>OU426983.1:77939262-78289338 GCA_911387785.2 Aelia acuminata | reverse complement strand
TCGATACCTCGCGGCGGAATTTAAAAATCGATATTATTTTCATGATCAGTACCTCAGATAACCCTATAGCCGACACCAAGATCGATTATATCGCGCAAGTTGTAATAAATCGATACCTGGCGGCGGAATCTCAATATCGATATCATTTTTATAATCAGCACCTCTGGTAACCCTATAGCCGGCACAAGATCGATAATATCGCGCAACTTGTAATAAATCGATACCTCGCGGTGGAATTTCAAAATCAATATTATTTTCATGATCAGTACCTCAGATAACATTATAGCCGACACCATGATCGATTGTACCACGCAAGTTGTAATGAATCTATAACTGGCGGCGGAATCTCAAAATCGATACCATTTTCATAATCAGCACCTCGGGTTACCCTATAGCTCACACCAAGACCGATTGTATCACGCAAGTTGTAATAAATCGATACCTGGCAGTGGAATTTCAAAATCGATATCATTTTTATAATCTGCACCTTGGTAACCCTATAGCCAACACCAATATCGATTATATCGCGCAAGTTGTAATAAATCGATACCTAAAGGCGGAATCTCAATATCGATATCATTTTTATAATCAGCACCTTGGGTAACCCTATAGCCGACACCAATATCGATTATATCGCGCAAGTTGTAATAAATCGATACCTAAATGCGGAATCTCAATATCGATATCATTTTTATAATCATCACCTCGGGTAACCCTATAGCCGACACCAAGATCGATTACATCGCGCAAGTTATAATAAATCGATACTTGGCGGCGGAATATCAATATCGATATCATTTTCATGATCAGTACCTCAGATTACCCTATAGCCGACACCAAAAACGATTCTATAACGCAACTTGTAATAAATCGATACCTCGCGGTGGAATTTCAAAATCAATATTATTTTCATGATCAGTACCTCAGATAACATTATAGCCGACACCATGATCGATTGTACCACGCAAGTAGTAATGAATCGATAACTGCCGGCGGAATCTCAAAATCGATACCATTTTCATAATCAGCACCTCGGGTTACCCTATAGCTCACACCAAGACCGATTGTATCACGCAAGTTGTAATAAATCGATACCTGGCGGTGGAATTTCAAAATCGATATCATTTTTATAATCTGCACCTTGGGTAACCCTATAGCCAACACCAATATCGATTATATCGCGCAAGTTGTAATAAATCGATACCTAAAGGCGGAATCTCAATATCGATATCATTTTTATAATCAGCACCTTGGGTAACCCTATAGCCGACACCAATATCGATTATATCGCGCAAGTTGTAATAAATCGATACCTAAAGGCGGAATCTCAATATCGATATCATTTTTATAATCATCACCTCGGGTAACCCTATAGCCGACACCAAGATCGATTATATCGCGCAAGTTGTAATAAATCGATACCTGGCTGCGGAATTTAAAAATCGATATTATTTTCATGATCAGTACCTCAGATAACCCTATAGCCGACACCAAGATCGATTATATCGCGCAAGTTGTTATAAATCGATACCTGACGGCGGAATATCAATATCGATATCATTTTCATGATCAGTACCTCAGATAACCCTATAGCCGACACCAAGATCGAATATACCGCGCAAGTTGTAATAAATCGATACCTGGCTGCGGAATTTTAAAATCGATATTTTTTTCATGATCAGTACCTCAGATAACCCTATAGCCAACACCAAGATCGATTGTATCGCGAAAGTTGTAATAAATCGATACCTGGCAGCGGAATCTCAATATCGATATCATTTTCATGATCAGTACCTCCGATAACCCTATAGCCGACACCAAGAACGATTGTATAACGCAACTTGTAATAAATCGATACCTCGCGGCGGAATTTAAAAAATCAATATCATTTTTATAATCAGCACCTCTGGTAACCCTATAGCTGGCACCAAGATCGATAATATCGCGCAAGTTGTAATAAATCGATACCTGGCGGCGAAATTCCAAAATCGATATTATTTTCATGATCAGTACCTCCGATAACCCTATAGCCGAAACCAAGAACGATTGTATAAAGCAACTTGTAATAAATCGATACCTCGCGACGGAATTTCAAAATCGATATTATTTTCATGATCAGTACCTCAAATAACACTATAGCCGACACCAAGATCGATTATATCGCGCAAGTTGTAATAAATCGATCCCTGGCGGCGGAATTTCAAAATCGATATTATTTTTATGATCAGTACCTTAGATAACCCTAGAGCCGACACGAAGATTGATTATATCGCGCAAGTTGTAATGAATCGATACCTAAAGGCGGAATCTCAATATCGATATCATTTTTATAATCAGCACCTCTGGTAACCCTATAGCCGACACCAAGATCGATTATATCGCGCAAGTTGTAATAAATCGATACCTGGCGGCGGAATTTCAAAATCTATTTTATTTTCATGATCAGTACCTCAGATAGCCCTATAGCCGACACCAAGATCGATTGTATCGCGCAAGTTGTAATAAATCGATACCTGGCTGCGGAATCTCAATATCGATATCATTTTTATAATCAGCACCTCTGGTAACCCTATAGCCGGCACCAAGATCGTTAATATCGCGCAAGTTGTAATAAATCGATACCTGGCGGCGAAATTCCAAAATCGATATTATTTTCATGATCAGTACCTCCGATAACCCTATAGCCGACACCAAGAACGATTGTATAACGCAACTTGTAATAAATCGATACCTCGCGGCGGAATTTCAAAATCAATATTATTTTTATGATCAGTACCTCAGATAACATTATAGCCGGCACCATGATCGATTGTACCACGCAAGTTGTAATGAATCGATACCTGGCGGCGGAATCTCAAAATCGATACCATTTTCATAATCAGCACCTCGGGTTACCCTATAGCTCACACCAAGACCGATTGTATCACGCAAGTTGTAATAAATCGATACCTAAAGGCCGAAACTCAATATCGATATCATTTTCATGATCAGCACCTCGGGTTACCCTATAGCTCACACCAAGATCGATTATATCGCGCAAGTTGTAATAAATCGATACCTGGCGGATGGAATTTCAAAATCGATATCATTTTTATAATCAGCACCTTGGGTAACCCTATAGCCGACACCAATATCGATTATATCGCGCAAGTTGTAATAAATCGATACCTAAAGGCCGAAACTCAATATCGATATCATTTTCATGATCAGTACCTCAGATTACCCTATAGCCGACACCAAGAACGATTGTATAAAGCAACTTGTAATAAATCGATACCTCGCGGCGGAATTTAAAAATCGATATTATTTTCATGATCAGTACCTCAGATAACCCTATAGCCGACACCAAGATCGATTATATCGCGCAACTTGTAATAAATCGATACCTCGCGGTGGAATTTCAAAATCAATATTATTTTCATGATCAGTACCTCAGATAACATTATAGCCGACACCATGATCGATTGTACCACGCAAGTTGTAATGAATCGATAACTGGCGGCGGAATCTCAAAATCGATACCATTTTCATAATCAGCACCTCGGGTTACCCTATAGCTCACACCAAGACCGATTGTATCACGCAAGTTGTAATAAATCGATACCTGGCGGTGGAATTTCAAAATCGATATCATTTTTATAATCTGCACCTTGGGTAACCCTATAGCCAACACCAATATCGATTATATCGCGCAAGTTGTAATAAATCGATACCTAAAGGCGGAATCTCAATATCGATATCATTTTTATAATCAGCACCTTGGGTAACCCTATAGCCGACACCAATATCGATTATATCGCGCAAGTTGTAATAAATCGATACCTAAATGCGGAATCTCAATATCGATATCATTTTTATAATCATCACCTCGGGTAACCCTATAGCCGACACCAAGATCGATTACATCGCGCAAGTTATAATAAATCGATACTTGGCGGCGGAATATCAATATCGATATCATTTTCATGATCAGTACCTCAGATTACCCTATAGCCGACACCAAGATCGATTGTATCGCGCAAGTTGTAATAAATCGATACCTGGCAGCGGAATCTCAATATCGATATTCTATTTTATAATCAGCACCTCTGGTAACCCTGTAGCCGGCACCAAGATCGATAATATCGCGCAAGTTGTAATAAATCGATACCTGTCGGCGAAATTCCAAAATCGATATTATTTTCATGATCAGTACCTCCGATAACCCTATAGCCGACACCAAAAACGATTCTATAACGCAACTTGTAATAAATCGATACCTCGCGGTGGAATTTCAAAATCAATATTATTTTCATGATCAGTACCTCAGATAACATTATAGCCGACACCATGATCGATTGTACCACGCAAGTAGTAATGAATCGATAACTGGCGGCGGAATCTCAAAATCGATACCATTTTCATAATCAGCACCTCGGGTTACCCTATAGCTCACACCAAGACCGATTGTATCACGCAAGTTGTAATAAATCGATACCTGGCGGCGGAATCTCAAAATCGATACCATTTTCATAATCAGCACCTCGGGTTACCCTATAGCCGACACCAAGATCGATTATATCGCGCAAGTTGTAATAAATCGATACCTAAAGGCGGAATATCAATATCGATATCATTTTTATAATCAGCACCTTGGGTAACCCTATAGCCGACACCAATATCGATTATATCGCACAAGTTGTAATAAATCGATACCTAAAGGCGGAATCTCAATATCGATATCATTTTTATAATCATCACCTCGGGTAACCCTATAGCCGACACCAAGATAGATTATATCGCGCAAGTTGTAATAAATCGATACCTGGCTGCGGAATTTAAAAATCGATATTATTTTCATGATCAGTACCTTAGATAACCCTATAGCCGACACCAAGATCGATTATATCGCGCAAGTTGTTATAAATCGATACCTGACGGCGGAATATCAATATCGATATCATTTTCATGATCAGTACCTCAGATAACCCTATAGCCGACACCAAGATCGAATATACCGCGCAAGTTGTAATAAATCGATACCTGGCTGCGGAATTTTAAAATCGATATTATTTTCATGATCAGTACCTCAGATAACCCTATAGCCAACACCAACATCGATTGTATCGCGAAAGTTGTAATAAATCGATATCTGGCAGCGGAATCTCAATATCGATATCATTTTTATGATCAGTACCTCCGATAACCCTATAGCCGACACCAAGAACGATTGTATAACGCAACTTGTAATAAATCGATACCTCGCGGCGGAATTTAAAAAATCAATATTATTTTCATGTTCAGTACCTTAGATAACATTAAAGCCGACACCATGATCGATTGTTCCACGCAAGTTGTAATGAATCGATACCTGGCGGCGGAATCTCAAAATCGATACCATTTTCATAATCAGCACCTCGGGTTACCCTATAGCCGACACCAAGATCGATTATATCGCGCAAGTTGTAATAAATCAATACCTGGCTGCGGAATTTGAAAATCGATATTATTTTCATGATCAGTACCTCAGATAACCCTATAGCCGACACCAAGATCGATTATATCGCGCAAGTTGTATAAATCGATACCTGGCGGCAGAATATCAATATTTATATCATTTTCATGATCAGTACCTCAGATTACCCAATAGCCGACACCAAGATCGATTGTATCGCGCAAGTTGTAATAAATCGATACCTGTCGGCGAAATTCCAAAATCGATATTATTTTCAAGATCAGTACCTCCGATAACCCTATAGCCGACACCAAGAACGATTGTATAACGCAACTTGTAATAAATCGATACCTCGCGGTGGAATTTCAAAATCAATATTATTTTCATGATCAGTACCTCCGATAACCCTATAGCCGACACCAAGAACGATTGTATAACGCAACTTGTAATAAATCGATACCTCGCGGCGGAATTTCAAAATCAATATCATTTTCATGATCAGTACCTCAGATTACCCTATAGCCGACACCAAGATCGATTGTATCGCGCAAGTAGTAATAAATCGATACCTGGCGGCGGAATTTCAAAATCGATATCATTTTTATAATCAGTACCTTAGATAACCCTAGAGCCGACACGAAGATTGATAATATCGCGCAAGTTGTAATAAATCGATACCTAAAGGCGGAATCTCAATATCGATATAATTTTTATAATCAGCACCTCTGGTAACCCTACAGCCGACACCAAGATCGATTATATCGCGCAAGTTGTAATAAATCGATACCTGGCGGCGGAATTTCAAAATCTATTTTATTTTCATGATCAGTACCTCAGATAGCCCAATAGCCGACACCAAGATCGATTGTATCGCGCAAGTTGTAATAAATCGATACCTGTCGGCGAAATTCCAAAATCGATATTATTTTCAAGATCAGTACCTCCGATAACCCTATAGCCGACACCAAGAACGATTGTATAACGCAACTTGTAATAAATCGATACCTCGCGGTGGAATTTCAAAATCAATATTATTTTCATGATCAGTACCTCAGATAACATTATAGCCGACACCATGATCGATTGTACCACGCAAGTTGTAATGAATCGATAACTGGCGGCGGAATCTCAAAATCGATACCATTTTCATAATCAGCACCTCGGGTTACCCTATAGCTCACACCAAGACCGATTGTATCACGCAAGTTGTAATAAATCGATACCTGGCGGTGGAATTTCAAAATCGATATCATTTTTATAATCTGCACCTTGGGTAACCCTATAGCCAACACCAATATCGATTATATCGCGCAAGTTGTAATAAATCGATACCTAAAGGCGGAATCTCAATATCGATATCATTTTTATAATCAGCACCTTGGGTAACCCTATAGCCGACACCAATATCGATTATATCGCGCAAGTTGTAATAAATCGATACCTAAAGGCGGAATCTCAATATCGATATCATTTTTATAATCATCACCTCGGGTAACCCTATAGCCGACACCAAGATCGATTATATCGCGCAAGTTGTAATAAATCGATACCTGGCTGCGGAATTTAAAAATCGATATTATTTTCATGATCAGTACCTCAGATAACCCTATAGCCGACACCAAGATCGATTATATCGCGCAAGTTGTTATAAATCGATACCTGACGGCGGAATATCAATATCGATATCATTTTCATGATCAGTACCTCAGATAACCCTATAGCCGACACCAAGATCGAATATACCGCGCAAGTTGTAATAAATCGATACCTGGCTGCGGAATTTTAAAATCGATATTTTTTTCATGATCAGTACCTCAGATAACCCTATAGCCAACACCAAGATCGATTGTATCGCGAAAGTTGTAATAAATCGATACCTGGCAGCGGAATCTCAATATCGATATCATTTTCATGATCAGTACCTCCGATAACCCTATAGCCGACACCAAGAACGATTGTATAACGCAACTTGTAATAAATCGATACCTCGCGGCGGAATTTAAAAAATCAATATCATTTTTATAATCAGCACCTCTGGTAACCCTATAGCTGGCACCAAGATCGATAATATCGCGCAAGTTGTAATAAATCGATACCTGGCGGCGAAATTCCAAAATCGATATTATTTTCATGATCAGTACCTCCGATAACCCTATAGCCGAAACCAAGAACGATTGTATAAAGCAACTTGTAATAAATCGATACCTCGCGACGGAATTTCAAAATCGATATTATTTTCATGATCAGTACCTCAAATAACACTATAGCCGACACCAAGATCGATTATATCGCGCAAGTTGTAATAAATCGATCCCTGGCGGCGGAATTTCAAAATGGATATTATTTTCATGATCAGTACCTTAGATAACCCTAGAGCCGACACGAAGATTGATTATATCGCGCTAGTTGTAATGAATCGATACCTAAAGGCGGAATCTCAATATCGATATCATTTTTATAATCAGCACCTCTGGTAACCCTATAGCCGACACCAAGATCGATTATATCGCGCAAGTTGTAATAAATCGATACCTGGCGGCGGAATTTCAAAATCTATTTTATTTTCATGATCAGTACCTCAGATAGCCCTATAGCCGACACCAAGATCGATTGTATCGCGCAAGTTGTAATAAATCGATACCTGGCTGCGGAATCTCAATATCGATATCATTTTTATAATCAGCACCTCTGGTAACCCTATAGCCGGCACCAAGATCGTTAATATCGCGCAAGTTGTAATAAATCGATACCTGGCGGCGAAATTCCAAAATCGATATTATTTTCATGATCAGTACCTCCGATAACCCTATAGCCGACACCAAGAACGATTGTATAACGCAACTTGTAATAAATCGATACCTCGCGGCGGAATTTCAAAATCAATATTATTTTTATGATCAGTACCTCAGATAACATTATAGCCGGCACCATGATCGATTGTACCACGCAAGTTGTAATGAATCGATACCTGGCGGCGGAATCTCAAAATCGATACCATTTTCATAATCAGCACCTCGGGTTACCCTATAGCTCACACCAAGACCGATTGTATCACGCAAGTTGTAATAAATCGATACCTAAAGGCCGAAACTCAATATCGATATCATTTTCATGATCAGTACCTCAGATTACCCTATAGCCGACACCAAGATCGATTGTATCGCCCAAGTTGTAATAAATCGATACCTGGCGGCGGAATCTCAATATCGATATCATTTTTATTATCAGCACCTCTGGTAACCCTATAGCCGGCACCAAGATCGATAATATCGCGCAAGTTGTAATAAATCGATACCTGGCGGCGAAATTCCAAAATCGATATTATTTTCATGATCAGTACCTCCGATAACCCTATAGCCGACACCAAGAACGATTGTACCACGCGAGTTGTAATGAATCGATACCTGACGGCGGAATTTAAAAATCGATACCATTTTTATAATCAGCACCTCGGGTTACCCTATAGCTCACACCAAGATCGATTATATCGCGCAAGTTGTAATAAATCGATACCTGGCGGATGGAATTTCAAAATCGATATCATTTTTATAATCAGCACCTTGGGTAACCCTATAGCCGACACCAATATCGATTATATCGCGCAAGTTGTAATAAATCGATACCTAAAGGCCGAAACTCAATATCGATATCATTTTCATGATCAGTACCTCAGATTACCCTATAGCCGACACCAAGAACGATTGTATAAAGCAACTTGTAATAAATCGATACCTCGCGGCGGAATTTAAAAATCGATATTATTTTCATGATCAGTACCTCAGATAACCCTATAGCCGACACCAAGATCGATTATATCGCGCAAGTTGTAATAAATCGATACCTGGCGGCGGAATCTCAATATCGATATCATTTTTATAATCAGCACCTCTGGTAACCCTATAGCCGGCACCAAGATCGATAATATCGCGCAACTTGTAATAAATCGATACCTCGCGGTGGAATTTCAAAATCAATATTATTTTCATGATCAGTACCTCAGATAACATTATAGCCGACACCATGATCGATTGTACCACGCAAGTTGTAATGAATCTATAACTGGCGGCGGAATCTCAAAATCGATACCATTTTCATAATCAGCACCTCGGGTTACCCTATAGCTCACACCAAGACCGATTGTATCACGCAAGTTGTAATAAATCGATACCTGGCGGTGGAATTTCAAAATCGATATCATTTTTATAATCTGCACCTTGGGTAACCCTATAGCCAACACCAATATCGATTATATCGCGCAAGTTGTAATAAATCGATACCTAAAGGCGGAATCTCAATATCGATATCATTTTTATAATCAGCACCTTGGGTAACCCTATAGCCGACACCAATATCGATTATATCGCGCAAGTTGTAATAAATCGATACCTAAATGCGGAATCTCAAAATCGATATCATTTTTATAATCAGCACCTCGGGTAACCCTATAGCCGACACCAAGATCGATTACATCGCGCAAGTTATAATAAATCGATACTTGGCGGCGGAATATCAATATCGATATCATTTTCATGATCAGTACCTCAGATTACCCTATAGCCGACACCAAAAACGATTCTATAACGCAACTTGTAATAAATCGATACCTCGCGGTGGAATTTCAAAATCAATATTATTTTCATGATCAGTACCTCAGATAACATTATAGCCGACACCATGATCGATTGTACCACGCAAGTAGTAATGAATCGATAACTGGCGGCGGAATCTCAAAATCGATACCATTTTCATAATCAGCACCTCGGGTTACCCTATAGCTCACACCAAGACCGATTGTATCACGCAAGTTGTAATAAATCGATACCTGGCGGTGGAATTTCAAAATCGATATCATTTTTATAATCTGCACCTTGGGTAACCCTATAGCCAACACCAATATCGATTATATCGCGCAAGTTGTAATAAATCGATACCTAAAGGCGGAATCTCAATATCGATATCATTTTTATAATCAGCACCTTGGGTAACCCTATAGCCGACACCAATATCGATTATATCGCGCAAGTTGTAATAAATCGATACCTAAAGGCGGAATCTCAATATCGATATCATTTTTATAATCATCACCTCGGGTAACCCTATAGCCGACACCAAGATCGATTATATCGCGCAAGTTGTAATAAATCGATACCTGGCTGCGGAATTTAAAAATCGATATTATTTTCATGATCAGTACCTCAGATAACCCTATAGCCGACACCAAGATCGATTATATCGCGCAAGTTGTTATAAATCGATACCTGACGGCGGAATATCAATATCGATATCATTTTCATGATCAGTACCTCAGATAACCCTATAGCCGACACCAAGATCGAATATACCGCGCAAGTTGTAATAAATCGATACCTGGCTGCGGAATTTTAAAATCGATATTTTTTTCATGATCAGTACCTCAGATAACCCTATAGCCGACACCAATATCGATTATATCGCGCAAGTTGTAATAAATCGATACCTAAAGGCGGAATCTCAATATCGATATCATTTTTATAATCATCACCTCGGGTAACCCTATAGCCGACACCAAGATCGATTATATCGCGCAAGTTGTAATAAATCGATACCTGGCTGCGGAATTTAAAAATCGATATTATTTTCATGATCAGTACCTCAGATAACCCTATAGCCGACACCAAGATCGATTATATCGCGCAAGTTGTTATAAATCGATACCTGACGGCGGAATATCAATATCGATATCATTTTCATGATCAGTACCTCAGATAACCCTATAGCCGACACCAAGATCGAATATACCGCGCAAGTTGTAATAAATCGATACCTGGCTGCGGAATTTTAAAATCGATATTTTTTTCATGATCAGTACCTCAGATAACCCTATAGCCAACACCAAGATCGATTGTATCGCGAAAGTTGTAATAAATCGATACCTGGCAGCGGAATCTCAATATCGATATCATTTTCATGATCAGTACCTCCGATAACCCTATAGCCGACACCAAGAACGATTGTATAACGCAACTTGTAATAAATCGATACCTCGCGGCGGAATTTAAAAAATCAATATCATTTTTATAATCAGCACCTCTGGTAACCCTATAGCTGGCACCAAGATCGATAATATCGCGCAAGTTGTAATAAATCGATACCTGGCGGCGAAATTCCAAAATCGATATTATTTTCATGATCAGTACCTCCGATAACCCTATAGCCGAAACCAAGAACGATTGTATAAAGCAACTTGTAATAAATCGATACCTCGCGACGGAATTTCAAAATCGATATTATTTTCATGATCAGTACCTCAAATAACACTATAGCCGACACCAAGATCGATTATATCGCGCAAGTTGTAATAAATCGATCCCTGGCGGCGGAATTTCAAAATGGATATTATTTTTATGATCAGTACCTTAGATAACCCTAGAGCCGACACGAAGATTGATTATATCGCGCTAGTTGTAATGAATCGATACCTAAAGGCGGAATCTCAATATCGATATCATTTTTATAATCAGCACCTCTGGTAACCCTATAGCCGACACCAAGATCGATTATATCGCGCAAGTTGTAATAAATCGATACCTGGCGGCGGAATTTCAAAATCTATTTTATTTTCATGATCAGTACCTCAGATAGCCCTATAGCCGACACCAAGATCGATTGTATCGCGCAAGTTGTAATAAATCGATACCTGGCTGCGGAATCTCAATATCGATATCATTTTTATAATCAGCACCTCTGGTAACCCTATAGCCGGCACCAAGATCGTTAATATCGCGCAAGTTGTAATAAATCGATACCTGGCGGCGAAATTCCAAAATCAATATTATTTTCATGATCAGTACCTCCGATAACCCTATAGCCGACACCAAGAACGATTGTATAACGCAACTTGTAATAAATCGATACCTCGCGGCGGAATTTCAAAATCAATATTATTTTTATGATCAGTACCTCAGATAACATTATAGCCGGCACCATGATCGATTGTACCACGCAAGTTGTAATGAATCGATACCTGGCGGCGGAATCTCAAAATCGATACCATTTTCATAATCAGCACCTCGGGTTACCCTATAGCTCACACCAAGACCGATTGTATCACGCAAGTTGTAATAAATCGATACCTAAAGGCCGAAACTCAATATCGATATCATTTTCATGATCAGTACCTCAGATTACCCTATAGCCGACACCAAGATCGATTGTATCGCCCAAGTTGTAATAAATCGATACCTGGCGGCGGAATCTCAATATCGATATCATTTTTATTATCAGCACCTCTGGTAACCCTATAGCCGGCACCAAGATCGATAATATCGCGCAAGTTGTAATAAATCGATACCTGGCGGCGAAATTCCAAAATCGATATTATTTTCATGATCAGTACCTCCGATAACCCTATAGCCGACACCAAGAACGATTGTACCACGCGAGTTGTAATGAATCGATACCTGACGGCGGAATTTAAAAATCGATACCATTTTTATAATCAGCACCTCGGGTTACCCTATAGCTCACACCAAGATCGATTATATCGCGCAAGTTGTAATAAATCGATACCTGGCGGATGGAATTTCAAAATCGATATCATTTTTATAATCAGCACCTTGGGTAACCCTATAGCCGACACCAATATCGATTATATCGCGCAAGTTGTAATAAATCGATACCTAAAGGCCGAAACTCAATATCGATATCATTTTCATGATCAGTACCTCAGATTACCCTATAGCCGACACCAAGAACGATTGTATAAAGCAACTTGTAATAAATCGATACCTCGCGGCGGAATTTAAAAATCGATATTATTTTCATGATCAGTACCTCAGATAACCCTATAGCCGACACCAAGATCGATTATATCGCGCAAGTTGTAATAAATCGATACCTGGCGGCGGAATCTCAATATCGATATCATTTTTATAATCAGCACCTCTGGTAACCCTATAGCCGGCACCAAGATCGATAATATCGCGCAACTTGTAATAAATCGATACCTCGCGGTGGAATTTCAAAATCAATATTATTTTCATGATCAGTACCTCAGATAACATTATAGCCGACACCATGATCGATTGTACCACGCAAGTTGTAATGAATCTATAACTGGCGGCGGAATCTCAAAATCGATACCATTTTCATAATCAGCACCTCGGGTTACCCTATAGCTCACACCAAGACCGATTGTATCACGCAAGTTGTAATAAATCGATACCTGGCAGTGGAATTTCAAAATCGATATCATTTTTATAATCTGCACCTTGGGTAACCCTATAGCCAACACCAATATCGATTATATCGCGCAAGTTGTAATAAATCGATACCTAAAGGCGGAATCTCAATATCGATATCATTTTTATAATCAGCACCTTGGGTAACCCTATAGCCGACACCAATATCGATTATATCGCGCAAGTTGTAATAAATCGATACCTAAATGCGGAATCTCAATATCGATATCATTTTTATAATCATCACCTCGGGTAACCCTATAGCCGACACCAAGATCGATTACATCGCGCAAGTTATAATAAATCGATACTTGGCGGCGGAATATCAATATCGATATCATTTTCATGATCAGTACCTCAGATTACCCTATAGCCGACACCAAAAACGATTCTATAACGCAACTTGTAATAAATCGATACCTCGCGGTGGAATTTCAAAATCAATATTATTTTCATGATCAGTACCTCAGATAACATTATAGCCGACACCATGATCGATTGTACCACGCAAGTAGTAATGAATCGATAACTGGCGGCGGAATCTCAAAATCGATACCATTTTCATAATCAGCACCTCGGGTTACCCTATAGCTCACACCAAGACCGATTGTATCACGCAAGTTGTAATAAATCGATACCTGGCGGTGGAATTTCAAAATCGATATCATTTTTATAATCTGCACCTTGGGTAACCCTATAGCCAACACCAATATCGATTATATCGCGCAAGTTGTAATAAATCGATACCTAAAGGCGGAATCTCAATATCGATATCATTTTTATAATCAGCACCTTGGGTAACCCTATAGCCGACACCAATATCGATTATATCGCGCAAGTTGTAATAAATCGATACCTAAAGGCGGAATCTCAATATCGATATCATTTTTATAATCATCACCTCGGGTAACCCTATAGCCGACACCAAGATCGATTATATCGCGCAAGTTGTAATAAATCGATACCTGGCTGCGGAATTTAAAAATCGATATTATTTTCATGATCAGTACCTCAGATAACCCTATAGCCGACACCAAGATCGATTATATCGCGCAAGTTGTTATAAATCGATACCTGACGGCGGAATATCAATATCGATATCATTTTCATGATCAGTACCTCAGATAACCCTATAGCCGACACCAAGATCGAATATACCGCGCAAGTTGTAATAAATCGATACCTGGCTGCGGAATTTTAAAATCGATATTTTTTTCATGATCAGTACCTCAGATAACCCTATAGCCAACACCAAGATCGATTGTATCGCGAAAGTTGTAATAAATCGATACCTGGCAGCGGAATCTCAATATCGATATCATTTTCATGATCAGTACCTCCGATAACCCTATAGCCGACACCAAGAACGATTGTATAACGCAACTTGTAATAAATCGATACCTCGCGGCGGAATTTAAAAAATCAATATCATTTTTATAATCAGCACCTCTGGTAACCCTATAGCTGGCACCAAGATCGATAATATCGCGCAAGTTGTAATAAATCGATACCTGGCGGCGAAATTCCAAAATCGATATTATTTTCATGATCAGTACCTCCGATAACCCTATAGCCGAAACCAAGAACGATTGTATAAAGCAACTTGTAATAAATCGATACCTCGCGACGGAATTTCAAAATCGATATTATTTTCATGATCAGTACCTCAAATAACACTATAGCCGACACCAAGATCGATTATATCGCGCAAGTTGTAATAAATCGATCCCTGGCGGCGGAATTTCAAAATCGATATTATTTTTATGATCAGTACCTTAGATAACCCTAGAGCCGACACGAAGATTGATTATATCGCGCAAGTTGTAATGAATCGATACCTAAAGGCGGAATCTCAATATCGATATCATTTTTATAATCAGCACCTCTGGTAACCCTATAGCCGACACCAAGATCGATTATATCGCGCAAGTTGTAATAAATCGATACCTGGCGGCGGAATTTCAAAATCTATTTTATTTTCATGATCAGTACCTCAGATAGCCCTATAGCCGACACCAAGATCGATTGTATCGCGCAAGTTGTAATAAATCGATACCTGGCTGCGGAATCTCAATATCGATATCATTTTTATAATCAGCACCTCTGGTAACCCTATAGCCGGCACCAAGATCGTTAATATCGCGCAAGTTGTAATAAATCGATACCTGGCGGCGAAATTCCAAAATCGATATTATTTTCATGATCAGTACCTCCGATAACCCTGTAGCCGACACCAAGAACGATTGTATAACGCAACTTGTAATAAATCGATACCTCGCGGCGGAATTTCAAAATCAATATTATTTTTATGATCAGTACCTCAGATAACATTATAGCCGGCACCATGATCGATTGTACCACGCAAGTTGTAATGAATCGATACCTGGCGGCGGAATCTCAAAATCGATACCATTTTCATAATCAGCACCTCGGGTTACCCTATAGCTCACACCAAGACCGATTGTATCACGCAAGTTGTAATAAATCGATACCTAAAGGCCGAAACTCAATATCGATATCATTTTCATGATCAGCACCTCGGGTTACCCTATAGCTCACACCAAGATCGATTATATCGCGCAAGTTGTAATAAATCGATACCTGGCGGATGGAATTTCAAAATCGATATCATTTTTATAATCAGCACCTTGGGTAACCCTATAGCCGACACCAATATCGATTATATCGCGCAAGTTGTAATAAATCGATACCTAAAGGCCGAAACTCAATATCGATATCATTTTCATGATCAGTACCTCAGATTACCCTATAGCCGACACCAAGAACGATTGTATAAAGCAACTTGTAATAAATCGATACCTCGCGGCGGAATTTAAAAATCGATATTATTTTCATGATCAGTACCTCAGATAACCCTATAGCCGACACCAAGATCGATTATATCGCGCAACTTGTAATAAATCGATACCTCGCGGTGGAATTTCAAAATCAATATTATTTTCATGATCAGTACCTCAGATAACATTATAGCCGACACCATGATCGATTGTACCACGCAAGTTGTAATGAATCGATAACTGGCGGCGGAATCTCAAAATCGATACCATTTTCATAATCAGCACCTCGGGTTACCCTATAGCTCACACCAAGACCGATTGTATCACGCAAGTTGTAATAAATCGATACCTGGCGGTGGAATTTCAAAATCGATATCATTTTTATAATCTGCACCTTGGGTAACCCTATAGCCAACACCAATATCGATTATATCGCGCAAGTTGTAATAAATCGATACCTAAAGGCGGAATCTCAATATCGATATCATTTTTATAATCAGCACCTTGGGTAACCCTATAGCCGACACCAATATCGATTATATCGCGCAAGTTGTAATAAATCGATACCTAAATGCGGAATCTCAATATCGATATCATTTTTATAATCATCACCTCGGGTAACCCTATAGCCGACACCAAGATCGATTACATCGCGCAAGTTATAATAAATCGATACTTGGCGGCGGAATATCAATATCGATATCATTTTCATGATCAGTACCTCAGATTACCCTATAGCCGACACCAAGATCGATTGTATCGCGCAAGTTGTAATAAATCGATACCTGGCAGCGGAATCTCAATATCGATATTCTATTTTATAATCAGCACCTCTGGTAACCCTGTAGCCGGCACCAAGATCGATAATATCGCGCAAGTTGTAATAAATCGATACCTGTCGGCGAAATTCCAAAATCGATATTATTTTCATGATCAGTACCTCCGATAACCCTATAGCCGACACCAAAAACGATTCTATAACGCAACTTGTAATAAATCGATACCTCGCGGTGGAATTTCAAAATCAATATTATTTTCATGATCAGTACCTCAGATAACATTATAGCCGACACCATGATCGATTGTACCACGCAAGTAGTAATGAATCGATAACTGGCGGCGGAATCTCAAAATCGATACCATTTTCATAATCAGCACCTCGGGTTACCCTATAGCTCACACCAAGACCGATTGTATCACGCAAGTTGTAATAAATCGATACCTGGCGGCGGAATCTCAAAATCGATACCATTTTCATAATCAGCACCTCGGGTTACCCTATAGCCGACACCAAGATCGATTATATCGCGCAAGTTGTAATAAATCGATACCTAAAGGCGGAATATCAATATCGATATCATTTTTATAATCAGCACCTTGGGTAACCCTATAGCCGACACCAATATCGATTATATCGCACAAGTTGTAATAAATCGATACCTAAAGGCGGAATCTCAATATCGATATCATTTTTATAATCATCACCTCGGGTAACCCTATAGCCGACACCAAGATAGATTATATCGCGCAAGTTGTAATAAATCGATACCTGGCTGCGGAATTTAAAAATCGATATTATTTTCATGATCAGTACCTTAGATAACCCTATAGCCGACACCAAGATCGATTATATCGCGCAAGTTGTTATAAATCGATACCTGACGGCGGAATATCAATATCGATATCATTTTCATGATCAGTACCTCAGATAACCCTATAGCCGACACCAAGATCGAATATACCGCGCAAGTTGTAATAAATCGATACCTGGCTGCGGAATTTTAAAATCGATATTATTTTCATGATCAGTACCTCAGATAACCCTATAGCCAACACCAACATCGATTGTATCGCGAAAGTTGTAATAAATCGATATCTGGCAGCGGAATCTCAATATCGATATCATTTTTATGATCAGTACCTCCGATAACCCTATAGCCGACACCAAGAACGATTGTATAACGCAACTTGTAATAAATCGATACCTCGCGGCGGAATTTAAAAAATCAATATTATTTTCATGTTCAGTACCTTAGATAACATTAAAGCCGACACCATGATCGATTGTTCCACGCAAGTTGTAATGAATCGATACCTGGCGGCGGAATCTCAAAATCGATACCATTTTCATAATCAGCACCTCGGGTTACCCTATAGCCGACACCAAGATCGATTATATCGCGCAAGTTGTAATAAATCAATACCTGGCTGCGGAATTTGAAAATCGATATTATTTTCATGATCAGTACCTCAGATAACCCTATAGCCGACACCAAGATCGATTATATCGCGCAAGTTGTAATAAATCGATACCTGGCGGCAGAATATCAATATTTATATCATTTTCATGATCAGTACCTCAGATTACCCAATAGCCGACACCAAGATCGATTGTATCGCGCAAGTTGTAATAAATCGATACCTGTCGGCGAAATTCCAAAATCGATATTATTTTCAAGATCAGTACCTCCGATAACCCTATAGCCGACACCAAGAACGATTGTATAACGCAACTTGTAATAAATCGATACCTCGCGGTGGAATTTCAAAATCAATATTATTTTCATGATCAGTACCTCCGATAACCCTATAGCCGACACCAAGAACGATTGTATAACGCAACTTGTAATAAATCGATACCTCGCGGCGGAATTTCAAAATCAATATCATTTTCATGATCAGTACCTCAGATTACCCTATAGCCGACACCAAGATCGATTGTATCGCGCAAGTAGTAATAAATCGATACCTGGCGGCGGAATTTCAAAATCGATATCATTTTTATAATCAGTACCTTAGATAACCCTAGAGCCGACACGAAGATTGATAATATCGCGCAAGTTGTAATAAATCGATACCTAAAGGCGGAATCTCAATATCGATATAATTTTTATAATCAGCACCTCTGGTAACCCTACAGCCGACACCAAGATCGATTATATCGCGCAAGTTGTAATAAATCGATACCTGGCGGCGGAATTTCAAAATCTATTTTATTTTCATGATCAGTACCTCAGATAGCCCAATAGCCGACACCAAGATCGATTGTATCGCGCAAGTTGTAATAAATCGATACCTGTCGGCGAAATTCCAAAATCGATATTATTTTCAAGATCAGTACCTCCGATAACCCTATAGCCGACACCAAGAACGATTGTATAACGCAACTTGTAATAAATCGATACCTCGCGGTGGAATTTCAAAATCAATATTATTTTCATGATCAGTACCTCAGATAACATTATAGCCGACACCATGATCGATTGTACCACGCAAGTTGTAATGAATCGATAACTGGCGGCGGAATCTCAAAATCGATACCATTTTCATAATCAGCACCTCGGGTTACCCTATAGCTCACACCAAGACCGATTGTATCACGCAAGTTGTAATAAATCGATACCTGGCGGTGGAATTTCAAAATCGATATCATTTTTATAATCTGCACCTTGGGTAACCCTATAGCCAACACCAATATCGATTATATCGCGCAAGTTGTAATAAATCGATACCTAAAGGCGGAATCTCAATATCGATATCATTTTTATAATCAGCACCTTGGGTAACCCTATAGCCGACACCAATATCGATTATATCGCGCAAGTTGTAATAAATCGATACCTAACGGCGGAATCTCAATATCGATATCATTTTTATAATCATCACCTCGGGTAACCCTATAGCCGACACCAAGATCGATTATATCGCGCAAGTTGTAATAAATCGATACCTGGCTGCGGAATTTAAAAATCGATATTATTTTCATGATCAGTACCTCAGATAACCCTATAGCCGACACCAAGATCGATTATATCGCGCAAGTTGTTATAAATCGATACCTGACGGCGGAATATCAATATCGATATCATTTTCATGATCAGTACCTCAGATAACCCTATAGCCGACACCAAGATCGAATATACCGCGCAAGTTGTAATAAATCGATACCTGGCTGCGGAATTTTAAAATCGATATTTTTTTCATGATCAGTACCTCAGATAACCCTATAGCCAACACCAAGATCGATTGTATCGCGAAAGTTGTAATAAATCGATACCTGGCAGCGGAATCTCAATATCGATATCATTTTCATGATCAGTACCTCCGATAACCCTATAGCCGACACCAAGAACGATTGTATAACGCAACTTGTAATAAATCGATACCTCGCGGCGGAATTTAAAAAATCAATATCATTTTTATAATCAGCACCTCTGGTAACCCTATAGCTGGCACCAAGATCGATAATATCGCGCAAGTTGTAATAAATCGATACCTGGCGGCGAAATTCCAAAATCGATATTATTTTCATGATCAGTACCTCCGATAACCCTATAGCCGACACCAAGAACGATTGTATAAAGCAACTTGTAATAAATCGATACCTCGCGACGGAATTTCAAAATCGATATTATTTTCATGATCAGTACCTCAAATAACACTATAGCCGACACCAAGATCGATTATATCGCGCAAGTTGTAATAAATCGATCCCTGGTGGCGGAATTTCAAAATGGATATTATTTTTATGATCAGTACCTTAGATAACCCTAGAGCCGACACGAAGATTGATTATATCGCGCTAGTTGTAATGAATCGATACCTAAAGGCGGAATCTCAATATCGATATCATTTTTATAATCAGCACCTCTGGTAACCCTATAGCCGACACCAAGATCGATTATATCGCGCAAGTTGTAATAAATCGATACCTGGCGGCGGAATTTCAAAATCTATTTTATTTTCATGATCAGTACCTCAGATAGCCCTATAGCCGACACCAAGATCGATTGTATCGCGCAAGTTGTAATAAATCGATACCTGGCTGCGGAATCTCAATATCGATATCATTTTTATAATCAGCACCTCTGGTAACCCTATAGCCGGCACCAAGATCGTTAATATCGCGCAAGTTGTAATAAATCGATACCTGGCGGCGAAATTCCAAAATCGATATTATTTTCATGATCAGTACCTCCGATAACCCTATAGCCGACACCAAGAACGATTGTATAACGCAACTTGTAATAAATCGATACCTCGCGGCGGAATTTCAAAATCAATATTATTTTTATGATCAGTACCTCAGATAACATTATAGCCGGCACCATGATCGATTGTACCACGCAAGTTGTAATGAATCGATACCTGGCGGCGGAATCTCAAAATCGATACCATTTTCATAATCAGCACCTCGGGTTACCCTATAGCTCACACCAAGACCGATTGTATCACGCAAGTTGTAATAAATCGATACCTAAAGGCCGAAACTCAATATCGATATCATTTTCATGATCAGTACCTCAGATTACCCTATAGCCGACACCAAGATCGATTGTATCGCCCAAGTTGTAATAAATCGATACCTGGCGGCGGAATCTCAATATCGATATCATTTTTATTATCAGCACCTCTGGTAACCCTATAGCCGGCACCAAGATCGATAATATCGCGCAAGTTGTAATAAATCGATACCTGGCGGCGAAATTCCAAAATCGATATTATTTTCATGATCAGTACCTCCGATAACCCTATAGCCGACACCAAGAACGATTGTACCACGCGAGTTGTAATGAATCGATACCTGACGGCGGAATTTAAAAATCGATACCATTTTTATAATCAGCACCTCGGGTTACCCTATAGCTCACACCAAGATCGATTATATCGCGCAAGTTGTAATAAATCGATACCTGGCGGATGGAATTTCAAAATCGATATCATTTTTATAATCAGCACCTTGGGTAACCCTATAGCCGACACCAATATCGATTATATCGCGCAAGTTGTAATAAATCGATACCTAAAGGCCGAAACTCAATATCGATATCATTTTCATGATCAGTACCTCAGATTACCCTATAGCCGACACCAAGAACGATTGTATAAAGCAACTTGTAATAAATCGATACCTCGCGGCGGAATTTAAAAATCGATATTATTTTCATGATCAGTACCTCAGATAACCCTATAGCCGACACCAAGATCGATTATATCGCGCAAGTTGTAATAAATCGATACCTGGCGGCGGAATCTCAATATCGATATCATTTTTATAATCAGCACCTCTGGTAACCCTATAGCCGGCACCAAGATCGATAATATCGCGCAACTTGTAATAAATCGATACCTCGCGGTGGAATTTCAAAATCAATATTATTTTCATGATCAGTACCTCAGATAACATTATAGCCGACACCATGATCGATTGTACCACGCAAGTTGTAATGAATCTATAACTGGCGGCGGAATCTCAAAATCGATACCATTTTCATAATCAGCACCTCGGGTTACCCTATAGCTCACACCAAGACCGATTGTATCACGCAAGTTGTAATAAATCGATACCTGGCGGTGGAATTTCAAAATCGATATCATTTTTATAATCTGCACCTTGGGTAACCCTATAGCCAACACCAATATCGATTATATCGCGCAAGTTGTAATAAATCGATACCTAAAGGCGGAATCTCAATATCGATATCATTTTTATAATCAGCACCTTGGGTAACCCTATAGCCGACACCAATATCGATTATATCGCGCAAGTTGTAATAAATCGATACCTAAATGCGGAATCTCAATATCGATATCATTTTTATAATCATCACCTCGGGTAACCCTATAGCCGACACCAAGATCGATTACATCGCGCAAGTTATAATAAATCGATACTTGGCGGCGGAATATCAATATCGATATCATTTTCATGATCAGTACCTCAGATTACCCTATAGCCGACACCAAAAACGATTCTATAACGCAACTTGTAATAAATCGATACCTCGCGGTGGAATTTCAAAATCAATATTATTTTCATGATCAGTACCTCAGATAACATTATAGCCGACACCATGATCGATTGTACCACGCAAGTAGTAATGAATCGATAACTGGCGGCGGAATCTCAAAATCGATACCATTTTCATAATCAGCACCTCGGGTTACCCTATAGCTCACACCAAGACCGATTGTATCACGCAAGTTGTAATAAATCGATACCTGGCGGTGGAATTTCAAAATCGATATCATTTTTATAATCTGTACCTTGGGTAACCCTATAGCCAACACCAATATCGATTATATCGCGCAAGTTGTAATAAATCGATACCTAAAGGCGGAATCTCAATATCGATATCATTTTTATAATCAGCACCTTGGGTAACCCTATAGCCGACACCAATATCGATTATATCGCGCAAGTTGTAATAAATCGATACCTAAAGGCGGAATCTCAATATCGATATCATTTTTATAATCATCACCTCGGGTAACCCTATAGCCGACACCAAGATCGATTATATCGCGCAAGTTGTAATAAATCGATACCTGGCTGCGGAATTTAAAAATCGATATTATTTTCATGATCAGTACCTCAGATAACCCTATAGCCGACACCAAGATCGATTATATCGCGCAAGTTGTTATAAATCGATACCTGACGGCGGAATATCAATATCGATATCATTTTCATGATCAGTACCTCAGATAACCCTATAGCCGACACCAAGATCGAATATACCGCGCAAGTTGTAATAAATCGATACCTGGCTGCGGAATTTTAAAATCGATATTTTTTTCATGATCAGTACCTCAGATAACCCTATAGCCAACACCAAGATCGATTGTATCGCGAAAGTTGTAATAAATCGATACCTGGCAGCGGAATCTCAATATCGATATCATTTTCATGATCAGTACCTCCGATAACCCTATAGCCGACACCAAGAACGATTGTATAACGCAACTTGTAATAAATCGATACCTCGCGGCGGAATTTAAAAAATCAATATCATTTTTATAATCAGCACCTCTGGTAACCCTATAGCTGGCACCAAGATCGATAATATCGCGCAAGTTGTAATAAATCGATACCTGGCGGCGAAATTCCAAAATCGATATTATTTTCATGATCAGTACCTCCGATAACCCTATAGCCGAAACCAAGAACGATTGTATAAAGCAACTTGTAATAAATCGATACCTCGCGACGGAATTTCAAAATCGATATTATTTTCATGATCAGTACCTCAAATAACACTATAGCCGACACCAAGATCGATTATATCGCGCAAGTTGTAATAAATCGATCCCTGGCGGCGGAATTTCAAAATCGATATTATTTTTATGATCAGTACCTTAGATAACCCTAGAGCCGACACGAAGATTGATTATATCGCGCAAGTTGTAATGAATCGATACCTAAAGGCCGAAACTCAATATCGATATCATTTTCATGATCAGCACCTCGGGTTACCCTATAGCTCACACCAAGATCGATTATATCGCGCAAGTTGTAATAAATCGATACCTGGCGGATGGAATTTCAAAATCGATATCATTTTTATAATCAGCACCTTGGGTAACCCTATAGCCGACACCAATATCGATTATATCGCGCAAGTTGTAATAAATCGATACCTAAAGGCCGAAACTCAATATCGATATCATTTTCATGATCAGTACCTCAGATTACCCTATAGCCGACACCAAGAACGATTGTATAAAGCAACTTGTAATAAATCGATACCTCGCGGCGGAATTTAAAAATCGATATTATTTTCATGATCAGTACCTCAGATAACCCTATAGCCGACACCAAGATCGATTATATCGCGCAACTTGTAATAAATCGATACCTCGCGGTGGAATTTCAAAATCAATATTATTTTCATGATCAGTACCTCAGATAACATTATAGCCGACACCATGATCGATTGTACCACGCAAGTTGTAATGAATCGATAACTGGCGGCGGAATCTCAAAATCGATACCATTTTCATAATCAGCACCTCGGGTTACCCTATAGCTCACACCAAGACCGATTGTATCACGCAAGTTGTAATAAATCGATACCTGGCGGTGGAATTTCAAAATCGATATCATTTTTATAATCTGCACCTTGGGTAACCCTATAGCCAACACCAATATCGATTATATCGCGCAAGTTGTAATAAATCGATACCTAAAGGCGGAATCTCAATATCGATATCATTTTTATAATCAGCACCTTGGGTAACCCTATAGCCGACACCAATATCGATTATATCGCGCAAGTTGTAATAAATCGATACCTAAATGCGGAATCTCAATATCGATATCATTTTTATAATCATCACCTCGGGTAACCCTATAGCCGACACCAAGATCGATTACATCGCGCAAGTTATAATAAATCGATACTTGGCGGCGGAATATCAATATCGATATCATTTTCATGATCAGTACCTCAGATTACCCTATAGCCGACACCAAGATCGATTGTATCGCGCAAGTTGTAATAAATCGATACCTGGCAGCGGAATCTCAATATCGATATTCTATTTTATAATCAGCACCTCTGGTAACCCTGTAGCCGGCACCAAGATCGATAATATCGCGCAAGTTGTAATAAATCGATACCTGTCGGCGAAATTCCAAAATCGATATTATTTTCATGATCAGTACCTCCGATAACCCTATAGCCGACACCAAAAACGATTCTATAACGCAACTTGTAATAAATCGATACCTCGCGGTGGAATTTCAAAATCAATATTATTTTCATGATCAGTACCTCAGATAACATTATAGCCGACACCATGATCGATTGTACCACGCAAGTAGTAATGAATCGATAACTGGCGGCGGAATCTTAAAATCGATACCATTTTCATAATCAGCACCTCGGGTTACCCTATAGCTCACACCAAGACCGATTGTATCACGCAAGTTGTAATAAATCGATACCTGGCGGCGGAATCTCAAAATCGATACCATTTTCATAATCAGCACCTCGGGTTACCCTATAGCCGACACCAAGATCGATTATATCGCGCAAGTTGTAATAAATCGATACCTGGCGGCAGAATATCAATATTTATATCATTTTCATGATCAGTAACTCAGATTACCCTATAGCCGACACCAAGATCGATTGTATCGCGCAAGTAGTAATAAATCGATACCTGGCGGCGGAATTTCAAAATCGATATCATTTTTATAGTCAGTACCTTAGATAACCCTAGAGCCGACACGAAGATTGATAATATCGCGCAAGTTGTAATAAATCGATACCTAAAGGCGGAATCTCAATATCGATATAATTTTTATAATCAGCACCTCTGGTAACCCTATAGCCGACACCAAGATCGATTATATCGCGCAAGTTGTAATAAATCGATACCTGGCGGCGGAATTTCAAAATCTATTTTATTTTCATGATCAGTACCTCAGATAGCCCAATAGCCGACACCAAGATCGATTGTATCGCGCAAGTTGTAATAAATCGATACCTGTCGGCGAAATTCCAAAATCGATATTATTTTCAAGATCAGTACCTCCGATAACCCTATAGCCGACACCAAGAACGATTGTATAACGCAACTTGTAATAAATCGATACCTCGCGGTGGAATTTCAAAATCAATATTATTTTCATGATCAGTACCTCAGATAACATTATAGCCGACACCATGATCGATTGTACCACGCAAGTTGTAATGAATCGATAACTGGCGGCGGAATCTCAAAATCGATACCATTTTCATAATCAGCACCTCGGGTTACCCTATAGCTCACACCAAGACCGATTGTATCACGCAAGTTGTAATAAATCGATACCTGGCGGTGGAATTTCAAAATCGATATCATTTTTATAATCTGCACCTTGGGTAACCCTATAGCCAACACCAATATCGATTATATCTCGCAAGTTGTAATAAATCGATACCTAAAGGCGGAATCTCAATATCGATATCATTTTTATAATCAGCACCTTGGGTAACCCTATAGCCGACACCAAGATCAATTACATCGCGCAAGTTATAATAAATCGATACTTGGCGGCGGAATATCAATATCGATATCATTTTCATGATCAGTACCTCAGATTACATTATAGCCGACACCAAGATCGATTGTATCGCGCAAGTTGTAATAAATCGATACCTGGCGGCGGAATCTCAATATCGATATTCTATTTTATAATCAGCACCTCTGGTAACCCTGTAGCCGGCACCAAGATCGATAATATCGCGCAAGTTGTAATAAATCGATACCTGTCGGCGAAATTCCAAAATCGATATTATTTTCATGATCAGTACCTCCGATAACCCTATAGCCGACACCAAAAACGATTCTATAACGCAACTTGTAATAAATCGATACCTCGCGGTGGAATTTCAAAATCAATATTATTTTCATGATCAGTACCTCAGATAACATTATAGCCGACACCATGATCGATTGTACCACGCAAGTAGCAATGAATCGATAACTGGCGGCGGAATCTCAAAATCGATACCATTTTCATAATCAGCACCTCGGGTTACCCTATAGCTCACACCAAGACCGATTGTATCACGCAAGTTGTAATAAATCGATACCTGGCGGTGGAATTTCAAAATCGATATCATTTTTATAATCTGCACCTTGGGTAACCCTATAGCCAACACCAATATCGATTATATCGCGCAAGTTGTAATAAATCGATACCTAAAGGCGGAATATCAATATCGATATCATTTTTATAATCAGCACCTTGGGTAACCCTATAGCCGACACCAATATCGATTATATCGCACAAGTTGTAATAAATCGATACCTAAAGGCGGAATCTCAATATCGATATCATTTTTATAATCATCACCTCGGGTAACCCTATAGCCGACACCAAGATAGATTATATCGCGCAAGTTGTAATAAATCGATACCTGGCTGCGGAATTTAAAAATCGATATTATTTTCATGATCAGTACCTTAGATAACCCTATAGCCGACACCAAGATCGATTATATCGCGCAAGTTGTTATAAATCGATACCTGACGGCGGAATATCAATATCGATATCATTTTCATGATCAGTACCTCAGATAACCCTATAGCCGACACCAAGATCGAATATACCGCGCAAGTTGTAATAAATCGATACCTGGCTGCGGAATTTTAAAATCGATATTATTTTCATGATCAGTACCTCAGATAACCCTATAGCCAACACCAAGATCGATTGTATCGCGAAAGTTGTAATAAATCGATATCTGGCAGCGGAATCTCAATATCGATATCATTTTCATGATCAGTACCTCCGATAACCCTATAGCCGACACCAAGAACGATTGTATAACGCAACTTGTAATAAATCGATACCTCGCGGCGGAATTTAAAAAATCAATATTATTTTCATGTTCAGTACCTTAGATAACATTAAAGCCGACACCATGATCGATTGTTCCACGCAGGTTGTAATGAATCGATACCTGGCGGCGGAATCTCAAAATCGATACCATTTTCATAATCAGCACCTCGGGTTACCCTATAGCCGACACCAAGATCGATTATATCGCGCAAGTTGTAATAAATCAATACCTGGCTGCGGAATTTGAAAATCGATATTATTTTCATGATCAGTACCTCAGATAACCCTATAGCCGACACCAAGATCGATTATATCGCGCAAGTTGTAATAAATCGATACCTGGCGGCAGAATATCAATATTTATATCATTTTCATGATCAGTACCTCAGATTACCCAATAGCCGACACCAAGATCGATTGTATCGCGCAAGTTGTAATAAATCGATACCTGTCGGCGAAATTCCAAAATCGATATTATTTTCAAGATCAGTACCTCCGATAACCCTATAGCCGACACCAAGAACGATTGTATAACGCAACTTGTAATAAATCGATACCTCGCGGTGGAATTTCAAAATCAATATTATTTTCATGATCAGTACCTCCGATAACCCTATAGCCGACACCAAGAACGATTGTATAACGCAACTTGTAATAAATCGATACCTCGCGGCGGAATTTCAAAATCAATATCATTTTCATGATCAGTACCTCAGATTACCCTATAGCCGACACCAAGATCGATTGTATCGCGCAAGTAGTAATAAATCGATACCTGGCGGCGGAATTTCAAAATCGATATCATTTTTATAATCAGTACCTTAGATAACCCTAGAGCCGACACGAAGATTGATAATATCGCGCAAGTTGTAATAAATCGATACCTAAAGGCGGAATCTCAATATCGATATAATTTTTATAATCAGCACCTCTGGTAACCCTACAGCCGACACCAAGATCGATTATATCGCGCAAGTTGTAATAAATCGATACCTGGCGGCGGAATTTCAAAATCTATTTTATTTTCATGATCAGTACCTCAGATAGCCCAATAGCCGACACCAAGATCGATTGTATCGCGCAAGTTGTAATAAATCGATACCTGTCGGCGAAATTCCAAAATCGATATTATTTTCAAGATCAGTACCTCCGATAACCCTATAGCCGACACCAAGAACGATTGTATAACGCAACTTGTAATAAATCGATACCTCGCGGTGGAATTTCAAAATCAATATTATTTTCATGATCAGTACCTCAGATAACATTATAGCCGACACCATGATCGATTGTACCACGCAAGTTGTAATGAATCGATAACTGGCGGCGGAATCTCAAAATCGATACCATTTTCATAATCAGCACCTCGGGTTACCCTATAGCTCACACCAAGACCGATTGTATCACGCAAGTTGTAATAAATCGATACCTGGCGGTGGAATTTCAAAATCGATATCATTTTTATAATCTGCACCTTGGGTAACCCTATAGCCAACACCAATATCGATTATTTCGCGCAAGTTGTAATAAATCGATACCTAAAGGCGGAATCTCAATATCGATATCATTTTTATAATCAGCACCTTGGGTAACCCTATAGCCGACACCAATATCGATTATATCGCGCAAGTTGTAATAAATCGATACCTAAAGGCGGAATCTCAATATCGATATCTTTTTTATAATCATCACCTCGGGTAACCCTATAGCCGACACCAAGATCGATTATATCGCGCAAGTTGTAATAAATCGATACCTGGCTGCGGAATTTAAAAATCGATATTATTTTCATGATCAGTACCTCAGATAACCCTATAGCCGACACCAAGATCGATTATATCGCGCAAGTTGTTATAAATCGATACCTGACGGCGGAATATCAATATCGATATCATTTTCATGATCAGTACCTCCGATAACCCTATAGCCGACACCAAGAACGATTGTATAACGCAACTTGTAATAAATCGATACCTCGCGGCGGAATTTAAAAAATCAATATCATTTTTATAATCAGCACCTCTGGTAACCCTATAGCTGGCACCAAGATCGATAATATCGCGCAAGTTGTAATAAATCGATACCTGGCGGCGAAATTCCAAAATCGATATTATTTTCATGATCAGTACCTCCGATAACCCTATAGCCGAAACCAAGAACGATTGTATAAAGCAACTTGTAATAAATCGATACCTCGCGGCGGAATTTCAAAATCGATATTATTTTCATGATCAGTACCTCAAATAACACTATAGCCGACACCAAGATCGATTATATCGCGCAAGTTGTAATAAATCGATCCCTGGCGGCGGAATTTCAAAATCGATATTATTTTTATGATCAGTACCTTAGATAACCCTAGAGCCGACACGAAGATTGATTATATCGCGCAAGTTGTAATGAATCGATACCTAAAGGCGGAATCTCAATATCGATATCATTTTTATAATCAGCACCTCTGGTAACCCTATAGCCGACACCAAGATCGATTATATCGCGCAAGTTGTAATAAATCGATACCTGGCGGCGGAATTTCAAAATCTATTTTATTTTCATGATCAGTACCTCAGATAGCCCTATAGCCGACACCAAGATCGATTGTATCGCGCAAGTTGTAATAAATCGATAGCTGGCTGCGGAATCTCAATATCGATATCATTTTTATAATCAGCACCTCTGGTAACCCTATAGCCGGCACCAAGATCGTTAATATCGCGCAAGTTGTAATAAATCGATACCTGGCGGCGAAATTCCAAAATCGATATTATTTTCATGATCAGTACCTCCGATAACCCTATAGCCGACACCAAGAACGATTGTATAACGCAACTTGTAATAAATCGATACCTCGCGGCGGAATTCCAAAATCGATATTATTTTCATGATCAGTACCTCCGATAACCCTATAGCCGACACCAAGAACGATTGTACCATGCAAGTTGTAATGAATCGATACCTGACGGCGGAATCTCAAAATCGATACCATTTTCATAATCAGCACCTCGGGTTACCCTATAGCTCACACCAAGACCGATTGTGTCACGCAAGTTGTAATAAATCGATACCTGGCGGTGGAATTTCAAAATCGATATCATTTTTATAATCTGCACCTTGGGTAACCCTATAGCCGACACGAAGATTGATTATATCGCGCTAGTTGTAATAAATCGATACCTAAAGGCGGAATCTCAATATCGATATCATTTTTATAATCAGCACCTCTGGTAACCCTATAGCCGACACCAAGATCGATTATATCGCGCTAGTTGTAATAAATCGATACCTGGCGGCGGAATTTCAAAAGCTATTTTATTTTCATGATTAGTACCTCAGATAGCCCTATAGCCGACACCAAGATCGATTGTATCGCGCAAGTTGTAATAAATCGATACCTGGCGGCGGAATCTCAATATCGATATCATTTTTATAATCATCACCTCGGGTAACCCTATAGCCGACACCAAGATCGATTATATCGCGCAAGTTGTAATAAATCGATACCTGGCTGCGGAATTTAAAAATCGATATTATTTTCATGATCAGTACCTCAGATAACCCTATAGCCGACACCAAGATCGATTATATCGCGCAAGTTGTTATAAATCGATACCTGACGGCGGAATATCAATATCGATATCATTTTCATTATCAGTACCTCAGATAACCCTATAGCCGACACCAAGATCGAATATACCGCGCAAGTTGTAAGAAATCGATACCTGGCTGCGGAATTTTAAAATCGATATTATTTTCATGATCAGTACCTCAGATAACCCTATAGCCAACACCAAGATCGATTGTATCGCGAAAGTTGTAATAAATCGATACCTGGCAGCGGAATCTCAATATCGATATCATTTTCATGATCAGTACCTCCGATAACCCTATAGCCGACACCAAGAACGATTGTATAACGCAACTTGTAATAAATCGATACCTCGCGGCGGAATTTAAAAAATCAATATCATTTTTATAATCAGCACCTCTGGTAACCCTATAGCTGGCACCAAGATCGATAATATCGCGCAAGTTGTAATAAATCGATACCTGGCGGCGAAATTCCAAAATCGATATTATTTTCATGATCAGTACCTCCGATAACCCTATAGCCGAAACCAAGAACGATTGTATAAAGCAACTTGTAATAAATCGATACCTCGCGGCGGAATTTCAAAATCGATATTATTTTCATGATCAGTACCTCAAATAACCCTAGAGCCGACACCAAGATCGATTATATCGCGCAAGTTGTAATAAATCGATCCCTGGCGGCGGAATTTCAAAATCGATATTATTTTTATGATCAGTACCTTAGATAACCCTAGAGCCGACACGAAGATTGATTATATCGCGCAAGTTGTAATGAATCGATACCTAAAGGCGGAATCTCAATATCGATATCATTTTTATAATCAGCACCTCTGGTAACCCTATAGCCGACACCAAGATCGATTATATCGCGCAAGTTGTAATAAATCGATACCTGGCGGCGGAATTTCAAAATCTATTTTATTTTCATGATCAGTACCTCAGATAGCCCTATAGCCGACACCAAGATCGATTGTATCGCGCAAGTTGTAATAAATCGATACCTGGCTGCGGAATCTCAATATCGATATCATTTTTATAATCAGCACCTCTGGTAACCCTATAGCCGGCACCAAGATCGTTAATATCGCGCAAGTTGTAATAAATCGATACCTGGCGGCGAAATTCCAAAATCGATATTATTTTCATGATCAGTACCTCCGATAACCCTATAGCCGACACCAAGAACGATTGTATAACGCAACTTGTAATAAATCGATACCTCGCGGCGGAATTTCAAAATCAATATTATTTTTATGATCAGTACCTCAGATAACATTATAGCCGGCACCATGATCGATTGTACCACGCAAGTTGTAATGAATCGATACCTGGCGGCGGAATCTCAAAATCGATACCATTTTCATAATCAGCACCTCGGGTTACCCTATAGCTCACACCAAGACCGATTGTATCACGCAAGTTGTAATAAATCGATACCTAAAGGCCGAAACTCAATATCGATATCATTTTCATGATCAGTACCTCAGATTACCCTATAGACGACACCAAGATCGATTGTATCGCCCAAGTTGTAATAAATCGATACCTGGCGGCGGAATCTCAATATCGATATCATTTTTATTATCAGCACCTCTGGTAACCCTATAGCCGGCACCAAGATCGATAATATCGCGCAAGTTGTAATAAATCGATACCTGGCGGCGAAATTCCAAAATCGATATTATTTTCATGATCAGTACCTCCGATAACCCTATAGCCGACACCAAGAACGATTGTACCACGCGAGTTGTAATGAATCGATACCTGACGGCGGAATTTAAAAATCGTTACCATTTTTATAATCAGCACCTCGGGTTACCCTATAGCTCACACCAAGAACGATTGTATAACGCAACTTGTAATAAATCGATACCTCGCGGCGGAATTTAAAAAATCAATATCATTTTTATAATCAGCACCTCTGGTAACCCTATAGCTGGCACCAAGATCGATAATATCGCGCAAGTTGTAATAAATCGATACCTGGCGGCGAAATTCCAAAATCGATATTATTTTCATGATCAGTACCTCCGATAACCCTATAGCCGAAACCAAGAACGATTGTATAAAGCAACTTGTAATAAATCGATACCTCGCGGCGGAATTTCAAAATCGATATTATTTTCATGATCAGTACCTCAAATAACACTATAGCCGACACCAAGATCGATTATATCGCGCAAGTTGTAATAAATCGATCCCTGGCGGCGGAATTTCAAAATCGATATTATTTTTATGATCAGTACCTTAGATAACCCTAGAGCCGACACGAAGATTGATTATATCGCGCAAGTTGTAATAAATCGATACCTAACGGCGGAATCTCAATATCGATATAATTTTTATAATCAGCACCTCTGGTAACCCTATAGCCGACACCAAGATCGATTATATCGCGCAAGTTGTAATAAATCGATACCTGGCGGCGGAATTTCAAAATCTATTTTATTTTCATGATCAGTACCTCAGATAGCCCTATAGCCGACACCAAGATCGATTGTATCGCGCAAGTTGTAATAAATCGATACCTGGCTGCGGAATCTCAATATCGATATCATTTTTATAATCAGCACCTCTGGTAACCCTATAGCCGGCACCAAGATCGTTAATATCGCGCAAGTTGTAATAAATCGATACCTGGCGGCGAAATTCCAAAATCGATATTATTTTCATGATCAGTACCTCCGATAACCCTATAGCCGACACCAAGAACGATTGTATAACGCAACTTGTAATAAATCGATACCTCGCGGCGGAATTTCAAAATCAATATTATTTTTATGATCAGTACCTCAGATAACATTATAGCCGGCACCATGATCGATTGTACCACGCAAGTTGTAATGAATCGATACCTGGCGGCGGAATCTCAAAATCGATACCATTTTCATAATCAGCACCTCGGGTTACCCTATAGCTCACACCAAGACCGATTGTATCACGCAAGTTGTAATAAATCGATACCTAAAGGCCGAAACTCAATATCGATATCATTTTCATGATCAGTACCTCAGATTACCCTATAGACGACACCAAGATCGATTGTATCGCCCAAGTTGTAATAAATCGATACCTGGCGGCGGAATCTCAATATCGATATCATTTTTATTATCAGCACCTCTGGTAACCCTATAGCCGACACCAAGATCGATAATATCGCGCAAGTTGTAATAAATCGATACCTGGCGGCGAAATTCCAAAATCGATATTATTTTCATGATCAGTACCTCCGATAACCCTATAGCCGACACCAAGAACGATTGTACCACGCGAGTTGTAATGAATCGATACCTGACGGCGGAATTTAAAAATCGATACCATTTTTATAATCAGCACCTCGGGTTACCCTATAGCTCACACCAAGATCGATTATATCGCGCAAGTTGTAATAAATCGATACCTGGCGGATGGAATTTCAAAATCGATAACATTTTTATAATCAGCACCTTGGGTAACCCTATAGCCGACACCAATATCGATTATATCGCGCAAGTTGTAATAAATCGATACCTAAAGGCCGAAACTCAATATCGATATCATTTTCATGATCAGTACCTCAGATTACCCTATAGCCGACACCAAGAACGATTGTATAAAGCAACTTGTAATAAATCGATACCTCGCGGCGGAATTTAAAAATCGATATTATTTTCATGATCAGTACCTCAGATAACCCTATAGCCGACACCAAGATCGATTATATCGCGCAAGTTGTAATAAATCGATACCTGGCGGCGGAATCTCAATATCGATATCATTTTTATAATCAGCACCTCTGGTAACCCTATAGCCGGCACCAAGATCGATAATATCGCGCAAGTTGTAATAAATCGATACCTGGCGGAGAAATTCCAAAATCGATATTATTTTCATGATCAGTACCTCCGATAACCCTATAGCCGACACCAAGAACGATTGTACCATGCAAGTTGTAATGAATCGATACCTGACGGCGGAATCTCAAAATCGATACCATTTTCATAATCAGCACCTCGGGTTACCCTATAGCTCACACCAAGACCGATTGTGTCACGCAAGTTGTAATAAATCGATACCTGGCGGTGGAATTTCAAAATCGATATCATTTTTATAATCTGCACCTTGGGTAACCCTATAGCCGACACGAAGATTGATTATATCGCGCTAGTTGTAATAAATCGATACCTAAAGGCGGAATCTCAATATCGATATAATTTTTATAATCAGCACCTCTGGTAACCCTATAGCCCGACACCAAGATCGATTATATCGCGCTAGTTGTAATAAATCGATACCTGGCGGCGGAATTTCAAAAGCTATTTTATTTTCATGATTAGTACCTCAGATAGCCCTATAGCCGACACCAAGATCGATTGTATCGCGCAAGTTGTAATAAATCGATACCTGGCGGCGGAATCTCAATATCGATATCATTTTTATAATCATCACCTCGGGTAACCCTATAGCCGACACCAAGATCGATTATATCGCGCAAGTTGTAATAAATCGATACCTGGCTGCGGAATTTAAAAATCGATATTATTTTCATGATCAGTACCTCAGATAACCCTATAGCCGACACCAAGATCGATTATATCGCGCAAGTTGTTATAAATCGATACCTGACGGCGGAATATCAATATCGATATCATTTTCATGATCAGTACCTCAGATAACCCTATAGCCGACACCAAGATCGAATATACCGCGCAAGTTGTAATAAATCGATACCTGGCTGCGGAATTTTAAAATCGATATTATTTTCATGATCAGTACCTCAGATAACCCTATAGCCAACACCAAGATCGATTGTATCGCGAAAGTTGTAATAAATCGATACCTGGCAGCGGAATCTCAATATCGATATCATTTTCATGATCAGTACCTCCGATAACCCTATAGCCGACACCAAGAACGATTGTATAACGCAACTTGTAATAAATCGATACCTCGCGGCGGAATTTTAAAAATCAATATCATTTTTATAATCAGCACCTCTGGTAACCCTATAGCCGGCACCAAGATCGATAATATCGCGCAAGTTGTAATAAATCGATACCTGGCGGCGAAATTCCAAAATCGATATTATTTTCATGATTAGTACCTCCGATAACCCTATAGCCGAAACCAAGAACGATTGTATAAAGCAACTTGTAATAAATCGATACCTCGCGGCGGAATTTCAAAATCGATATTATTTTCATGATCAGTACCTCAAATAACACTATAGCCGACACCAAGATCGATTATATCGCGCAAGTTGTAATAAATCGATACCTGGCGGCGGAATTTCAAAATCGATATTATTTTTATGATCAGTACCTTAGATAACCCTAGAGCCGACACGAAGATTGATTATATCGCGCAAGTTGCAATGAATCGATACCTAAAGGCGGAATCTCAATATCGATATCATTTTTATAATCAGCACCTCTGGTGACCCTATAGCCGACACCAAGATCGATTATATCGCGCAAGTTGTAATAAATCGATACCTGGCGGCGGAATTTCAAAATCTATTTTATTTTCATGATTAGTACCTCAGATAGCCCTATAGCCGACACCAAGATCGATTGTATCGCGCAAGTTGTAATAAATCGATACCTGGCGGCGGAATCTCAATATCGATATCATTTTTATAATCAGCACCTCTGGTAACCCTATAGCCGGCACCAAGATCGATAATATCGCGCAAGTTGTAATAAATCGATACCTGGCGGCGAAATTCCAAAATGGATATTATTTTCATGATCAGTACCTCCGATAACCCTATAGCCGACACCATGAACGATTGTATAACGCAACTTGTAATAAATCGATACCTAATGGCAGAATCTCAATATCGATATCATTTTTATAATCAGCACCTTGGGTAACCCTATAGCCGACACCAATATCGATTATATCGCGCAAGTTGTAATAAATCGATACCTAAAGGCGGAATCTCAATATCGATATCATTTTTATAATCATCACCTCGGGTAACCCAATGGCCGACACCAAGATCTATTATATCGCGCAAGTTGTAATAAATAGATACCTGGCGGCGAAATTTCAAAATCTATATTATTTTCATGATCAGTACCTCAGATAGCTCTATAGCCGACACCATGATCGATTGTATTACGCAAGTTGTAATAAATCGATACCTTGCGGCGGAATCTCGAAATCAATATCATTTTTATAATCAGCACTTCGGATAACCCTATAGGCGACACCAATATCGATTATATCGCGCAAGTTGTAATAAATCGATACCTAAAGGCCGGAACTTAATATCGATATCATTTTCATGATCAGTACCTCAGATAACCCTATAGCCGACACCAAGATCTATTATATCGCGCAAGTTGTAATAAATCGATACCTGGCGGATGGAATTTCAAAATCGATATCATTTTTATAATCAGCACCTTGGGTAACCCTATAGCCGACACCAATATCGATTATATCGCGCAAGTTGTAATAAATCGATACCTAAAGGCCGAAACTCAATATCGATATCATTTTCATGATCAGTACCTCAGATTACCCTATAGCCGACACCAAGATCGATTGTATCGCCCAAGTTGTAATAAATCGATACCTGGCGGCGGAATCTCAATATGGATATCATTTTTATTATCAGCACCTCTGGTAACCCTATAGCCGGCACCAAGATCGATAATATCGCGCAAGTTGTAATAAATCGATACCTGGCGGCGAAATTCCAAAATCGATATTATTTTCATGATCAGTACCTCCGATAACCCTATAGCTGACACCAAGAACGATTGTACCACGCGAGTTGTAATGAATCGATACCTGACGGCGGAATTTAAAAATCGATACCATTTTTATAATCAGCACCTCGGGTTACCCTATAGCTCACACCAAGATCGATTATATCGCGCAAGTTGTAATAAATCGATACCTGGCGGATGGAATTTCAAAATCGATATCATTTTTATAATCAGCACCTTGGGTAACCCTATAGCCGACACCAATATCGATTATATCGCGCAAGTTGTAATAAATCGATACCTGGCGGTGGAATTTCAAAATCGATATCATTTTTATAATCTGCACCTTGCGTAACCCTATCGCCGACACCAATATCGATTATATCGCGCAAGTTGTAATAAATCGATACCTAAAGGCGGAATCTCAATATCGATATCATTTTTATAATCAGCGCCTTGGGTAACCCTATAGCCGACACTAATATCGATTATATCGCGCAAGTTGTAATAAATCGATACCTAAAGGCGGAATCTCAATATCGATATCATTTTTATAATCACCACCTCGGGTAACCCAATAGCCGACACTAAGATCGATTATATCGCGCAAGTTGTAATAAATCGATACCTGGCGGCGAAGTTTCAAAATCGATATTATTTTCATGATCAGTACCTCAGATAACCCTATAGCCGACACTAATATCGATTATATCGCGCAAGTTGTAATAAATCGATACCTGGCGGCGGAATTTCAAAATCGATATTATTTTCATGATCAGTACCTTAGATAACCCTAGAGCCGACACGAAGATTGATTATATCGCGCAAGTTGTAATAAATCGATACCTAAAGGCGGAATCTCAATATCGATATCATTTTTATAATCAGCACCTCTGGTAACCCTATAGCCAAAACCAAGATCGATTATATCGCGCAAGTTGTAATAAATCGATACCTGGCGGCGGAATTCCAAAATCTATATTATTTTCATGATCAGTACCTCAGATAGCTCTATAGCCGACACCATGATCGATTGTATTACGCAAGTTGTAATGAATCGATACCTGGCGGCGGAATCTCAAAATCGATACCATTTTGGTACTTCTAATTGCACCAATCAATAAATTCTTAGTACACCAAGGAACAACACATTTACTGAGAATTACTATTTTATTTATTCCACCTAAGGTCAACGATTTTCATATGTTTTCACAGGTATTTTTCAACACTTACTAATTAAAACAGATGATTTTTATAATTTATAAATAATTGACAGTGTTGCCATATGGTTGCACAAATTAAGAAAAACAATTTACACCATTATTTACTATATTAATATTATACTAGTTATTTTCTAATAACATAATTAATAATATTTTACAAATACAATGTTATTAAATATAAATAACTTTTAAAAAGTTTATATAAAAATTTATATACATGGGCAACACTGCTTCATCGACATACATGGGCAACACTGCTACATCTCACTCCCCCACAAGTAATAGAGTTACGTTACAATTGTCAATAAAGAACTGAAAAGATTAGTCTTTAAACCTAATAGGTCGCCTTGTTTGTCGACCAGATCTAGTGGTATATTCTGGCTGTGCTGCGTTGTCCTTAGCTTGGGTTGTTGTAGGGTCTCCTTGGGACACATTTTGTGGCAAGTTCTTCTTGGAATCCTCTAACTGGCAATTAGGTTGGAATTGATCTTTGTCAGGTTCAACATCATTGGAAGATAGTACTGTAGCGGCAGTAAGAGAGAAGGAGGTTTCTAATAGAGCCACTTGGCGCGCCACCTGCACTAAGCAGAGTGGGGGGCGACCAGCCAGTATAAATACCGCGGCCATCTACTCTCTAGCCAGAGAAGGTACCTCACCTTCTCTCACACCTTCTTCCTCTCCTTGACCTCTCGCCTTCTCTCTTACTCATCACTCTCCTTCTCCGCCTTGTATACTACATAGCATTCGTTTAATAAAATATTTTTTAAAAGTTGTTTTTTCTTATTTTTCAAACTTCCTTTCCTTTCCTTTCCTTTCCTTGTTACCCGTGACGAGCCTACTGGCGTCCGAGGCACTTGTCAATGACCACACCAGTAATCTCCGAGGTAACTCTCCTTTACCGCCTATGACGGGCCTAGCAGCGAACGAGGCTCTCGCCCACGACTCCCTAGCTACCCTCGAGACATTATTCCTCTTCATTTTCTCCCGGCATGCATGTTCCCTCACCTCCTCGTCTAAAGTCACACTGTCACTACTACAGGACCCTCCGTCAACTTCAGACGACAACACTGGTGACCCCGGAACACTACAAGAATTTCCAGCATGCCAGACAAGGAAGACAAGGAGACCACCTCGACTTCAGCTACACAGGAAGGAGAACGCCTCTATCAGGTTGAAGCACTTAGCGGCCCATCGAGCAGGCTACCTATCTTCTACAGAACAATCAGGAGATTCTAGCCGCAACACGCCGAGAAGACACCCACGCCTTTACTGCAAACGCCTCTAGACACAGGCAAATACCTCTAGATAGAACAACGGTAGCGCTTTATTCTGCGCCCACACGCCAACCAAAGCAGTTCCTGCCAATAGAAGACTTTAAACGACTAGGCGCGACCGCTACAGCTCTACCTCTACGCCGATCTTCATAATGGACGAACCAACGTGAGAGCAGTTCCTGATGGATGCAGGTTCCTCAATCTACATGGTTCATCGTCCACGCAATTCTCGAAGAAACCGGTCAACTTCTCCCTGTTGGACAACAGCACGGTCACAAAAACATGTCTAGATTTCGGAGTGCTACGGGACCACTCTCCAGCATTTCTTCCTACAATATATCTGTAATCCCTGGTAACGGCCCGTAGGCACACTTACTCCTGCAGTACCTAATAAATGTCGACCTTCGCCTATTAGAGGTCTTTCGAAGAGCATATTTGAGCACGTCATGGAGATAAACTGGAATCCTGTGCGGAGCAAAGCTCGCTATTTTCCACCATTCTCTTCATATATTCATGGCTCCACTCAACGCTCTTCTACACAACTGCAAAGACGGACGAGAAGACACCCATCACCTCGACAGAGGAAACGGTCAAGGCATCTTGATGACAGCAAGATTAGCTTAAGCGACGCAGCGAAACTTGCTCATCCCGCCACCGCCTTTCACTGGTTTGCGACGCCTCCGAGTCGGCACCAACCCGCAGAATATGGCAACTCAAATTCATCAACCAATTCTCCCTAAATCTCAAGCTTAGAAATATTCCTGGACGAGAAATCCTCAATAGGACACCACGACCTACCGTACCACCGGACTTTCGGAAACAAATTTTCCAACGTCTAAATGGACGCAGCCATCCAGGAAACCGCTCATCATTGGGAGATATTTTGTGTATATGTATATATTTCCTTTTTTTGTATTCAAACTTATTTTTATATATATCCATGGCTCCGCCATTTAGGGGGGGAGTAGTGTAGCGGCAGTAAGAGAGAAGGAGGTTTCTAATAGAGCCACTTGGCGCGCCACCTGCACTAAGCAGAGTGGGGGGCGACCAGCCAGTATAAATACCGCGGCCATCTACTCTCTAGCCAGAGAAGGTACCTCACCTTCTCTCACACCTTCTTCCTCTCCTTGACCTCTCGCCTTCTCTCTTACTCATCACTCTCCTTCTCCGCCTTGTATACTACATAGCATTCGTTTAATAAAATATTTTTTAAAAGTTGTTTTTTCTTATTTTTCAAACTTCCTTTCCTTTCCTTTCCTTTCCTTGTTACCCGTGACGAGCCTACTGGCGTCCGAGACACTTGTCAATGACCACACCAGTAATCTCCGAGGTAACTCTCCTTTACCGCCTATGACGGGCCTAGCAGCGAACGAGTCTTGAGACCGTGACTTCACTGTTACCCCCGAGGCACTCTCCTCCTGCACTCCTCTATCACCCGTGACGAGTCTAGCTGCGGTCGAGGCCAGTGCCCGTGACACCACAGGTACCTCCGAGGTGGAATTCCCATCCTGTCCGTGACAGGTCTAGCTACGGCCGAGGCTCTCGCCTACGACTCCCTAGCTACCCTCGAGACACCATCCTTCTTCCTTTCTTCCCGGTATGCAGGTTGTCGTCGCCTTCTGATCGGACATCAAGCCGGTTCTGCGACGAGCCGTAGGCAACAGCACCGGCGACACACCTGGCGACCCACCGTCAACTCAGACGACAACAGTATATACGCCGGTTTTAAGCGGTCAATGGAGACATTAACTTCCTTACTTTTAATGAGAACCGTGAAATATTTTTCACAACGGTTTATAACTTGGAATGGACCTTCGTATGGTGGCTCTAAACCTTTTTTTACTCGATCAATCCGAATAAATACATGAGTGCAATTATCCAGATGCTTATGAACATAAATATGTTGTCTTGCTTTATGGTGAACTTTGGTAGGCTTCAGCTGGTCCATTTGCCGCATTAAATTTGTGGTGAAATCTTCAGGTCCTATAGATCTAAAGCTGGTATCAACAAAAAATTCACCTGGTAAACGCAAGGATTTTCCATACACCATTTGACTGATGGTATAATGGGCGTCTTCCCGGAGCGCTGTTCGAAGTCCCAAGAGTACTGTAGGTAAAGCTTCGGTCCACTTGACATTATTATGTGCTCTGAGCGCTGCTTTAACTGTCCTGTGGAGCCTTTCGATCTTGCCATTCGCCTGCGGATGATAAGCAGTTGTAAAGGTTAACTTAATACCAAAAGCTGCGGCTAAATTTTGAAATAGTGAAGATTTAAATTGAGCACCCTGATCTGTAATTAATTGAGTCGGAGTTCCAAAACGAACAACCCAGTTCGCATAAAAAACTTTGGCTACAGTCTCTGCCATGATATCTGCCGTAGGTACAACTTCCATCCAGTTCATGAAACGATCAATGAATGTAACGCAGTAGGAATTACCATCTGACGGTGGTAGAGGACCTACGATGTCCATATGTACAACTTGAAAACGGTCGTCCGGTTCATTATAAAATTTTACCTCCGATTTGGTATGGCGGTGCACCTTACTCTTCTGGCATGGTATACAGGCTTGTGTCCATCTTCGAATATCTTCTTTAACACTAGGCCAAATAAAAAGATAAGTCGCCTGTTTTACAGTAGATTTCACTCCAGGGTGAGCTAAGTTGTGAACCATTTTGAATGCAGTCATCCTCAGAGATTTGGGAACATAAGGACGAATATGATCTGTCGACGTATCACACCATAAGAATTTACCTGAACATAAAGGATACCTCTTAAGTGACAAGTTCGTTTTGCCGGGTTCCAACAGTTGTTGTAATTCGGCGTCTCGATCTTGTGCATCTGCCAGTTTCTCGTGATCGATGGTCGGTACACCTATTTCCTCAATTCTCGATAAAGTATCTGCAACCACATTTTCTTCCCCTTTGATGTGCATAATCTTTGTAGAAAATTGAGAAATGTATTGTAATTGTCTTTGTTGACGAGGGGATGCTTTATCATTTTTCTGCTTAAAAGCATAAATTAAAGGTTTGTGGTCGGTAGTTATGGAAAAATCTCGACCCTCCAGCAGATGTTTATATTTTTTAATTGTGAGGTAAATTGCTAGGAGTTCCCTATCATATGCACTATATGATTTCTCTGCGTCAGTCAACTTTTTTGAATAAAATGCGATTGGTTTCCACACCCCATTCTCAAATTGCTGCACTACACCACCAATCGATGTATCCGAAGCATCTGTGGTGACATTTAGAGGTAATTCATTGTTAGGATATGTTAGAAGAGTGGCATTGGCAAGATCCGCCTTACATTTTTCAAACATTTGAATCGCCTCCTCAGTCCAATTGATCTTTGTTTTGTCCTTTTTCTTGGACCCTTTAATATAATCATGGAGTATAGACTGGGTTTTAGCAGTATCCTTGAGGTAACGCCTGTAGAAATTTATTAGCCCCAAAAATCGACGCAAGTCCATTACGGATTCTGGAAGTTTGAAATCAAGAATCGCTCTGACTTTATCATCCATGGGTCTTGATCCTGAAGCTGAAATGTGGTAACCTAAAAAATCTAGCTCATTGACTGCAAAGGTGGACTTAGACACATTAATACGAAAACCATACTCAGTTAATCTATCAAATACTAATTTTAAGTGTTTTAAGTGCTCCTCGAGAGATGATGATGCTACCAAGATATCATCAAGAAACACAAATATGAACGATAAGCCTGAGAGGACAGTATTAATTAGGCGTTGGAAAGTAGGTGGTGCGTTCCGCAGGCCAAAACTCATTACATTGAATTCAAATAAACCAAAAGGTGTTATAATTGCAGTCTTTTTCTTGTCTTTTTCGGCTATCGGAACTTGGTAATAAGCCTTATACAGGTCAATTTTAGAAAAAATAGTTTTACCTGGCAATATATGGTGGAAATCTTCTATTCTGGGTATTGGGTAACGATCGGGTACAGTTTGAGCATTTAATCTTCGGTAATCTCCGCATGCTCTTACGGTCCCGTCCTTTTTGGAGACCAGATGAAGTGAACTTGACCACGGCGAACTCGATGGGCGAATTATACCGTTGTCCAGCATAAAGTGAAATTCCTGCTTAGCAATCTTCAGCTTTTGAGGATCCAGTTGTCGAGCTTTGCAATAAACAGGTGGCCCTTCAGTTACAATGTGATGTTTAACATCGTGTTTTATTTCGCTGGGTGTTATAGAAGGTACCATAATATTTGGATATAAAGAAAGTAAGTCCATAAAAGGATTTTTCCTGTTGACAAGACTGATCATTTCTTCCTCTGAAACCATACCAACTTCCCCATAAGTACATAATTTGGTAACATTATCAATTAACCTATGTCTATTTAGATCTACCATTAAATCAAATTTTTTGAGAAAATCTGCACCCAATATACCTTTCCCAACTTTAGCAATAATAAAAGGCCATTGAAACACTCTTCGAAGACCTAAATTTACTGTTAAAATTTGTATTCCATAAGTGGGTATCTCCGTATTATTGGCTGCATATAGTTTAACATCACAATTTTCATATCTTTGCATGTGTTTGCTGTGGTAAGGAACTATTGAAACGTCCGCCCCACTATCTACAAGGAATCGCAACCCCGTTTTTTTGTCTGTTACAAATAGGCGAGATCTGCGGCTTCCAGAGGTACCAGCAGCAGAGGTTGCCGCTAATTCTGCTGCTGGCTGGAGTTTTCCGCCTTCCACTGGCAAGGTGGCTTACATTTTTCTGGGTAGCACTTATTTCCAAATCGAAAATGGTAAAAACAGTACTTACCCTTGCTCTCAAAGCGTTTTCTGCTTCTATTCGAACTATTGCTTCTGCTTCGACCTCGGCTTCGGAGTCTAACACGAAGTGACTGTACTTCCTTTTCCAATTCTTCTATCCGCTTTTCCATGTCGTTTTGCGGTTTAACGGAATAAACAGAATGAGAAGAGTTCATTTCAACGATTTTGTCAGCCATTTCGGCAAGCTTGTCTAGCTTTTCTTCACTAATTAATAATATATTCTTGACATAATCAGGCATTTTATCAATAAATAATGTACGAAGTACTTTTTCCGTGACGTCATCTCCAGCACATGATTTCATTCGGCGCAGAAATTGGCTAGGTTTTTGGTCGCCTAACTCAAAAGCGGTCACCAGACGTTTAATACGTTTGTTTTCACTTTCACGAAAAATGTTCAGGAGCCTCTTTTTAGCGGTAGTATATTTATTTTCTTCCTCTTCGGAGTTAATGATGTCCCAAATGTTCTCAACGTACTTTGGTTCCAATTGGGACACTAAATAATTAAATTTTGTTTCTTCCCTGACTATACCGTTGATACTAAACTGGGCTTCAACTTGGTAAAACCATATCTCTGGTTTTTCAGTCCAAAAGGGTGGAATTTTTATGTTGACCCTATCAACAAAACTTACGGGATTAGGATTTACCATTCCCACTGCTCCTTGGTCTTGTGAAGATTATTTCTGTTGTTCTCCCAAATATTTATCTTCATTAGGCATCGTGCTCACGATTAAATAAAATAATAATTAAATTATTTACTCACGATCACGTCGGGGTCACCAGTTTTTGGTACTTCTAATTGCACCAATCAATAAATTCTTAGTACACCAAGGAACAACACATTTACTGAGAATTACTATTTTATTTATTCTACCTAAGGTCAACGATTTTCATATGTTTTCACAGGTATTTTTCAACACTTACTAATTAAAACAGATGATTTTTATAATTTATAAATAATTGACAGTGTTGCCATATGGTTGCACAAATTAAGAAAAACAATTTACACCATTATTTACTATATTAATATTATACTAGTTATTTTCTAATAACATAATTAATAATATTTTACAAATACAATGTTATTAAATATAAATAACTTTTAAAAAGTTTATATAAAAATTTATATACATGGGCAACACTGCTTCATCGACATACATGGGCAACACTGCTACACCATTTTCATAATCAGCACCTCGGGTTACCCTATAGCTCACACCAAGACCGATTGTATCACGCAAGTTGTAATAAATCGATACCTGGCGGTGGAATTTCAAAATCGATATCATTTTTATAATATGCACCTTGGGTAACCCTATAGCCGACACCAATATCGATTATATCGCGCAAGTTGTAATAAATCGATACCTTAAGGCGGAATCTCAATATCGATATCATTTTTATAATCAGCACCTTGGGTAACCCTATAGCCGACACCAATATCGATTATATCGCGCAAGTTGTAATAAATCGATACCTAAAGGCGGAATCTCAATATCGATATCATTTTTATAATCATCACCTCGGGTAACCCAATAGCCGACACCAAGATCGATTATATCGCGCAAGTTGTAATAAATCGATACCTGGCGGCGGAGTTTCAAAATCGATATTATTTTCATGATCAGTACCTCAGATAACCCTATAGCCGACACCATGATCGATTGTATCACGCAAGTTGTAATGAATCCATACCTGGCGGCGGAATCTCATAATCGATACCATTTTTATAATCAGCACCTTGGGTTACCCTATAGCTCACACCAATCGATTGTATCACGCAACTTGTAACAAATCGATACCTAAAGGCGGAATCTCAATATCGATATCATTTTTATAATCAGCACCTCGGATAACCCTATAGCCGACACCAAGATCGATTATATCGCGTAAGTTGTAATAAATCGATACCTGAAGACGGAATCTCTAAATCGATATTTTTTTCATAATCAGCATCCCAAAAAATCAATATCTGATGTGATTTCCATAAAAAGAGTTAACTCAATAATGTTTACCAATATGGAGAAATCGGAAAAGAATTTTATTAATTTATTGGGAAATTATGAATAATAGATACAGAAATTTTTTTTTTTTTGTCAGGAATTTCTTCATTAAGAAGGTTTCCTCAACCAAACTCCTGTTCCAAGATCTCCCTCCATCTGCGTCGGTCCATCGCATCTTCCTCCGATAATCCCCTACCAGCCATACTCTCAGCCAATCTATCTTTCATTTCACTGGAGGTCTTCCTTTTCTTCTTCTACCTTCTGCCTCCCATTCCATAATGACCTTAGGTAGTCGCTCTTCGTCCATTCGCCTCACACATGGCCATACCATCTTAGTCTTCTTTCTTCGATCACTTCGAGGATATTATTTTTAACTTCAAGTCTATCCCTTATGGTTTCATTTCTGATCCTTTGTATTTTGGATATCCTCGCTGATCTCCTCCAGAAGTCCATTTCTACTGAAAGGATTTTTTTTCCCTCAGTCATACTATGTGGCCATGTTTCTGACCCATAAAACATCAGGCTTTCTACCAGAGCTTTGTATATGAGCTTTTTGGTTTTTATTAGAATATTTGGGCTCCATAGAACAGAATTCAGCATCCCTATTGCTTTTTTTCCATTAGTGATCCTTTTTTGAATTTCTGCTTCTACTTTGCCATTATTTTCAATTATGGATCCCAAATAGCAAAACGTTTCAATTTTTTTCAGTCTGCATAATGTTGCGTCAGTGCTGTTCGTATTCTCTGTGCACATATATTGGGTTTTATCAAAGTTTATTTTCAGGCCTCCTTCTTCATAATAATCTAATATTTTCCTAAACATGTAACTTATGTCCTCTTCGTCTTGAGCGATCAGTACCTGATCATCCGCAAACAGTTAATGGCACAGATTTTTTTGTCCTAATTCGATGCCCATCTTACCGCATTTCCTTATCCAACCTTTTAGGCATTCGTCCAGGTAGATTTTAAATAACGTGGGGGACATGCAGCATCCTTGGAGTAGTCCCTTTCCATTCTGAAATTCTCTTGATAACGATTGACCCATTTTTATCTGGCACTTGTTCCCTCTATAAATTTCTTTAATTATGCTTACGTTGATTCCCGCCTTCCTTAAGTTTTTCCATAGGAGTTTTCGAGGAACACTGTCATAGGCTTTTTCCAGGTCAATAAAGATTAAATCTAATCTTCTTGCTTTGTCTTTTTGTTTTTCCATGAGTTGTCTCAGTTAAAAAATATGGTCAATACAGAACCTCCCAGATGTAAATCCACACTGCTCTTCTGCTTGAATTTACTGGTTTTCCAGATGTTTTTTTATTATCCTTCCAAGCAGTTTCATAAATGGATTTGTCACGCAGATGCCTCTATAATTTTCGAACTTTTTTCTATCACCTTTTTTAAATATCGGTGTCAAATACCCTAACTTCATTTCTGTAGGTATAGTTTCACCTTTTAGAATTTTATTTATAAGGTTAGTGAGCATTTTATTCACCTCAGCTCCACCATATTTCAGCAGCTCTACATATACTCCTCCCGGACCAGGGGCTTCCTATTTTTCATTTTTTTCAGCTCCTCTTTGACTTCCTCCTCAGTTACAATTAAGGATTTACCCTTATATTCTTCTGCTTCTTCCTCTTTAAATTCATTTCTGTTTTCGTTTAAAAGGTTTTCAAAGTAGTTTGCCCAATCTTGCATTTCTATTATGTTCAGCTGTATTTTATGTTTCTCTTCTTTTCTTAGCCCTTTAAGAACTGACCATGCTTCGGTTGCCTGACCAAATCTTAACTTGCTGTTAATTCGTGCACATGTTTTCTCCCACCAGTCATTTTTTGCCGATCTTATAATTCGTACCAGCTCCCTTTTCTTTTCCTTGTTAGTTTCCTTGTCATTATCTTGTTTTGAGCTCAACCATTTGAGATATGCCTGTTTTTTTTTTCATTTATTTTGTTTTCTATGTCTTCTGTGAGCCATTCTGTTCTTTTAGTGCATCTTTCTTTTGTCCCTAGGACTTCAGAAGCTATTTTCTTTAATGAATTTGACAAAAAGTATAACTTGACAAATAAATAATTTGATATTTAAAGGTAAATTAAATTAAAGGTATAATTTCACAAATAAATACCTTTAACCTCATAAATCATGTTTATTTCACATCTAACAAGTTTCATAACAATCGAATTAAATGTATGATTCAATTAACAATAATATTTACATTCCGTAATTAAAAATACAAAATTATAATAACCGATATGTCACATCTCCTCCCCATCTTCTTGAGCTGTGAATCTCTCCCTGAGTTGGTCTGGATGCTTTCTCTGCCTCTTCCCATTAACAATAACCCAGTAAAGTGTGTTGCCTTCTTTCAAACAGCTTCCATTTCTTTCCTTTGTCAAAGAGGTTTTTGCGCTTTGCCAATGTTAAATCCAGATCTCCCGCTAGATCAGGTTTTAATACACTTAGTTTCGTCCTGATTTGTCGTTCTAATAAGACCTGACACCGAGTTCTACCAGTCGTTGAATGAGGTGTAGCTCTGTATGTGAGCAAAAACCGATGAAGCCTGGAATACGTCATCGCCGTCCCTTTTGGAAGCGCCATATCGCTTCTTAAACGTTTGGACGACCCGTTCGGCTAACCCATTACTCCGTGGATGTGGTAAGGGGCGGTAGTGAAATGTTTTATGTTGTTTATTTCGCAGAATTCTTTGAACGAGCCACTGGTAAATTGAGTGCCATTGTCGGTCACTACCATCTTTGGTAAGCCAAATCGCGCAAAGATGTCTTGTAGGATATGGATAGTTTTCTTTGAGGTCATTTGCGAAACTGGCACGACTTCTAACCATTTCGATGTTGAATCGACCAGTACAAAACAGTAGTGTCCTTCGTATGGCCCGGCGTAGTTCAGGTGAAGTCGGCTCCAAGGTTGGGATGGCACTGACCATGAGATGAGTGGAATGTTTGGGTCACATGATCTATTTTCCTGGCATGCCTTGCAACTGCGCACTTTCCTCTCTATGTCCAAGTCAATACCTGGTCACCATCCATGAAGACGTCCAAACGACTTCATAGCTACAATGCCCGGATGGCCTTCATGGAGTAACTTTAAACAGTGTTCTCTTAGTGTAGATGGTATGACGATTCTTCCTCTCCAGAGGACAACATGGGATTCATAAGAAAGCTCGTCACGTTTGTGATAGTATACTTTGTACTCATTGCTTGATGGTGGTAAATCAGGCCAGCCCTGTTCAATAAATGCTATAACTTTGAGGAGTGTTTTATCTTTACCAGTTTCCGCCTTAAGTTTCTCCTTGGTGAGTAGGAGGATCTCTATCCGAGTATGCATAAGTCTCCCCCCGTAATCAGCCGGAGTTGTATCAGGTTCTTGCTGTACAGGTAATCGGGAAAGTAAATCTGCAGAAGCATTATTTTTTCCTTTTACATATTGAATTTGGTAATCGTATGAACAAAGTATGAGAGCCCACCTTGTGATGTGATCAGAAGTTATCTTAGGCAACTCTTCATTCTCGCCGAATATTCGTACAAGAGGCTTGTGATCAGTCCTCAAAATGAATTTATGTCCAAATAGTGATGAAATTTAGAGACTGCAAACACTATTGCTAAGGTCTCTTTGTCCAAAGCGGAGTACTTTCTTTCTGCTGGTTTAAGACTTCTTGACGCGAAAGCCACTGGCCGTTCAAATCCCTCGGGCATAATATGAGGAAGAGTAGCCCCAATACCGTAATCGCTTGCGTCAGAGCTTACAACAATAGGGTAGTCAGGATTAAAGTGGACTAATGTATCCGAAGACATAAGTGTATTCTTAAGACTGTTTAATAGATTTTCATCTTTCTCAGTCCAATACCATTTAGACCCCTTCTTCAAAAGCCTATGTAAAGGTGCACACTTATCCTGCAGTTGTGGGATAAACCGCTGGTAATAGTTTATTGAACCCATGAACGACCTCAGTTGTTTTGGGTTTTTCGGAGAGGGCATATCTTTAATCGCCTCAATGTGTAAGTCTGTTGGATGAGTACCGAATGTGTCTATCCGATGGCCAAGGTAGACGACAGAATTTTGGAACCAATTGCATTTAGTCGATTGTAACCGGATTCCCGCTGGAACGAGTAAGGACTTGGTTTAGTCGATCAAGATGTTCTTGTTTTGTCGCACCCGTGACAATGACATCGTCCAGGTAGCAAGCTGTGCCTCATAATCCATCTAGCACCTGATCCATTGTCCGCTGGAATAATGCTGGAGCAAATGCGATGCCAAAAGGAAGTCTTTTGTAGCGGAAGTACCCTTTATGTGTGGCTATTATTAAATATTTGCGTGAACTTTCCTGCACTGGCATTTGAAGATAAGCATCGCGTAGATCTAATGTGGTGTAATAAGTACCGCCACGAAGCTTGTCCACGAGTTCTTCAAATCTAGGAAGCGGGTATTTGTCTACATAAATGTGTTTATTTATTGTCACCTTAAAATCGGCGCAAAGGCGGATTTTTCCGTTGGCTTTCAAGCTGACGACGATTGGTGAGGCCCATACTACAGGAACAAGGTTTGAGTCAACCGGCTCAATGACACCTTCTGAAGTTAACCTTGAAAGTTCATTTTCCACGGCCGGTTTTAAAGCAAAAGGAACTGGACGGGCCTTAAAGCACTTCGGGACAGCGTTTGGATCCATCTGGATTATTGCTTCATGGTTTTTCAAAGTGCCAAGGCCAGGCATAAAAACAGACTTGTGATTTCTTTGTAAGTCGTTGACTTTTTTCCTTATCGAGCATTCTTCCTCTTTGACTGTGCATAACCTAGCCCCAGGAGGTAAAGGGAGGTTGAACTGCAAGACCCAATCAAGCCCAAATAGTGGAAAATCATTGTTTTTAACCACTGTCACCGGCGGTACCTTAGTGTGTCCAAAAGCTGTGACTTTCACCCTTGTTTGACCGAGTGTATCAATGCTAACCCCTTTATAAGCGATCAAGTTATGTGCAGGCTTCAAGGACGGTGAGCCTATTTTAAGCCATATGCTTTCACTTATTCACGCAAAAATTTCATCAAAATTGCTCGAAGGGAGGGGGTACTTTATTTAATAACTTTTTAAGTTTTTTTCGATTTTCTCAAAAACGGCTCTAACGATTTTGATTAAACTGAGTATTTCATCTATTTATATGCACTAGATATGACTGTAAAAATTTCATCAAAATTGATTGACCGGAGGGGGGACTTTACTTAATAAATTTTGTATCATTTTCACATGTTTTTTTTTATTTACTCAAAAACGGTTTAAACGATTTTGATCAAACTTGGTATTTGATGTATTTATATGCCAAAGATGTGATCACCAACATTTCATCACAATTGATCAACCGGAGGGGGGACTTTACTTAATAAATGTTGTATCATTTTCACGTGTTTTTTTTATTTACTCAAAAACGGTTTTAACGATTTTGATCAAACTTGGTATTTGATGTATTTATATGCCCGAGATATGACTGTAAAAATTTCATCAAAATTTATCAACGGGAGGGGGGACTTTACTTAATAAATTTTGTATCATTTTCACGGGGTTTTTTATTTACTCAAAAACGGCTTTAACGATTAACAAAAATAAGATATGAATGTAGAAAAATGTGTGACTTTGGGAAATGATATTTAGCAAAACACGTCAATTTCTAATCTAAGTAAGTTGGTAAGTGAAAGTTGTGTGTTGCGCGCACGCACCAGATTTTTACTTTCACTTACCTATATATGAAATATATAGTAAGTGGAAGTATTGCGATCGTGCAAATTTTCGACTTCCGGTTTTCAACGGAAATGCACGTTTTGGGGTCCCCTGAGTCAAAATAACCAAGTCCCGCGAAATGGTCTGTGTGTGTGTGTGTCTGTGTGTGTGTCTGTGTGTGTGTGTGTGTGTGTGTGTGTGTGTGTGTGTGTGTGTGAACAGACTAGCTCAAAAACTATAAACCGTGCGAACCTGAAATTGGGTATTTAGTGTATGTTTATGCCCGCGATGTGACAGCAAAAATTTCATCAAAATTGCTCAAAGGGAGGGGGTACTTTATTTAATAACTTTTTAGGTTTTTTTCGATTTTCTCAAAAACGGCTCTAACGATTTTGATTAAACTGAGTATTTGATCTATATGTATGCCCGAGATACGACTGTAAAAATTTCATCAAAATTGATCAACCAGAGGGGGCACTTTACTTTATAAATGTTGTCTCATTTTCACGTGTTTTTTTTATTTACTCAAAAACGGCTTTAACGATTTTGATCAAACTTGGTATTTGATGTATTTATATGCCCGAGATGTGACTGTAAAAATTTCATCAAAATTGATCTACGGGAGGGGGGACTTTACTTAATAAATTTTGTACCATTTTCACATGTTTTTTTATTTACTCAAAAACGGTTTTAACGATTTTGATCAAACTTGGTATTTGATGTATTCATATGCCCGAGATATGACTGTAAAAATTTCATCAAAATTGATCTACGGGAGGGGTGACTTTACTTAATAAATTTTGTATCATTTTCACGGGTTTTTTTATTTACTCAAAAACGGCTTTAACGATTAAGAAAAATAAGATATGAATGTAGAAAAATGTGTGACTTTGGGAAATGATAATTAGCAAAACACGTCAATTTCTAATCTAAGTATGTTGGTAAGTGAAAGTTGTGTGTTGCGCGCACGCACCAGATTTTTACTTTCACTTACCTATATATGAAATATATAGTAAGTGGAAGTATTGCGATCGTGAAAAAATTCGACTTCCGGTTTTCAACGGAAATACACGTTTTGGGGTCCCCTGAGTCGAAATGACCAAGTCCCGCGAAATGGTCTGTGTGTGTGTGTGTCTGTGTGTGTGTCTGTGTGTGATGTATGTATATGCCAAATATGTGATAGCCAACATTTCATCAAAATTGATCAACCTAAGGGGTGACTTTACTTAATAAATTTTGTATCATTTTCACGAGTTTTTTTATTTACTCAAAAACGGCTTTAACGATTAAGAAAAATAAGATATGAATGTAGAAAAATGTGTGACTTTGGGAAATGATAATTAGCAAAACACGTCAATTTCTAATCTAAGTATGTTGGTAAGTGAAAGTTGTGTGTTGCGCGCACGCACCAGATTTTTACTTTCACTTACCTATATATGAAATATATAGTAAGTGGAAGTATTGCGATCGTGAAAAAATTCGACTTCCGGTTTTCAACGGAAATACACGTTTTGGGGTCCCCTGAGTCGAAATGACCAAGTCCCGCGAAATGGTCTGTGTGTGTGTGTGTCTGTGTGTGTGTCTGTGTGTGTGTGTGTGTGTGTGTGTGTGTGTGTGTGTGTGTGTGAACAGACTAGCTCAAAAACTATAAACCGTGCGAACCTGAAATTGGGTATTTAGTGTATGTTTATGCCCGCGATGTGACAGCAAAAATTTCATCAAAATTGCTCAAAGGGAGGGGGTACTTTATTTAATAACTTTTTAGGTTTTTTTCGATTTTCTCAAAAACGGCTCTAACGATTTTGATTAAACTGAGTATTTGATCTATATGTATGCCCGAGATACGACTGTAAAAATTTCATCAAAATTGATCAACCAGAGGGGGCACTTTACTTTATAAATGTTGTCTCATTTTCACGTGTTTTTTTTATTTACTCAAAAACGGCTTTAACGATTTTGATCAAACTTGGTATTTGATGTATTTATATGCCCGAGATGTGACTGTAAAAATTTCATCAAAATTGATCTACGGGAGGGGGGACTTTACTTAATAAATTTTGTACCATTTTCACATGTTTTTTTATTTACTCAAAAACGGTTTTAACGATTTTGATCAAACTTGGTATTTGATGTATTCATATGCCCGAGATATGACTGTAAAAATTTCATCAAAATTGATCTACGGGAGGGGTGACTTTACTTAATAAATTTTGTATCATTTTCACGGGTTTTTTTATTTACTCAAAAACGGCTTTAACGATTAAGAAAAATAAGATATGAATGTAGAAAAATGTGTGACTTTGGGAAATGATAATTAGCAAAACACGTCAATTTCTAATCTAAGTATGTTGGTAAGTGAAAGTTGTGTGTTGCGCGCACGCACCAGATTTTTACTTTCACTTACCTATATATGAAATATATAGTAAGTGGAAGTATTGCGATCGTGAAAAAATTCGACTTCCGGTTTTCAACGGAAATACACGTTTTGGGGTCCCCTGAGTCGAAATGACCAAGTCCCGCGAAATGGTCTGTGTGTGTGTGTGTCTGTGTGTGTGTCTGTGTGTGATGTATGTATATGCCAAATATGTGATAGCCAACATTTCATCAAAATTGATCAACCTAAGGGGTGACTTTACTTAATAAATTTTGTATCATTTTCACGAGTTTTTTTATTTACTCAAAAACGGCTTTAACGATTAAGAAAAATAAGATATGAATGTAGAAAAATGTGTGACTTTGGGAAATGATAATTAGCAAAACACGTCAATTTCTAATCTAAGTATGTTGGTAAGTGAAAGTTGTGTGTTGCGCGCACGCACCAGATTTTTACTTTCACTTACCTATATATGAAATATATAGTAAGTGGAAGTATTGCGATCGTGAAAAAATTCGACTTCCGGTTTTCAACGGAAATACACGTTTTGGGGTCCCCTGAGTCGAAATGACCAAGTCCCGCGAAATGGTCTGTGTGTGTGTGTGTCTGTGTGTGTGTCTGTGTGTGTGTGTGTGTGTGTGTGTGTGTGTGTGTGTGTGTGTGAACAGACTAGCTCAAAAACTATAAACCGTGCGAACCTGAAATTGGGTATTTAGTGTATGTTTATGCCCGCGATGTGACAGCAAAAATTTCATCAAAATTGCTCAAAGGGAGGGGGTACTTTATTTAATAACTTTTTAGGTTTTTTTCGATTTTCTCAAAAACGGCTCTAACGATTTTGATTAAACTGAGTATTTGATCTATATGTATGCCCGAGATACGACTGTAAAAATTTCATCAAAATTGATCAACCAGAGGGGGCACTTTACTTTATAAATGTTGTCTCATTTTCACGTGTTTTTTTTATTTACTCAAAAACGGCTTTAACGATTTTGATCAAACTTGGTATTTGATGTATTTATATGCCCGAGATGTGACTGTAAAAATTTCATCAAAATTGATCTACGGGAGGGGGGACTTTACTTAATAAATTTTGTACCATTTTCACATGTTTTTTTATTTACTCAAAAACGGTTTTAACGATTTTGATCAAACTTGGTATTTGATGTATTCATATGCCCGAGATATGACTGTAAAAATTTCATCAAAATTGATCTACGGGAGGGGTGACTTTACTTAATAAATTTTGTATCATTTTCACGGGTTTTTTTATTTACTCAAAAACGGCTTTAACGATTAAGAAAAATAAGATATGAATGTAGAAAAATGTGTGACTTTGGGAAATGATAATTAGCAAAACACGTCAATTTCTAATCTAAGTATGTTGGTAAGTGAAAGTTGTGTGTTGCGCGCACGCACCAGATTTTTACTTTCACTTACCTATATATGAAATATATAGTAAGTGGAAGTATTGCGATCGTGAAAAAATTCGACTTCCGGTTTTCAACGGAAATACACGTTTTGGGGTCCCCTGAGTCGAAATGACCAAGTCCCGCGAAATGGTCTGTGTGTGTGTGTGTCTGTGTGTGTGTCTGTGTGTGATGTATGTATATGCCAAATATGTGATAGCCAACATTTCATCAAAATTGATCAACCTAAGGGGTGACTTTACTTAATAAATTTTGTATCATTTTCACGAGTTTTTTTATTTACTCAAAAACGGCTTTAACGATTAAGAAAAATAAGATATGAATGTAGAAAAATGTGTGACTTTGGGAAATGATAATTAGCAAAACACGTCAATTTCTAATCTAAGTATGTTGGTAAGTGAAAGTTGTGTGTTGCGCGCACGCACCAGATTTTTACTTTCACTTACCTATATATGAAATATATAGTAAGTGGAAGTATTGCGATCGTGAAAAAATTCGACTTCCGGTTTTCAACGGAAATACACGTTTTGGGGTCCCCTGAGTCGAAATGACCAAGTCCCGCGAAATGGTCTGTGTGTGTGTGTGTCTGTGTGTGATGTATGTATATGCCAAATATGTGATAGCCAACATTTCATCAAAATTGATCAACCTAAGGGGTGACTTTACTTAATAAATTTTGTATCATTTTCACGAGTTTTTTTATTTACTCAAAAACGGCTTTAACGATTTTGATCAAACTTGGTATTTGATGTATTTATATGCCCGAGATGTGACTGTAAAAATTTCATCAAAATTGATCTACGGGAGGGGGGACTTTACTTAATAAATTTTGTACCATTTTCACATGTTTTTTTATTTACTCAAAAACGGTTTTAACGATTTTGATCAAACTTGGTATTTGATGTATTCATATGCCCGAGATATGACTGTAAAAATTTCATCAAAATTGATCTACGGGAGGGGTGACTTTACTTAATAAATTTTGTATCATTTTCACGGGTTTTTTTATTTACTCAAAAACGGCTTTAACGATTAAGAAAAATAAGATATGAATGTAGAAAAATGTGTGACTTTGGGAAATGATAATTAGCAAAACACGTCAATTTCTAATCTAAGTATGTTGGTAAGTGAAAGTTGTGTGTTGCGCGCACGCACCAGATTTTTACTTTCACTTACCTATATATGAAATATATAGTAAGTGGAAGTATTGCGATCGTGAAAAAATTCGACTTCCGGTTTTCAACGGAAATACACGTTTTGGGGTCCCCTGAGTCGAAATGACCAAGTCCCGCGAAATGGTCTGTGTGTGTGTGTGTCTGTGTGTGATGTATGTATATGCCAAATATGTGATAGCCAACATTTCATCAAAATTGATCAACCTAAGGGGTGACTTTACTTAATAAATTTTGTATCATTTTCACGAGTTTTTTTATTTACTCAAAAACGGCTTTAACGATTAAGAAAAATAAGATATGAATGTAGAAAAATGTGTGACTTTGGGAAATGATAATTAGCAAAACACGTCAATTTCTAATCTAAGTATGTTGGTAAGTGAAAGTTGTGTGTTGCGCGCACGCACCAGATTTTTACTTTCACTTACCTATATATGAAATATATAGTAAGTGGAAGTATTGCGATCGTGAAAAAATTCGACTTCCGGTTTTCAACGGAAATACACGTTTTGGGGTCCCCTGAGTCGAAATGACCAAGTCCCGCGAAATGGTCTGTGTGTGTGTGTGTCTGTGTGTGTGTGTGTGTGTGTGTGTGTGTGTGTGTGTGTGTGTGTGTGTGTGTGAACAGACTAGCTCAAAAACTATAAACCGTGCGAACCTGAAATTGGGTATTTAGTGTATGTTTATGCCCGCGATGTGACAGCAAAAATTTCATCAAAATTGCTCAAAGGGAGGGGGTACTTTATTTAATAACTTTTTAGGTTTTTTTTATTTACTCAAAAACGGCTTTAACGATTTTGATCAAACTTGGTATTTGATGTATTTATATGCCCGAGATGTGACTGTAAAAATTTCATCAAAATTGATCTACGGGAGGGGGGACTTTACTTAATAAATTTTGTACCATTTTCACATGTTTTTTTATTTACTCAAAAACGGTTTTAACGATTTTGATCAAACTTGGTATTTGATGTATTCATATGCCCGAGATATGACTGTAAAAATTTCATCAAAATTGATCTACGGGAGGGGTGACTTTACTTAATAAATTTTGTATCATTTTCACGGGTTTTTTTATTTACTCAAAAACGGCTTTAACGATTAAGAAAAATAAGATATGAATGTAGAAAAATGTGTGACTTTGGGAAATGATAATTAGCAAAACACGTCAATTTCTAATCTAAGTATGTTGGTAAGTGAAAGTTGTGTGTTGCGCGCACGCACCAGATTTTTACTTTCACTTACCTATATATGAAATATATAGTAAGTGGAAGTATTGCGATCGTGAAAAAATTCGACTTCCGGTTTTCAACGGAAATACACGTTTTGGGGTCCCCTGAGTCGAAATGACCAAGTCCCGCGAAATGGTCTGTGTGTGTGTGTGTCTGTGTGTGTGTCTGTGTGTGATGTATGTATATGCCAAATATGTGATAGCCAACATTTCATCAAAATTGATCAACCTAAGGGGTGACTTTACTTAATAAATTTTGTATCATTTTCACGAGTTTTTTTATTTACTCAAAAACGGCTTTAACGATTAAGAAAAATAAGATATGAATGTAGAAAAATGTGTGACTTTGGGAAATGATAATTAGCAAAACACGTCAATTTCTAATCTAAGTATGTTGGTAAGTGAAAGTTGTGTGTTGCGCGCACGCACCAGATTTTTACTTTCACTTACCTATATATGAAATATATAGTAAGTGGAAGTATTGCGATCGTGAAAAAATTCGACTTCCGGTTTTCAACGGAAATACACGTTTTGGGGTCCCCTGAGTCGAAATGACCAAGTCCCGCGAAATGGTCTGTGTGTGTGTGTGTCTGTGTGTGTGTCTGTGTGTGTGTGTGTGTGTGTGTGTGTGTGTGTGTGTGTGTGTGAACAGACTAGCTCAAAAACTATAAACCGTGCGAACCTGAAATTGGGTATTTAGTGTATGTTTATGCCCGCGATGTGACAGCAAAAATTTCATCAAAATTGCTCAAAGGGAGGGGGTACTTTATTTAATAACTTTTTAGGTTTTTTTCGATTTTCTCAAAAACGGCTCTAACGATTTTGATTAAACTGAGTATTTGATCTATATGTATGCCCGAGATACGACTGTAAAAATTTCATCAAAATTGATCAACCAGAGGGGGCACTTTACTTTATAAATGTTGTCTCATTTTCACGTGTTTTTTTTATTTACTCAAAAACGGCTTTAACGATTTTGATCAAACTTGGTATTTGATGTATTTATATGCCCGAGATGTGACTGTAAAAATTTCATCAAAATTGATCTACGGGAGGGGGGACTTTACTTAATAAATTTTGTACCATTTTCACATGTTTTTTTATTTACTCAAAAACGGTTTTAACGATTTTGATCAAACTTGGTATTTGATGTATTCATATGCCCGAGATATGACTGTAAAAATTTCATCAAAATTGATCTACGGGAGGGGTGACTTTACTTAATAAATTTTGTATCATTTTCACGGGTTTTTTTATTTACTCAAAAACGGCTTTAACGATTAAGAAAAATAAGATATGAATGTAGAAAAATGTGTGACTTTGGGAAATGATAATTAGCAAAACACGTCAATTTCTAATCTAAGTATGTTGGTAAGTGAAAGTTGTGTGTTGCGCGCACGCACCAGATTTTTACTTTCACTTACCTATATATGAAATATATAGTAAGTGGAAGTATTGCGATCGTGAAAAAATTCGACTTCCGGTTTTCAACGGAAATACACGTTTTGGGGTCCCCTGAGTCGAAATGACCAAGTCCCGCGAAATGGTCTGTGTGTGTGTGTGTCTGTGTGTGTGTCTGTGTGTGATGTATGTATATGCCAAATATGTGATAGCCAACATTTCATCAAAATTGATCAACCTAAGGGGTGACTTTACTTAATAAATTTTGTATCATTTTCACGAGTTTTTTTATTTACTCAAAAACGGCTTTAACGATTAAGAAAAATAAGATATGAATGTAGAAAAATGTGTGACTTTGGGAAATGATAATTAGCAAAACACGTCAATTTCTAATCTAAGTATGTTGGTAAGTGAAAGTTGTGTGTTGCGCGCACGCACCAGATTTTTACTTTCACTTACCTATATATGAAATATATAGTAAGTGGAAGTATTGCGATCGTGAAAAAATTCGACTTCCGGTTTTCAACGGAAATACACGTTTTGGGGTCCCCTGAGTCGAAATGACCAAGTCCCGCGAAATGGTCTGTGTGTGTGTGTGTCTGTGTGTGTGTCTGTGTGTGTGTGTGTGTGTGTGTGTGTGTGTGTGTGTGTGTGTGTGAACAGACTAGCTCAAAAACTATAAACCGTGCGAACCTGAAATTGGGTATTTAGTGTATGTTTATGCCCGCGATGTGACAGCAAAAATTTCATCAAAATTGCTCAAAGGGAGGGGGTACTTTATTTAATAACTTTTTAGGTTTTTTTCGATTTTCTCAAAAACGGCTCTAACGATTTTGATTAAACTGAGTATTTGATCTATATGTATGCCCGAGATACGACTGTAAAAATTTCATCAAAATTGATCAACCAGAGGGGGCACTTTACTTTATAAATGTTGTCTCATTTTCACGTGTTTTTTTTATTTACTCAAAAACGGCTTTAACGATTTTGATCAAACTTGGTATTTGATGTATTTATATGCCCGAGATGTGACTGTAAAAATTTCATCAAAATTGATCTACGGGAGGGGGGACTTTACTTAATAAATTTTGTACCATTTTCACATGTTTTTTTATTTACTCAAAAACGGTTTTAACGATTTTGATCAAACTTGGTATTTGATGTATTCATATGCCCGAGATATGACTGTAAAAATTTCATCAAAATTGATCTACGGGAGGGGTGACTTTACTTAATAAATTTTGTATCATTTTCACGGGTTTTTTTATTTACTCAAAAACGGCTTTAACGATTAAGAAAAATAAGATATGAATGTAGAAAAATGTGTGACTTTGGGAAATGATAATTAGCAAAACACGTCAATTTCTAATCTAAGTATGTTGGTAAGTGAAAGTTGTGTGTTGCGCGCACGCACCAGATTTTTACTTTCACTTACCTATATATGAAATATATAGTAAGTGGAAGTATTGCGATCGTGAAAAAATTCGACTTCCGGTTTTCAACGGAAATACACGTTTTGGGGTCCCCTGAGTCGAAATGACCAAGTCCCGCGAAATGGTCTGTGTGTGTGTGTGTCTGTGTGTGTGTCTGTGTGTGATGTATGTATATGCCAAATATGTGATAGCCAACATTTCATCAAAATTGATCAACCTAAGGGGTGACTTTACTTAATAAATTTTGTATCATTTTCACGAGTTTTTTTATTTACTCAAAAACGGCTTTAACGATTAAGAAAAATAAGATATGAATGTAGAAAAATGTGTGACTTTGGGAAATGATAATTAGCAAAACACGTCAATTTCTAATCTAAGTATGTTGGTAAGTGAAAGTTGTGTGTTGCGCGCACGCACCAGATTTTTACTTTCACTTACCTATATATGAAATATATAGTAAGTGGAAGTATTGCGATCGTGAAAAAATTCGACTTCCGGTTTTCAACGGAAATACACGTTTTGGGGTCCCCTGAGTCGAAATGACCAAGTCCCGCGAAATGGTCTGTGTGTGTGTGTGTCTGTGTGTGTGTCTGTGTGTGTGTGTGTGTGTGTGTGTGTGTGTGTGTGTGTGTGTGTGAACAGACTAGCTCAAAAACTATAAACCGTGCGAACCTGAAATTGGGTATTTAGTGTATGTTTATGCCCGCGATGTGACAGCAAAAATTTCATCAAAATTGCTCAAAGGGAGGGGGTACTTTATTTAATAACTTTTTAGGTTTTTTTCGATTTTCTCAAAAACGGCTCTAACGATTTTGATTAAACTGAGTATTTGATCTATATGTATGCCCGAGATACGACTGTAAAAATTTCATCAAAATTGATCAACCAGAGGGGGCACTTTACTTTATAAATGTTGTCTCATTTTCACGTGTTTTTTTTATTTACTCAAAAACGGCTTTAACGATTTTGATCAAACTTGGTATTTGATGTATTTATATGCCCGAGATGTGACTGTAAAAATTTCATCAAAATTGATCTACGGGAGGGGGGACTTTACTTAATAAATTTTGTACCATTTTCACATGTTTTTTTATTTACTCAAAAACGGTTTTAACGATTTTGATCAAACTTGGTATTTGATGTATTCATATGCCCGAGATATGACTGTAAAAATTTCATCAAAATTGATCTACGGGAGGGGTGACTTTACTTAATAAATTTTGTATCATTTTCACGGGTTTTTTTATTTACTCAAAAACGGCTTTAACGATTAAGAAAAATAAGATATGAATGTAGAAAAATGTGTGACTTTGGGAAATGATAATTAGCAAAACACGTCAATTTCTAATCTAAGTATGTTGGTAAGTGAAAGTTGTGTGTTGCGCGCACGCACCAGATTTTTACTTTCACTTACCTATATATGAAATATATAGTAAGTGGAAGTATTGCGATCGTGAAAAAATTCGACTTCCGGTTTTCAACGGAAATACACGTTTTGGGGTCCCCTGAGTCGAAATGACCAAGTCCCGCGAAATGGTCTGTGTGTGTGTGTGTCTGTGTGTGTGTCTGTGTGTGATGTATGTATATGCCAAATATGTGATAGCCAACATTTCATCAAAATTGATCAACCTAAGGGGTGACTTTACTTAATAAATTTTGTATCATTTTCACGAGTTTTTTTATTTACTCAAAAACGGCTTTAACGATTAAGAAAAATAAGATATGAATGTAGAAAAATGTGTGACTTTGGGAAATGATAATTAGCAAAACACGTCAATTTCTAATCTAAGTATGTTGGTAAGTGAAAGTTGTGTGTTGCGCGCACGCACCAGATTTTTACTTTCACTTACCTATATATGAAATATATAGTAAGTGGAAGTATTGCGATCGTGAAAAAATTCGACTTCCGGTTTTCAACGGAAATACACGTTTTGGGGTCCCCTGAGTCGAAATGACCAAGTCCCGCGAAATGGTCTGTGTGTGTGTGTGTCTGTGTGTGTGTCTGTGTGTGTGTGTGTGTGTGTGTGTGTGTGTGTGTGTGTGTGAACAGACTAGCTCAAAAACTATAAACCGTGCGAACCTGAAATTGGGTATTTAGTGTATGTTTATGCCCGCGATGTGACAGCAAAAATTTCATCAAAATTGCTCAAAGGGAGGGGGTACTTTATTTAATAACTTTTTAGGTTTTTTTCGATTTTCTCAAAAACGGCTCTAACGATTTTGATTAAACTGAGTATTTGATCTATATGTATGCCCGAGATACGACTGTAAAAATTTCATCAAAATTGATCAACCAGAGGGGGCACTTTACTTTATAAATGTTGTCTCATTTTCACGTGTTTTTTTTATTTACTCAAAAACGGCTTTAACGATTTTGATCAAACTTGGTATTTGATGTATTTATATGCCCGAGATGTGACTGTAAAAATTTCATCAAAATTGATCAACGGGAGGGGGGACTTTACTTAATAAATTTTGTACCATTTTCACATGTTTTGTTATTTACTCAAAAACGGTTTTAACGATTTTGATCAAACTGGGTATTTGATGTATTTATATGCCCGAGATATGACTGTAAAAATTTCTTCAAAATTGATTAACCGGAGGGGGGACTTTACTTAATAAATTTTGTAACATTTTCACGTGTTTTTTTGATTTTCTCAAAAACGGCTATAACGATTTTGATTAAACTTAGTATTTGATCTATTTATATGCCCGAGATATGTCTGCAAAAATTTCATCAAAATTGATCAACCGCAGGGGGCACTTTACTTATTAAATTTTGTATCATTTTTACATGCTTTTTTTATTTACTCAAAAACGGCTTTCACGATTGTGACCAAACTGGGTATTTGATGTATGTATATGCCAAATATGTGATAGCCAACATTTCATCAAAATTGATCAACCGAAGGGGGGACTTTACTTAAAAAATTTTGTATCATTTTCACGGGGTTTTTTATTTACTCAAAAACGGCTTTAACGATTAATAAAAATAAGATATGAATGTAGAAAAATGTGTGACTTTGGGAAATGATATTTAACAAAACACGTCAATTTCTTATCTAAGTAAGTTGGTAAGTGAAAGTTGTGTGTTGCGCGCACGCACCAGATTTTTATGATTGAAGTGATACCTGGAATTCAACTGATTTTATGAAATATATAGTAAGTGGAAGTATTGCGATCGTGAAAAATTTCGACTTCCGGTTTTCAACGGAAATACACGTTTTGGGGTCCCCTGAGTCCAATTAACCAAGTCCCGCGAAATGGTCTGTGTGTGTATGTGTCTGTGTGTGTGTGTGTGTGTGTGTGTGTGTGTGTGTGTGTGTGTGTGTGTGTGTGTGTGTGTGTGTGTGTGTGTGTGTGTGTGTGTGTGTGTGTGTGTGTGTGTGTGTGTGTGTGTGTGTGTGTGAACAGACTAGCTCAAAAACTATAAACCGTGCGAACCTGAAATTGGGTATTTAGTGTATGTTTATGCCCGCGATGTGACAGCAAAAATTTCATCAAAATTGCTCAAAGGGAGGGGGTACTTTATTTAATAACTTTTTAGGTTTTTTTCGATTTTCTCAAAAATGGCTCTAACGATTTTGATTAAACTGAGTATTTGATGTACTAATATGCCCGAGATATGACTGTAAAAATTTCATCGAAATTGATTAACCGGAGGGGGCACTTTACTTTATAAATGTTGTCTCATTTTCACGTGTTTGTTTTATTTACTCAAAAACGGCTTTAACGATTTTGATCAAACTGGGTATTTGATGTATTTTTATGCCCAAGATGTGACAGCGAAAATTTCATCACAATTGGTCGAACGGAGGGGGTACTTTATTTAATAAATTTTGTAACATTTTCACGTGTTTTTTCTATTTACTCTAAATCGGCTTTAACGATTTTGATCAAACTGGGTATTTGATGTATTTATATGCCCGAGATATGACTGTAAAAATTTCCTCAAAATTGATTAACCGGAGGGGGGGACTTTACTTAATAAATTTTGTAACATTTTCACGTGTTTTTTTTTATTTTCTCAAAAACGGCTATAACGATTTTGATTAAACTTAGTATTTGATCTATTTATATGCCCGAGATATGTCTGCAAAAATTTCATCAAAATTGATCAACCGCAGGGGGCACTTTACTTATTAAATTTTGTATCATTTTTACGTGCTTTTTTTATTTACTCAAAAACGGCATTCACGATTGTGACCAAACTGGGTATTTGATGTATGTATATGCCAAATATATGATAGCCAACATTTCATCAAAATTGATCAACCGAAGGGGGGACTTTACTTAACAAATTTTGTATCATTTTCACGGGGTTTTTTATTTACTCAAAAACGGCTTTAACGATTAATAAAAATAAGATCACCAGTCCGAAAGGGCGTGGGTTCGAATCCCACCGCTGTCAATATCTTTGGGGGCCCGGTGTGGCTGTACGGTAAAGTGCCGTACTTCCATGCCGGAGCTGCGGGTTCGAGTCCCGCCCTGGGTGGTGCTTTTCTTTCGTAGGAGAAGTATCACCCAGTGCCATGGGTGTTAGTATGGGCAGTATAGGGCTTCAATGGAAGCCTTAAAGTCCCGAAAAAAAAAAAAATATATGAATGTAGAAAAATGTGTGACTTTGGGAAATGATATTTAACAAAACACGTCAATTTCTTATCTAAGTAAGTTGGTAAGTGAAAGTTTTGTGTTGCGCGCACGCACCAGATTTTTTTTAATTTAAGATTATTATTACCCTTCTAGATTATTTAGAATTCATACATTGTTCTTTCTAATCTTAAGAAAGTAAAACTAACTCTAACTAACGGGAAGTTCGGCATCTATTACTTAGGATGCAGGCCCTAGCGCGCTTCCTCATTGCCCCAGCAGTGACATTCTCTAGCGTGTTTTTCAAAAGAAAAACTTCTTTTAGACTCAAAAGGTGAAGTGCAATTGTATCATGGGTTACACCACTAAAAACCTAACTAAATTACGCAGTTTCGACTTCCGGTTTTCAACGGAAATACACGTTTTGGGGTCCCCTGAGTCCAAATGACCAAGCCCCGCGAAATGGTCTGTGTGTGTGAACAGACTACCTCAAAAACTATAAACCGTGCGAACCTGAAATTTGGTATTTAGTTTAGGTATATGCCCGCGATGTGACAGCAAAAATTTCATCGAAATTGCTCAAAGGGAGGGGGTACTTTATTTTATAACTTTTTACGTTTTTTTCGATTTTCTCAAAAACGGCTCTAACGATTTTGATTAAACTGAGTATTTGATGTATTAATATGCCTGAGATATGACTGTAAAAATTTCATCAAAATTGATTAACCGGAGGGGGGACTTTACTTAATAAATTTCGAATCATTGTCACGTGTTTTTTTTATTTACTCAAAAACTGCTTTAACGATTTTGATCAAACTGGGTATTTGATGTATGTATATGCCCGAGATATGACTGTAAAAATTTCATCAAAATTGATTAACCGGAGGGGGGACTTTACTTAATAAATTTTGTATCATTCGCACGTGTTTTTTTAATTACTCAAAAACGGCTTTAACGATTTTGATGAAACTGGGTATTTGACGTCTGTATATGTTAAAGATGTGATAGCCCGCATTTCATCAAAATTGCTCAAACGGAGGGGGCACTTTATATCTTAACTATTTTTGCAATTTTTACCTTTTTTTCGATTTTCTCAGAAACGGCTTTAACGATTTTCATCAAATTCGTCATGTTTAATGAAAATTAGGTGTTCTTTAATATCAGGTAAGCTTTATCATTATTAAAAAGTTCTGGGGGGGGGGGGGCTTAAATAGGTAGGGGCCTTTTTTGTTTCCTATAAAGTACCTTTGTTTTTGTTTATATGGAGAAATTAACTGTCTCTCGTTACGCCTAAAAATTAGAATGGCCAAATATGAGATATGATAAAAATAAAGAAAACATATAGAGGAGAAAAAAAGAAAATATTCAGTCAACTCTTGAAACTCCTTGAGCCTACGCATGCGGAGTACGCCTTTAATGACAGACCATTGTTCATAATTAAAGCCGTTCTGTCCATTAGAGAAGTGGCAATTAACAAAACGCATTAGTTTCTAATCTAAGTAAGTTGGTAAGTGAAAGTTGTGTGTTGCGAGCACGCACCAGATTTTTACACTAGGTCTGGGACACCCAGTATTTGAATAAATTCGTATTGACACCTGTGAATATGAATTTATTCATATTCATACTTGTAAATACGAATTTATTTGTATTCATATTCACAAATATTGTGATATAAATAAATTTATATTCATATTCACATTAAAATTAAGATTAAAATAAATTTGTATTCGTATTTATAAATATAAATAGGCCCAACTCTGGTTGTAAATATTGCCTTTCTTGTTTGTTTTAATATAATGAAATGGTTTTTAGAATACTTTTCTCCAATTTTTTTTAATCTAATCTGCTGAAAATAAGTTAATCATTAATTGCTATACCATTTTCAAATAGTTAATTTATATTTTATACCTTTAATAAAGATATAAATAGTCAATTATTACTAAATAAATAGAAATAAAGTTGTCATTATAATAAAAATACTGTTATATACTAATATACATCATCAAATTTATTCAAAATTAGTAAATAGCTACCTAAACTCTCCTATGAAAGGGAATCAAATTTTTTTCATGAATTATTTTCATTTTTTCTAACAAAAATGTACAAAGAGTTTTAAATCTATTGTCTTCAAGGGAGAAATAGTAACTGTTCTTAAGAGGGTTTTACTTGGACCTAAAGAAATCTGCAGTTTTTTCATCGGAGAAGCTTGTGGAGATGTCTTTATTGCTCCATCCCTTGATTGGGAAGTAGTTTTCCCTCCCTTCCCAAAGCCAACACCAAAAGCATTCCCAGTACCTAAGGTAAATTTTACTTTTGATTTTACTAATGATAATGGATTAAAGCAGAAGAAATATCTTATTTTTCTGAGTCATTTGTGATTTGTAAAGTCATTTTTAGTATTTTAAGTACAGAAAGAACCATTATTCCAACAAGCAAACAAAAAAAATCCATCAATTTTTTTTTTGTAACATTAATTTATTATATGTAATTTTGTTTAACCGCTGAAGTAATTTAAATTCGTTAAAATAATTTTAAAGTTAAAAGGCTTCTTAGTGACTACTTATAGTCAATGCACTAATATTTTCAAATAAAAATATATAGTTTCACCAAGCCACAAGAGGCTCTCAAATATTCATATAACTGAACTATAAGTAACAAAAACAGGGTCACCTCTGGATTAGTGGTTAGCATAGAAACTTACTAAAAGTTGCGGGTTCGTGTCCCGAGGATTTTTTAATGGGAGAAAAAAATCCTTGTCTATGCCGTCACTCGGATAGGACGTAAAATGGAGGTCCCCAGCCTATACGATGCCAGATACTCGTTAAAAATCCCTATCCTAATTAGCCTTAGTGGCATAAAGTGACGTTAAAACAAACAACAAAGTAACAAAAACAAAACAAGAATATGTATTTGTCTGAATATAAATGATCATTTTTATCATATAAATAAATGATAAATGATGATTTTTTCAATTTGGGCAGTAGTTGACCTAATGGAGTGTAGGGAGAGATGGGGAACCAAGTGAAACCCAATGTATTATTTTGCTTTAATTTTCCAATCTTAAGATTAGCCTCTTTTCTCAACCCATCCTCATGCATTTAGATACTAATCCTGTTAATAATAAATTAGACAAGCTATAAATAATGTTGAACAGGATGACATAAGGAGTAACTCGGCCAATAAATGTATGCATGAATAGTTTAAAAATAATAATGGTTCTTTTGGAAATACAGTTCTTCACTTCTTTCCTTAAAAATTAAAAAAAAAAATTATCATGTTAGTATATTTTACAGGGAGGTGCAGCAACATTGAAAGTGTTACACCTATCAGACACCCATTTTGACCCACACTACCAAGAAGGGTCTAATGCTGACTGCAAAGAACCACTGTGCTGCAGGCTTACAAGCGGGCCCCCCCCAAACCCAGCAGCAGCAGCTGGTCGTTGGGGAGATTATAGGAAATGTGATATTCCTAGAAGAACTATCTATAATATGTTCACTCACATCACGGCAACTCACCCAGTAAGTGCTCTGATATCTGTAATTAGCAATTGTAGGCTTGGATAAAATACAAATTTGCAATAATAAATATTCAATTTAGTATAATTAATTGTTTTGTAATAATCTTAACAAATTTTGATATCCCAATTTAATTTCTAGGATATAGATTACATAATATGGACTGGAGATCTTCCTCCCCATGATGTCTGGAATACAACCAGGGAAGAAAACTTGAGGGTTTTAAAAGAGACGGTGAAGCAGATGATTACAATGTTTCCTGGAATACAGATCTTCCCTGCCATCGGTAATCATGAAAGTTCTCCCTCTAACAGGTACCCACCCGCTTCTGATTGATATCTGTTCTGAAGTAAACAATATTTTCATTGTCACCTTATTTCAACTGTTTATTAATAATTTTATTAATTCTAAACAAAAACGTTCTTGAATTTGATGGCTTAATGTCCTTAGAACACTATCACTGAGCAGTATAAAACACATGCCTGAGGGATTTTGGCAATGTGTGTTTAGAGCCTTTAAAAAAATTGATTTTATATAAATTCAGCAATTGTTTATATTAATATTTTCTGCCATTGCTCTGTATTTATTTTAAGGTTGTACCAGTGATTCATATTTTTGTACAAAATAAGAAAATGATATTGCCAGTGGTATTGAATTATTTGAAATTTAAAACAAACCAAAAAAAAAAAAAATGAAGAGTATCTAAATAAATTTTACTTATGAGAAAGCTAGTCATATGTTGATTTTTAGGGTCTTCAAAACCACTTTAACATAAATATTTATAGATGTCTACATTTCTGCTAAGTTTCGAGTGGATCAGTGGAGTTGGGTTAGATATATTCAACTTGTGAGAATTTTATTTTATTTTAGGAACACTATGAAACTTCATATTTGGTGTCTTTTCAAATTGTAAATGAATATTAATTGCAATTATAGCAATTAGCAGATTAAAATAGAGGGTTTTTTAACCTGAAGGACACTAGAGTAAGATTAGATGAAGGAAGTTCCTTTTCGGTCCAAAACCAAAAATAATTCATTTATTTTAGGGATTATGCACTATAATTATATCTCAATATCTTCTTAAGGATAAAACAAAGTTGCCCCCTATTCATAATTGAAAAATATCTTATGTATAGGTAAAGATCCTAATTCATGGATCTATTCTTGTTTGGCCTGTTTTATATATTCCTGTTTGTTTTTGTGTTTTTATAGCTTTCCACCACCTTTCATACAGGATGAATATGCTATCAACTGGTTGTATAATGAGCTGGACACTCAATGGCGTAAATGGTTGCCAAGCAGTGTATCTAAAACCGTCAGGAGTGGCGCATTTTATTCAGTTCTAGTCAGACCTGGTTTCAGAATCATATCACTAAATATGAACTACTGTTACAAATTGAACTGGTAAGAACCAATTTATCCAGAATAAAGTATCTATTTTAGACACTGATGTTTCCTGCTGTTTCTGTGAGATCATAGCAATCCAAGCAAAACTAATATATTATTAATATTACATTTATAGTGGTTCTTTCAGACCAGGTGCGAACACCTGTCAATATTAAAATTGCATAACTTCAGCCGATCTCTGGGTATATTCTTTATTGTTATAATAATCGTTTTGGTTGTTACAAAATCGACCGTTTGAGTCGATAAAAGTCTCAGTTTATAGATTTTATAGATTTAAAAATTGAAATTCTCCGGGTGAAACCGGTATATACAGCTAGTTAAAATATTAAAACATTTTATTTCCATTTTTTTTTTTTTTGGGTTATTTATTTAGAAATCTAAAGTTTCTCTTTTAAATAGGTGGTTGCTGATAAACAGTACAGATCCTGCCAACGAACTGCAATGGTTCATTAATGAACTGCAGAATGCTGAGTTCAACAGAGAAAAAGTTCATGTTATAGGTCATATTCCCCCTGGTTGCAGTGACTGTGTGAAGGTCTGGAGCAGGAATTACTATAATATTATTAACAGGTAAAGTTTTTTGACATAGATAAGTAAAATATATCAGAGTATCATCAGATAACTTATTGTTTATCCTAAATTTTATTTCATAAACATCATGTGATGATGATCATCATCATAAAGCTAGGGCTCATGATATTGTTTTAGCCCTATATTCGCTAGTCCTAGTAATTTACCATAAGAAATATTCAGTACTACTACAACTATTCAGACTATATGTTCAGTACACTCTGAATCAAGGGAACTAACTGCCCAATATAGCGCCAACTAGTGGACAATCAAGTCAAACTGGGACTTCCTAGTGTGACCCCCCTAGGTGAACAGGGTCTAGTACTCTCTCATTTGTCTGTTCTTCATTTCTTCATCAAACAATGTCCGGCTAAGGGCTAAGTAAGGGGACCCAGGTGGCCGGGATGGCAGGAAGATAGGCAGGCGGATAGAAGATGGCAGGAATATTGCTTCTAATTCTTGTAATTTTTTATATTATTTTCATAAGTTATCTAAAAATGGATAATATATGAGAAACTCTTGTCTAAGGTCGCTCCAAGGCTTTCAGAATTGGGTAACTTCTTATAATAAAATTATTTTCCTTCAATGGAGTGTATTGTTCCAATTTTAAAAACTGTTGCATTATTAGACCCAGTATGTTTTGTTATCAGCAGTTGAGTGATTTTTTTTTTCAGGTATGAAAATACAATTATGGCTCAGTTCTTTGGCCATACCCATTTTGATGAATTTGAAGTATTCTATGATAAGCAGGACATGGGTCGTGCAATAAGTATTGCTTACGTAGCACCTTCAGTTACACCTTACGACGATCTCAACCCAGGCTACAGAATATACTATGTTGATGGAGATCATGATCAATCAACAAGGGTAATATTTTAATTTAGAAAAACTATTTTGACTATTTTATTTTTTCATAGTGATTTTAAAAGTTTTTTTATTTTATTTTTTATTATATCTGTATAAATTGGAACAAAAAGGCCCAGTGTCCAAAACCTGAAATCATAATTTTACTACACAAAAGAAATTAGGATATGGCGTACATAAGTTCTTAAAGAAACTAATGTGCTCCCATAGATTAGTCTTACTTGCTAGTAATTGGATAACGATTAATGTATTGTATATAATATTGCCTTTCAATGATTTATATCTTATTCTGATTCTCATTGTATAAATTTCAAAGTTTCTTGAAGTATCTTCTGTGATAACAGCCAATATTATTATGTAAAATTTTCTTATCCAGAGAAACTTAATAGCAACAACTTAGATCAAACCATATTGAAAACTGAATCATTTATATATTATTGTTCCCTGATCATACCATATCATAATCATAAATAATATTCTCAACTTATTAACACCAGTTCTTTTATTCATTATCTTGCTTCTTCTAACACCACATTTTATCTTCCTAAGCATAGAATAATATTTTCTAAACTTTCTTTCAGGCTGTTGTGGACCATGAAACATGGGTTATGAATTTGAGAGAAGCCAATCTTTACGACTATCCTATTTGGTACAAGGAATACAGTACTCGTCGAGCTTACCAGATGCCCTCTCTTATTCCACAAGAATGGGATAATTACATATACAGACTGGCTGAGAATGATATAATTTTCGAAATATACTACAAGTAAATATCAAAATTTTCTCCAATAAAAGTAGGTCTGTCAACTTTTGAGGCTTCATGTTTTCAGGACTCTAGTAATGCTCCATTCTAATTATATTAATAAATGAATTGGTGATTCTATTTTATTACCCTTTTCTGAGTAAACATAGTCTGCAATTTTTACCATCTGAATCCCATTAAATAAATGGTTATTATTATTGAATATAATTTACAGTAAACTCCTGATTATCCATGCCCGTGGATGAATTCGCTATAGGTGAAAAATAGACCTTTCTTTTAAATTCTTCGAAATATTTTCGTTCATCATTTCATGAATGCAAGGTAAACTAGCCAATCTCTAAAAACTCAACATTTTAGAAAGAAAAAAAAACAATTCCTTTCCTTTAGTGTAGTTAGCTGCCTAATAGATTCTCTTAGAGACTGGTCTTATATATTATTAATATATATTAATATACGGTATTAATATATACTAGGTGGACCCGTGCGAAGCACTTCGCACGAAGATTTGTATCACATTTTACTTCTAGGTTTAACATAACTATGAAATGAACTTTTTTTTTTTGCCTGTTCGTACCCCCCCCCCCCCCTCACCCCCAACCATTCGGGCCTTAAGGTGAAATTTTTTTTCTACAGCAAGGAAGAAATTATTTTTCTGTTTAATAGTTAAGGAAGAATTTCATTTTCTGACGTTTTTCTCTACAAAAGTTTCCTGTAATCTTCCTGGAATATATGAAATCACTAAGAATGTTGCATAGTCTTGGAAATTAATCTTTCTACATTCGGATTTTAACTTCCCTACTGATTTTGTTTTTTCAAAAACAGTTCATAAGATGCTTTTTACGCTTATTTTTCTGACAATGGAGAGGAAGATAGTCTTCTAAGTGATAAGAACGACATCAAATAGGTTTCTATCCATGGAGAGGCAACAAAACAATAAGTAGCCTCGTGAAGCTGAGGGGCCTAACCCACCAAAACCAAAGTTTTAGAGGTGTAAGACGCCTGGTCCAAAAACGTGGAACGTGTATGTGTCATAAAGCCCGCGTAGAAACCATTGAAATTCATTTTTCTTATTTCGATACTTTAGTTTTCTGAAACTCCCGTTATAAAAAAGATAAGTTGATAAAACCAAAATTCTGATGAATCACTATGTTACTATGAATCACCATAAATAGATTTTATTTATTTTATATATATATTGGATTACAGTCATGGGCGGATCCAGCGATTGTAAAGGGGGGGGCTGCATCCTAATGGGGGGAGGCTGCAGCCCCACAGCCCTTCATTTGGATCTGCCGATCAGCTTTTTCACCTTCCCACAACTGAAATTCTACCTGTTCTGCGCATTTTTGTTCTTTAACTCCTTACTTTAAGGAAAATCAAATTCTATCTTTAAATGACGAAATTTTTTCCAAATGGAGGGGCTCAAGCCCCTATAGCACCCCCCTCCCCTCAGATCCGCCAATGACTAAAGTAGACTCCTGCTTATCCCTCCTCGTCGGAACGGATACATTGCCGTTTAAGTGAATGAGCCGGTCAATCCGGAAAAGTGTATAAAAAACCAGCAAAATATATTATTATAACTTCTATATTTCGATAAAACCCAAATGCAACACACAACCTGTTTTACAAAGGCTATATAGTTATTAATTAAAGAAACATTTTTTGGGCCAATTTTATTTAACAATTTAAGAAAATTTACACTATCACTCTATTCAGTTTTTACAAATCTTTTATTTTTTTTCGTTTATACGCACCTTAATGTCAACTGACGAAATTTCTTGTCAAAATATAGGAAGCTATTTCTTTTTTAATGAAATGAATGGAGGACACGGATTTTGTTTCAAGATCAATTTAACTTCGAAGAGATTTGTTTTACTGGTGTTCGGTAAAAAATAAAAAAATTTGGAGCGTGCACGCAACACACAACTTTCACTTACCAACTTACTTAGAATAGAAATTAATGCGTTTTTTAAATGCCACTTCTCAAAGTTACACATTTTTCCACATTCATTTCTTATTTTTGTTTTCATTTGCTCTATAAAAAACACTAATTTATTTTATTAATAAATAAAAGTTTATACTTGTAATAATTCGGCAATGCAAGCATGATACTCCAAGTCGTCTGATTTTATAATTCTCTATGTACTTGATGAAAATTTCATTTAGTTACCATGAAACAAATAATTTCCATGAAATGAACAGAACGGCTTTGATTACGAACAATGATCTGTCATTAAAGGCGTACTACGCATGCATGGGCTCAACGTGTTTTATGAGGTGACTGAATATTTTTCTTTTTTTCTCCTCTAAAATGTTGGCTATCACATCTTTGGCATTTATATGCATCAAATACCCAGTTTGATTAAAATCGTTGAAGCCGTTTTTGAGTAAATAAAAAAAACACGTGAAAATGATACAAAATTTATTAAGTAAAGTCCCCCCTCCGTTTGACCAATTTTGATGAAATTTTGGCTATCACGTCCCTGGCATATATATACATCAAATACCCTGTTTGATTAAAATCGTTGAAGCCGTTTTTGAGTAAATAAAAATAACAGGTGAAAATGATACAAAATTTATTAAGTAAAGTCCCCCCTCCGGTTGATCAATTTTGGTGAAATTTTTAGTCATATCTCGGGCATATCAATACATCAAATACTCAGTTTAATCAAAATTGTTGGAGCAGTTTTTGAGAAAACCAAAAAAAAGTAAAAAGTTATTAAATAAAGTACCCCTCTGGGCAATTTTGATGAAATTTTTGCTGTCACATCGCGGGCATATACATATAATAAATACCTAATTTCAGGTTCGCACGGTTTATAGTTTTTGAGCTAGTCTGTTCACACACACACGTACACGCACGCGCACGCGCACGCGCACGCACGCACACACACACACACACACACACACACACAGTCCATTTCGCGGGACTTGGTTATTTGGACTCAGGGGACCTCAAAACGTGTATTTCCGTTGAAATCCGGAAGTGGAAATTTTTCACGATCGCAATACTTCCCCTTACTATATATTTCATATGTAGGTAAGTGAAAGTATAAAACAAAAGATTTTTTGCCTAAATTTTAATTTATTTAAGATCTATCGAACCGCAACATAATACAAATTTTAACAAAATTTTTCATTGAGAATATGACAAAATTATAAATGTTTTTAAGGATTTTAAAAAGAATTTTTATCTTTTACAGCGTCCATCGGTTTATCCGAAGAGTCGGTTAAACGGGAACCGGTAAAGTGGGAGTATACTGTAATTGCTAAATGTGAGAGTGCAATTTTCCAACGCTACAATTAAGTCTAAATCAGACGAAACAACATTTTTAGAACCTAAACACGACAGGTCCTAGCATTTGCTGTAACGTAATACAATAAGTAGATGACCACGTGCGGCGGAGGAGCCTAACCCAGGCGTTATCTCAGAAATGATAGGTTTTAGGGCTTTAAAACGCAAACCCCAGTTTAGTTCTAAAGAACTAAACTGGGTCTTAATGATCGTATCGCAATCCATAAATCCCAATTTTATTCGTTTCGATCCGTTGAGTCAGTACGTTTAGGTCGATATTTTTTTTTTGGACCAAAAAATGAACACTGAGAATGCAATTCGCAAAAGCTCCGTGAAATTCTGAATCCAACGATACCACATTCGTGGCATTTGAGCACGGTAGGACCTTATAATTGATGAAAAACCGATATTTACGCTTTGTGAAATAATATATGTGGGATTATTAATTTTTGCCATAAAATTACCATGCTGCTCGGCCAATCTTTCTTTCATATTTTGAAATTTATTTGCCAATAAATCTACCCTTTTATCTAAATCTTCAAAAGTTATTCCCCAAGATACCATTTTATTAGATTGATCTGCCATTTTTAATTTTAATATAACTATTACTACAATTATTCATTTAATTATTATAAAATTGCCCTAATAATTCTTAAACATTTTTAGTTAATTATAAACTGCCCCAAAACTTCATAAAAAAAATTTAGCCCCTATATTTCACCAATTAATTTACAGATACGCGCGACCAAAGTTCACTATTTTTTCTTATACTCGATTTTACAAACAAATCAAAACCGTACTCGCTACCAGTATTGATTTTATTTAAAAATAAAAAAATCGCGCTCTGCAACCAATTCGCTACGTCCCTTGTTTGTTTAAATTAATGATAATAGTGGTTAATAAAAAGATCGGTGGATCTTTATTATATCAATTAATTGGGACAAGAAAAAACACAGAATTTACGCAGTGGAAGTAATTTATTGTTGGTGAATAATGTAAACATATATACAGACAATGAATATAACTAATATTACTATACAGGCCTGAATTATAAAGGAGTGAGGTTTTGGCTGGATCTAGGCAGCTATCTACATCTAGATTCTCTTAGAGACTGGTCTCTGGGGCCTTTTGGAGTGGGGCGATAAGGAGGGCTTAGGGTACAAAGTTTGGCCCTATGTTATTACTTATCATATTTATATAAACTAACATATTCATTTACTTATTTGGGCACCTCTTTACAATAATATATAATCATACTGCTAATATCTACATCTATATATAATAGCCCTCATGATATAATATATCATAATATAATTACAAATAATTATGTGTGGGTCACATCACAGGCATGTCATAAAATTGACATTAATATACAAATCGCCTTCCAGTTTTGGAAACTCTTCCTTACAAATTCTTATGAAGAAATATATTTATTTAATTGCATTTAAGCTGCTCAGGTTAGAGTGGTAAAAATAAAAGGATGAAAATTACATCAAAAGTTACTCAGATCTAAGGAAAACTCAATCCTCCAATAGGTCAGAGGCATCAGATTGTTGCCTCCAGTATTTATTAAGGTAAAAGAGAGTGAAAGCTAATATTTGGAAAATAAAATGAAAAATTCAAAAGAAAATCGGTGTCCAATTAGAGATAAAGAAACATTATTCGTAAATTTAAGGTTATTTTGCTCATTCTATGTTCACACACTAATGTCATAATCAGAAAATATAATAATAATGTTTTGGAACATCGTTCACAGATTAACAATATTTTTTTCTTAACAGGCATTACTGGAAAAGTTCGCCAGTGAAACCTCCATGTGATAGGAAATGTAAGAAGCGGATGTTATGCGATCTGAGATCGGGAAGATCTCATGTCAGGAAGTCTCTCTGCCTAGACCTGGAAAGTAGGATAGATGCCCAGACCGAAACAGGATGGAGAGCTTGGATCAACAACATTATAGCATCATCGTATGTAAAATCTGCTTTTTCAACTGTAACAAAGCCACTTCTTGGTTGAGGGATCTTGGCTGGTGATGGTCACCATTGTAAATAAGAATTTGGAGGGAGTGACATATAATAATTCAAGTATTTTGTAAATATCACAGAATAATTTTAAATTTTTTACCACTGTATTGTATACCTTATGATAGAGATGAGTACTGACAAAAACCTATAACTGTAAATAAAATTTAGAATGTGCTAGAACATTCTAAACAACAACAAATACAGTAAAAACAATAGTATATTTTAATCAATTACTGTGCCATTCCACGTCAATTCAGCTCAGGCTTGAGCCTCAACATTTCAGATTTTCTTGAAATTCGGTATATGTGTACTACTTGTATCTACTATGACAATTGTGAAATATTACTGAGATACGTCTAACGTTTTTGAATTATTGGTCTCTAAAGCCCTCAAAAATAGGTCTAGAAACAGAATGAATCATGATTTAAAATAGCTGTCATTTAACAGAGATTCCACGCCGTTTAATATGCTATAGAACAACGTACAGGTTGGTACTAAAGAAATTTTCATAAAACTAAATGTAAATTTTTCATTTCAATTTCTCAAAAAGGGCATTTTTTTAAATTTTTATAATTTTTTGAAAAATAGGTAGTATTATATCTAATCATACAACAAAATATAAAAGTGGGATGAAAATTTCTTCATTACCAAAAATATTGAAAACTTGTGATAAAATTCAATAAATCTATGATTAAAAATAGATGTAGATGTTTTCCAAATTTGACTACGACTATGAGATTGGTTTCATTTAACAGCACATTACATGCCGTTTCATATGATAAAAAACAATGTATAGGTATAGGCAGTATGACCTATTTAAAAATAAATAAATAAATAAAACTTAAAAAAAATGCTTTTTTTGAGAAATTTGAAATTAAAATTTTGCATTTAGTTTTAAGAAAATTTCTTTAGTACAAACCTATACATTGTTGTATAGCATCTGGAACGGCATGGAATGCACTCTTAAACGACACCAATCTCATAGTTAGGGACATACGATACCGACAAAGTATCGATACCAATACTCATTTGAGTACTTTGATCAAATATTCGATACCACCAAAATATCGAAAGGAAAGTATCGATACTCATATAAAGTAGTAACAATATAATAAATAAAAATATATTTAATAAAAAAATATATATAAAATATAGCACTAGCTACATTATACTGTCACCCCTATTCTCAAATTTACCCAGTCCAATGTGACACAGGGATCTTTGGGCAAGGGTTGTGTGGTAATTAACCAAACTAAGTACTATTTACATCGTGTATTTTGTACAATAAATAATCTTACAAGTCCCAACTACACATGGGGGGGGGGGGGTACCTTGACTCACAAATCTCTTGGGGGTACTTTACTAGGGATCCCACTATGCCCCAGGCTCACTCTGCCTGTCCCAGACTTAGACTGCCCCTCACAGACCCAGCCTCCGCTCCAGACTGCTGACTGTCTCTGGCTGCCCCTCTCAGACTCTCCCAGACTGCCCCACTCTCTCCTGGGCCAGCCTCTTCTAGGAGTTCCCCCTCTCTCACAGGGTCTCCTAGGTTCAATGGACATCTTCCACGTGACAACTCCCCCCTCCCCTGAATACCAACGTCCTCGTTGGTAAGTTGGGTTATAACAAAAAATAAACAAAGCGGCAGAAAACTCGTTTTTTACATATTTAGTTAACGGTAGAGTTTACGAACAAAAGAAACAAGTACTGAATGTTTAAAGCAAAACAAAAATTCGGAACAAGGAAAAAGATGAGAACCCAAATAAAATCTCAAAATCCAGGAACCTCACTGCATCATTTTCTCTTTTGTATTCGACAATCATCGGCTCACCCCTTTATCGTTCATTCTTTGATATACCGTGCTTTTGACTAGCACCTGCCTCAAATCTTACCTCAGTTTGACTCTGAGAATCTTGTTGCATACATTAACCCTCTACGTTTGACTCGTAGGATTCCACAACAATTTAAAAAACATTACTCTCTAAGTACTTTACTAATCTCTTTAAGTACTTTACTACCCTTTAAGTACTTTACTATCCTCTTCAAGTACTTTACTCATCTTTGAACCTGAAAGGGGTGTGGGATGCCGGCCGTCTCATTTAATTTTAATTTTCCCCTTAAGAACTATAACAACGTCTACAATATGCAGTGAAATTCCTTTACAATTATTTCTTGACTTAATGAAAAACAAAACAAAAATAAATTCCATTATTCTGCTACTTTAAATTTATCCTTTAACCATAAAAGATACAAATTTAGTCAATAATACCCTCTAAGAATTTTACTTAAAAATTATACTTTTTCTTACAAATTCCATTTTCTCCAACACATTTCCAATTTCTACCTACTACTAAAGAACTAGAAAAATATAAGTCATTAAACTAAAAAAGACTAAGCAATCAAAAATCTTAATTATTTCTCGATAAAGGGATTTAAAAGAACGTTGGTTATGCTTATCCTGCATAACACCTCACCGACTGACCTAATTTTATCGCTGACTAATCTAGGATGGCCGTTCTTCTTACCCTTTCGTGTCTCCCTTCTTGGAATTGGAGGCCGACTTAGACTGGGAAGCTGTCGGCGCTGCTTCCGTAACCGCGACAATAGGCCTTCTCAATAAAATTCTTTTTACCCATTTCTTTAGTAGGAAACCGCGATAGTGACCGAAATCTTTGGCTCCGATAAATTTTTTGCTTAAGTCCTTTAAAAAGAAAAAGATGGGAAAACACAATGACCGCAACCCAAAACCATGATTCTCAATTGACTATCGTTTTTTCTCAACGTTGCACGCTTTTCAATTGTGTCTTGCTGACGATTATTTTACAATGCCCAATTACAATGGGGAGGTGCGCATTGTTATCTAGACTCCTTATCTTGCAATCGAATTGAATATTTCCTGGACGTTACAGGATCCTCAATTGTTCGTTAGTTATGACAATTGTTAATTGTTAGCATTTTGTTAAGAATTAGCTATGCCCAATTTTGTGTTCGTTGTTCCCGGGTACCGCTTGCTCAGTGCTCTATTGTTTACTGGCAGACGCAAATTTAGCATTTCCTATTCTTTAACATTTAGATTCCACTCTTTTCCACAAAGCAAAAAGAATATTCAACAATTTAATGTAACTTTATAATTTTTTTTTTTGTTTATAATCTACGAATCTAAATTTCCCATTTTTTTTTTTTTTTGTTTCAATGATCAAAAAATCGTTTTGTACGCCCTACGTGTATGGTCTCGACTTTAAATTTCCTTAACATCTTCGTCTGTCCTTATCCCATTTAATCCCCAGATTACAATCAAAGGGTCACGATATGATTTTTCTTCCTACCTGAAAATTTTCATGGATTAATAACTCCCTTCTAAGCTACTTTTTGACTTATATTTTTCTAAAAAAAAAAATCTTAACCTACAATACTCTACAAACAAGGAATATTCACATTAATAAAATGATCACTAATTATTAAATTATCTAGTTGAAACATTGTAGAAAGAACTCCATAATTTTTCCATCTGCCCCTCTTAGAACTTCACTTAAAACCCAAACTCTTTTAATCTTCCTCCTAAATCATCAACCATTGACGAACTCAAAATACACAGATACCCCGTATCTTAAAATTCTTAAACCTCTAGTTTCTCTCTCTTTCTATCTTACACTATAGCTGGGATTCTTTCTACAAGTGTTTCCTCTTATGTCTAAATTTTATTTTATTTTTTACAAAACAAAAATAACTTAAATTTCATTACCTAAGATGCCAACTTGCCGAGCTAAGAATACTTCGGGTGGCTCCCATCTCTCTTTTCTGCTCCGTAGCTCTCCGAGTTGGTCCAGCTGATCCGCAGTGCTGATTCTGTCTTCTTCTTGTCCCTTCCGGCTCTCCTCCCGGAACGCAGCCATTTCCAGCCATCCGGAATTCTCCAGCAACTCCTCCATTTTTCACGCTGTCCCTGCTCGGCATCTCTCGAAGCTCCCTCTTATACGACGACACAACCCTTGCCCGGCGCCTCCACCAAATTTGTGTCACCCCTATTCTCAAATTTACCCAGTCCAATGTGACACAGGGATCTTTGGGCAAGGGTTGTGTGGTAATTAACCAAACTAAGTACTATTTACATCGTGTATTTTGTACAATAAATAATCTTACAAGTCCCAACTACACATGGGGGGGGGGTACCTTGACTCACAAATCTCTTGGGGGTACTTTACTAGGGATCCCACTATGCCCCAGGCTCACTCTGCCTGTCCCAGACTTAGACTGCCCCTCACAGACCCAGCCTCCGCTCCAGACTGCTGACTGTCTCTGGCTGCCCCTCTCAGACTCTCCCAGACTGCCCCACTCTCTCCTGGGCCAGCCTCTTCTAGGAGTTCCCCCCCTCTCACAGGGTCTCCTAGGTTCAATGGACATCTTCCACGTGACAATACCATTAATTAAATTTCGTGTTTTTATAAGTTGTTAATTATAAGATTGGTTTTATGGTACTTAATGTCAAATGAAATTGTATTTACTTACTACATTTATATTTTAATAAATACTCGGGGATGATTGATAGTCAGGGATTTTAGCCATAAAACATTTTCTTTATTTAACCGTTCCGATCCAAAATGGGGGTCTTCATCAGCGGTAAAACGAAACAAATATATGAGTATAAAATTTTACACTGTTAACTTCATGACTATCAGTCATTTCCGAGAATCTTATAGAAAAACAGTCGACTCAGAACCGATATCGGTACTGATTCAAGTATTTTACATTAGAATATATTCAAGTAATTTATATCCGTCGCTTCGAAATCTAACTGAACTTAACGATATATTTGTTCCGATACGCATTACAAAAAAGTTATGAAAAAAATACGCAAATGTTCTGAATTAAAAAGAAATAAGTTTTTCATATTATCTTGTCAGACTGATTTGATTTATTTGTAATAATGAAACAATGGTATCCCATTACAGTCTCAATAATATATATTTACAATATATATTGTTTAACATTTCTTAAATTTGGTGGACGTTTCGGACTGTTGTGTCCATACTTATCACCTGCATAATGTACAATTGATTTTAGTTTTTTCTTATACAGTATATAAACAATAAAAGTTTTTTTGAAAATAAGTTTTTTCCACCATTGAATTTTAATTTCCTAACATTCAATCTTACATTTCAATAAGTTGAGACCTTATGTAGGAGTTTCAAAAGTTTGAGATGTATAAGTATGGTTTCATTTTGGCGCTTAGTAGCAGTTCTGGTTACTACTACAATTCTGGTTAGTTCTGAACAGTGGCTCCTGCGCCGTTCAGTAAGGGGCCCTTCAGAGTAAGGCCCGATCCTCTAAAAAGGACCCTTTTGGGGGTGTACTTATCTCGGAAGAGGCCACGTCCAAGAGTCACTCTTCAGAACTTGTACCAAACTGGGTACTAGTTCTGATTACAACTCTTACCGTAAACTGATGTCTTACAACCTAATCCGACAGTTCCTACAACTTCTGACTTTGATGAAAATACTTTTCGCCACTTAATATCCTTTCTTAATATTCCTATCCTGGTATCGATACTGACTTTCAGTATCGATACCAGTACTCATACTTGAATCCTTGGTATCGATACCAAAATACCCGGTATCGAAATGAAAGTATCGATACTTTACTCATATCGATCGGTATCGTACGTCCCTACTCATAGGCGGGCGCAATCGACTATAAGGTGCGCTAGTAGTTTTGCAAAATGTCGGAAAGAACGGTGTTAGACATAGTTGATGTGATAGAGATAATTGGTAATTTTAAAAGACCATTAATTGAAGGGCAGGCTATTCTTGATGCAAACCACATATTTACATGTGGAATAATATCTAAAAATAAAAAAACAGTTATTTTACAAGCCTCGTGCCTTTAAACTAGCAATCTTAAAGGACTGCCCCATCAAATAAAAGTGGAAATCAAATTTATTAATAATAATAAGCAATTTTCTTGTCATTGTACGTGTAAAGCTGGTAGTTCTGGTAAATGCAAACACATCATTGTAACTTTACTCGACGTTTTTCGGTTAGTAATAACATTAATTACCTATTCACACAATCATTGTTATGACAGCTTAGATTCTTTGTCATATTATTTAATTATTTGTCAAAACTTTCAGGCTTCGCATTGAAAACATGGAACAATTAAGCACAACGGATGTAATAGAAAAATGGGGAAAATTAAAAAAGAAAAACAAATCTATGACACTATGGTCTCAATGTTATTTGCATAAAACTAGCATTTTGGAATAATAAAATGTCAAATACTAATATTTACCTGGATAAATATAGTCTCTTTCTTTAAAATAAAGACTACATATCGTCATATGTTTCGGAACAGGCTTATCTATTCTTAATTTTACAATCCACTCTTTAAGAAGCTTTTTATTTTTTGGAAATAAAAGGGAATGACACGTCTTTTGATTTTCTAATTGAACACTGAGGGACCGAGCAATACCTATTAGATATTTTTCAAATGATTTTTTGCTCAATCGGGTTTTAATTATGGAAAAATAAATTAAAAACGCGAAACAACCCTATGAATCCCAGGTAATGGCCCCGCTTTTATCCCCGTTTCTCTAGTTCCTGCAGCGCCGTCGCAGAAGCAGCACCGTCGCTTGCACCCGCCTATAGTCCTAGTCAAATTTGGAAAATATCTACAGCTATTTTTAATCATGATTTTTTCTGTTTCAGGACCTATTTTTGAGGGCTTTAGAGACCAATAATTCAAAAGCGGGTAGACATATCTCAGTGATATTTTACAATTGTTCTAGTAGATACAAGTAGTACACATTTGCCAAATTTCAAGAAAATCTGAGATGTTGAGGCTCAAAATGATATATTTTTGTGTTGATTTGACGGGGAATGTCCCTATTGTTTTATACTATCATACTATTGTTTCATCTTAATTTTAAATATACTTTTTGAAACTATACCTCGGTTGAGTAGTTTCTGAGTTTACCTCCGATTAAGAATGGGACACGAGATTTTTATATATATAATATGATACGAGCAGTCCCAGCCACACGTTGCCGTGGCTCAGCAGCTATAATGCGTTGAATTTATTAAATCCTATTCTTTTTAATACAATCAAATTCAATTATAAAGATAACAACGTTTCAGCTAATCTAAAAATCAACGGGATTTAAAATAGAACTTTACGCCAAATTTAAAATTGTTTGGTAAAGCGCTTACTAGATTTTTTCAGCTGAGATGAGATTAAATATAAGTAACTCATGTAAAAGGAACTAATAAAGAATATAATTGGAATAGGGTTTAGTACAAACACAATAGACAGTTAGCTAAAATGTACCAAAGCAATCCTTTGTCCTAATACATATTAATTAAATTCAGAATGTACAACATGATGAAATGAGATCTCGTCTACTTGTTGAGGTTCTACCAGAAACAGGTTATGAAAAGCGAGCAACCTCAAACCATGCTGAATGTTTTACATGCTACTTATCAAAACATAAAAATGTATTTTTATAAATGAGATAGATAACATTAATTTATAACTTTTTACATCAATGATGTACATTTTTTTATTATTAGAATTCACAATTTCTATTTACTGTAGTGCTAATAGATGCACAATGATATTGTTTAACCTCTCTTTTGCTAAAACCATGGGAAAAATACAAATTTTTCCTAGTCCAAGCCGGAAAAAATAATTTCTGCTTAACCATTCTAAATATCGAAAGAAAATTAAATGTGTCAATTAATAAACTTAAACCGCCATAGGGGTCACCTGTGGTGTTGTGGTTAGCATGGCAACCTACAATACTAAAGATCGCGGGTTCAATTCCAGCGGTGGCCCTAGGATTTTTTAATGGGAGTAAAAAATCCTTAGCTATGCCGTCCCTCGGATAGGACGTAAAATGGAGGTCCCGAGCCTGTACGATGTCAGGTACTCGTTAAAGATCCCTATCCTAATTATACCTGGATAGGCAAAATTTAGGACTCCCACTGTAGCATCGTCCGATTAGCCTAAGTAGCATAAAAATGGACGTTAAACAAACAAACAAACAAACAAACTTAAACCGCCATCTGTTGGAAATTTATAGGACTTCAAATAATCGCTGTCAACTGTAGTATAATTAGCCTTTAATTTGCAATAAAAGAAATATTGAAGCCAATAATCAAGATAAATTTCTTTCTTTTAAGTTGGACAAAACTACAGAAGATGAGCAAACTTTTATAATAATCGGTTCAGTAGTTTCTGATTTTACCCCAGACAAACAACATGACACGAGATTTTTATAAATATAAAGATATACAAAAACGGTGTCCCAGACTTGATGTTCCAGGCTAATACCTCTGCAGCTTATTGTTGATTTTCATAAACCAATAAATAAATCAAGAAAAGGTTACAGTAAATCCTCAAAGTTGTAGGTATTTTTGCTTTCTTTTCATTCTTTTGAGGTATTTGTATTTTATTCTAATTACTAGCTAAATGCTAAAACTCTCTGCTGTGGCCCACTAATATCAACTTTTACAAAAGTGATTACATTTTAATAATTTAAAATAGGCTATTATTTGGAATAATATTATTTATATGTAATTTATAAAAAATGTTACCTATTCTTTAATTTTAAGAAGGATATTATTTGGAATGATATTTTAGGGTAAATTTCACCAGAATATACTTACTTACTTATCTAAAAGTTGATACTTTTACATAATATAAGATTTACACATCTACTGCACAGGAAGGAACTATGTGCATTCCTTTTTATTTGTATTTTTTATATTCCATTTTATTTTTATTTTATTTCAATTATTAGCTAAACCCTGAAACACTTTGCTGTGGCTCACACTAATATCAACTTGTAGATAAGTAAATAAATGTATTCTGGTGAAATTCACCCCAAAATATCATTCCAAATAATAGCCTACTTTAAATCAAAGAAAGGATTACAAATCTTCACTGATTTTTCTTTTAAACTTTACAAAAAAAAGATATAAAAAATTATTCTGAACTTGACTCAGTTGAATCCTGGAACTTTTGTGGTGGGGTGTGGAATGGCTTGCTAATGAAATTAGTACGAGGTTATTAGCTATGATTAATCATTTTTCTATTAAGTTGTCTCTCTTGATATTAAAAGTTAATGCATATTTATTATTGCTTTTGTTTTACTATTATTACTCTATATTTAATAATTATATTTGTTTATTTATAAAGGGGAAAGTGCCCTATTATGGGATACTTTTTTTAATACTTAATTGGTTGGCCCTAAATTGCTTAGAAGATTCAAAAAATGTTGTTATACATTTAGCAGTAGTAGTAGGCCACATCAACAATGAAAAACATACCATATCTCCTTTTTGAAATTTGTAATCACGGTTAATGTGAGATAAGTGAAATTTGTACTTTTTGAAAATAGGCTCTTAATATGGGATAGGGGGGTGTCCTAATATGGGATATATGTAAAGCAAAATTTGTTTATTATACAGACAATGTTCACAAAAATATATGTTGTAAATGCCCCTGGCAACGTATGATCGGAAACCCGAAAATAGCAAGTTCAAAACCCGGAGCCAGGGGATATTTAATAATATTACTCGGCATTAATCCCCCACCTTCTCCCTTGGCCGGGAAACCCTGTATAGACTAAGAGGCGAGGAAGGGGAGGAACAAAAGAAAAAATATATTTACTGGGTGTCCCAGAACTAGTGTAAAAAAATTTTTGGGTAATACTGCATGCTAAACGGGGTAGAATGGCGCAGAAACGAGTTTCCTATCTCAACCTGTTGAGGAGGTATAATTTTTTTTGTTTTTATTATAAAAATCTTACTTTTTTCTAAAAAATGGCAGTTTTCTCTACTTTGGTTAAGCGTAGAAACAAAAATAATGATATTTTCTTAATCAGACTTAAATTTTCTAAAGAGGAGATGGGTCTGGTTATTTTAAGTCCACTTTCAGTGGGACTTTTAACGAGCTAAATACAAAACATTTATTAAAACTTAGATTTTTAATAGTTTTTTAAAATTCCTCACACCCCACTGGAGCACCCTAGGAGCTGTCAAATTTCCTAAAAACTGCGGAATCTAGTTAGCTTTTTAGTGGTTTTACTTGTACTTCACCTTTTGAGTGTAAAAGAAGTTTTTCTGATCAAAAACACGCTAAAGATGTCACTGCTGGGGCAATGAGGAAGCGCGCTAGAGCCTGCATCCAAAGTAATGGATGCCGAACATCCAATGAGTTAGAGTTAGTTTTACTTTTTTAAGACTAGAAAGAACAATGTAAGAATTCTAAATAATATAAAAAGGGTAATAAAAATATAAAATTAAAAAAAAAAAAATGTTGAAGCCAAGCCTGCATCCAAAGTAATTGAGGACATTTTGAACATGCCCTGCAATAATCCATTTTTATATGGTTCTACAATAATATTATTTTTTATCTTCAATATTTTCAACATTGTATAGGACTTTTCAAATTTTTTAGTAGTGGGGAAAAAAGTTTAATTTATTTTAAAGAAAGTATTTTTACTTTCACTTACCTATATATGAAATATATAGTAAGTGGAAGTATTGCGATCGTGAAAAATTTCGACTTCCGGTTTTCAACGGAAATACACGTTTTGGGGTCCCCTGAGTCGAAATGACCAAGTCCCGCGAAATGGTCTGTGTGTGTGTGTGTGTGTGTGTGTGTGTGTGTGTGTGTGTGTGTGTGTGTGTGTGTGTGTGTGTGTGTGTGTGTGTGTGTGTGTGTGTGTGTGTGTGTGTGTGTGTGTGTGTGTGTGTGTGTGTGTGTGTGTGTGTGTGTGTGTGTGTGTGTGTGTGTGTGTGTGTGTGTGTGTGTGTGTGTGTGTGTGTGTGTGTGTGTGTGTGTGTGTGTGTGTGTGTGTGTGTGTGTGTGTGTGTGTGTGAACAGACTAGCTCAAAAACTATAAACCGTGCGATCATGAAATTGGGTATTTAGTGTAGATATATGCCCGCGATGTGACAGCATAAATTTCATCAAAATTACTTAAAGGGAGGGGGTACTTTACTTAATAACTTTTTAGGTTTTTTTCGATTTTCTCAAAAACGGCTCTAACGATTTTGATTAAACTGAGTATTTGATGTACTAATATGCCCGAGATATGACTGTAAAAATTTCATCGAAATTGATTAACCGGAGGGGGGACTTTACTTAATAAATTTTGTAACATTTTCACGTGTTTTTTTTTATTTACTCTAAATCGGCTTTAACGATTTTGATCAAACTGGGTATTTGGTGTATGTACATGCCCGAGATATGACTGTTAAAATTTCATCAAAATTGATTAACCGGAGGAGGGACTTTACTTAATAAATTTCGTATCATTTTCACGTGTTTTCTTTATTTACTCAAAAACTGCTTTAACGATTTTGATCAAACTGGGTATTTGATGTATGTATATGCCCGAGATATGACTGTTAAAATTTCATCAAAATTGATTAACCGGAGGGGGGACTTTACTTAATAAATTTTGTATCATTTTCACGTGTTTTTTTTATTTACTCAAAAACGGCTTTAACGATTAACAAAAATAAGATATGAATGTAGAAAAATGTGTGAATTTGGGAAATGATATTTAGCAAAACACGTCAATTTCTAATCTAAGTAAGTTGGTAAGTGAAAGTTGTGTGTTGCGCGCACGCACCAGATTTTTTAAATTTAAACTAACAAGGGGAGGGCACAGCTATGGGGTCGTCGATCGGGCCCATTTTTTTTCTGGTGATTCTACATCGAAAAATAGTCGACACGTGTCCGAGCGTTCCGTCCAATGGGCCTTAGGTTTTGAGAAATAAAATAAAATACCTTGAAAATCCTTTATTTTTTATCTTGAGTTTGGAAAATGATATCGCCATGATTCTTTCACTAATTCATTTATTTTAGAGAGTAGATTAAAGGAAAAATACAATAGTTAAAGAATTATTCATATTTCTTCAATTTAATTTAAAAAAAGCTTTAAGTTTTCAAGTAAACTAGCTTTATAAATTTTTTCACATAAACAAGAATAGCTGAATTGAGTTCAGCACCTCAAGAAACCCTGATGTCTTAAATATCATCCAAAATAAAAAATAAATTGTTTTTCCTGTCAGGATAAGCTTAAAAATGTTTCAGCAAAATTGTATGTGTAGTTTCAAAAGTCTGCATCTCGTGATGAGCTGATCCGATTTTTACGTTCATGAGCTCGTTGCATAGAAGAAAGCTTCCTTTTTCTAACCATATAAATAACTATCGTATTATCTCGGGAAGCTCTTGTTAAAATGGTCCTCAAAATAAAAATTAAATTCAAACTTTTCTTTATATTATGTTGATTCCTGAACACGTAAAAATATCTCGATTAGGTAAAAATGTGTAACTCTAGAGCCTTTATTTACCCTATAAATTTGATGAGAATCGGTCGAATTTTCTCCGAAATATGGTCGGATTTTTGGATGTTTAACGAAATTGTAAGGGTCTAGCCTTAGCGAAACTTTTAATGCAATTTTTAATTTTTTTTTTTTTTTAATATTCCCAAAATTTACTTATAGGATTTTTTGTTTGTCCTCAAAACGAATCTGAAAACTGTTATGAAACAAAAACAGTTTTGCACAAAATGATTTTTTAATGTCAGTATTTTGCCAGAATATTCCATCAACATAACTCTAAAAAGTAATTATTTCCATCATTTTCACGATGTTTTTATCACTAGTAAATTCATTTTACGGAGCCTATTTTGTTTTTCTTGGTCGGCTAGGAGAAAATTGGTTCATTCCGATTGTTTCACGTTCGCCTTACAAAAAATGATTTTGAACTTCAAACGAAACAACTAAAATTTAAAACTACTTTTTCTCAATGATCTATATGCAATGTGTTTTTTCTATGCCCTCGCCATCAACAAGTAGTACTTTTTTCTTATGGATATACTCGTACTTCCAATGTGAAGGTGGTATAATGAAACAAGAGCGAACTAAAATAGAATAACGTACTTTGTACTCGTCCGCATATACTCTTTGTTTACTTACTGGTGAGGGTAGGTGGGGGATTTTAAAACTGATACGATGTGAATCATTCCTAATTGTTATTTGTTATTGAAAACTCTTACAAACCTCTCTCTCAAAGTGATCGACTAACTTTTTATTTTCATTCATTCTTGGATTTTTTTAAAAATTATTAATATTGTTTTTGGTTGTTACTCGGCTCATTTGTTTCATAACAGTTTTCAGATTTGTTTTGAGGACAAACAAAACAACCTATAAGTAAATTTTGGGAATATTAAAAAAAAAAAAAAAAAAAAAATTAAAAATTTCATTAAAAGTTTCGCTAAGGCTAGACCCTTACAATTTCGTTAAACATCCAAAAATCCGACCATATTTCGGAGGAAATTCTACCGATTCTCATCAAATTTATAGGGTAAATAAAGGCTCTAGAGTTACACATTTTTACCTAATCCAGATATTTTTACGTGTTCAGGAATCAACATAATATAAAGAAAAGTTTGAATTTAATTTTTATTTTGAGGACCATTTTTTACAAGAGCTTCCCGAGATAATACAATAGTTATTTATATGGTTAGAAAAAGGAAGCTTTCTTCTATGCAACGAGCTCAAGAACGTAAAAATCGGATCAGCTCAACACGAGATGCAGACTTTTGAAACTACACATACAATTTTGCTGAAACATTTTTAAGCTGCTCCTGACAGGAAAAAAAATTTATTTTTTGTTTTGGATGACATTTAAGACATCAGGGTTTCTTGAGGTGCTGAACTCAATTCTGCTATTCTTTTTTATGCGAAAAAATTTATAAAGCGAGTTTACTTGAAAACTTGAAGTTTTTTTTAAATTAAATTGAAGAAATATGAATAATTCTTTAACTATTGTATTTTTCCTTTAATCTACTCTCTAAAATAAATGAATTGGTGAAAGAATCATGGCGATATCATTTTCCAAACTCAAGATAAAAAATAAAGGATTTTCAAGGTATTTTATTTTATTTCTCAGCACCTAAGGCCCATTGGACGGAACGCTCGGACACGTGTCGACTATTTTTCGATATAGAATCACCAGAAAAAAAATGGGCCCGATCGACGACCCCATAGCTGTGCCCTCCCCTTGTAAGTTTTTTTTACTTTCACTTACCTATATATGAAATATATAGTAAGTGGAAGTATTGCGATCGTGAAAATTTTCGACTTTCGGTTTTCAACGGAAATACACGTTTTGGGGTCCCCTGAGTCAAAATAACCAAGTCCCGCGAAATGGTCTGTGTGTGTGTCTGTGTGTCTGTGTGTCTGTGTGTGTGTGTGTGTGTGTGTGTGTGTGTGTGTGTGTGTGTGTGTGTGTGTGTGTGTGTGAACAGACTAGCTCAAAAACTATAAACCGTGCGAACCTGAAATTGGGTATTTAGAGTATGTATAAGCCCGCGATGTGAAAGCAAAAATTTCATTAAATTGGCTCAAAGGGAGGGGGTACTTTATTTAATAACTTTTTAAGTTTTTTTCGATTTTCTCAAAAATGGCTCTAACGATTTTGATTATACTGAGTATTTGATCTATTTATATGCCTGAAATATGACTGTAAAAATTTCATCAAAATTGATCAACCGGAGGGGGGACTTTACTTAATAAATTTTGTATCATTTTCACATGTTTTTTTTATTTACTCAAAAACGGTTTTAACGATTTTGATCAAACTTGGTATTTGATGTATTTATATGCCAAAGATGTGATAACCAACATTTCATCACAATTGATCAACCGGAGAGGGGACTTTACTTAATAAATTTTGTATCATTTTCACGTGTTTTTTTTATTTACTCAAAAACGGTTTTAACGATTTTGATCAAACATGGTATTTGATGTATTTATATGCCAAAGATGTGATAACCAACATTTCATCACAATTGATCAACCGGAGGGGGGACTTTACTTAATAAATTTTGTATCATTTTCACGTGTTTTTTTTATTTACTCAAAAACAGTTTTAACGATTTTGATCAAACTTGGTATTTGATGTATTTATATGCCCGAGATATGACTGTAAAAATTTCATCAAAATTGATCTACGGAAGTGGGGACTTTACTTAATAAATTTTGTATAATTTTCGCGGGTTTTTTTATTTACTCAAAAACGGCTTTAACGATTAACAAAAATAAGGTATGAATGTAGAAAAATGTGTAACTTTGGGAAATGATATTTAGCAAAACACGTCAATTTCTAATCTAAGTAAGTTGGTAAGTGAAAGTTGTGTGTTGCGCGCACGCACCAGATTTTTTTTTTTAATTTTAGAATATTATTACCGTTTTTATATTATTTAGAATTCATACATTGTTCTTTCTAGTCTTAAAAAAGTAAAACTAACTCTAACTCATTGGATGTTCGGCATCCATTACTTTGGATGCAAGCTCTAGCGCGCTTCCTCATTGCCCCAGCAGTGACATCTTTAGCGTGTTTTTGATCAGAAAAACTTCTTTTACACTCAAAAGGTGAAGTACAAGTAAAACCACTAAAAAGCTAACTAGATTCCGCAGTTTTCAGGAAATTTGACAGCTTTGGTGATCCAGTGGGGAGTGAGGAATTTTAAAAAACTATTAAAAATCTAAGTTTTAATAAATGTTTTGTATTTAGCGCGTTAAAAGTCCCACTGAAAGTGGACTTAAAATAACCAGACCCATCTCCTCTTTAGAAAATTTAAGTCTGATTAAGAAAATATCATAATTTTTGTTTCTACGCTTAACCGAAGTAGAGAAAACTGCCATTTTTTAGAAAAAAGTAAGATTTTAATAATAAAAACAAAAATTTATTATTATTTATTAAATTATACCTCCTCAACAGGTTGAGATACCCCTTTTAGCATGCAGTATTACCCAATTTTTTTTTTTACACTAGGTCTGGGACACCCAGTATATTTATATATATATGTATATGTTGTCAATTAATACATATTAATTATGTTGCAAAAAAAAAATAACACTATTTTATTATAATTGTCAAATAATCGAAATTTGATAAGACCTTTATTTGACAAATTTTTTCACAAATTACAAAGAAAATATGTGGATTATGAGTTCAATCAAGGCAGCTCTCATGGCAGGGCACTCCACAGTAGGAATATTGAACTTAAGTTTCTTCATTTTCTAAATTTTTATCACAAAAAATACACATTTCTAAAAACTCAGTGTTTAAAGTAATATTTCATTAAAATCATTTTAATCTATTAATAACTATTTTTATTTCATTGATAAAAAGGTATCTCAATATGGGATATCCCATAATAGGAAGTAATGGGTATCCCTTATTAGAGGATGCGGCTTCTTTTTTTTTTTTAGAGGTTATTGTGCTTCAGTATGTAATAAAAAAAAGAAAGGAATTAGCAAATATTGTAATGAATTATCCAACGTTTAAGATAAAACAATGATTAAGGGAATTCGACTTACCTTGAGGCCTAAAATATCAGGTCAAAATAATCACGAAAAAAGTTTTTGAACCCCAAAACAACACTTCACTGAAAATAATCCAACAGGATGAAAATGTATAACAATGAGACAAGGTTATGTGCCAATGCGACATTAATCTTCAATTTCACAGAATAAAAGCGAGGTTGCGGTACAAACTATATCCAGAAACCACATATCCCATATTAGGCAACCATCCTATAATAGGGCACTTTCCCATATCTGTTATTGGGCACTTGTTAACGCATACATGCAATAAAAATTTAATTTCGAAATAAGCTCAGATGAATCATAAAATTGCTTGTTAATGTGATATGAAATTATTAGCTTTGACTAATAATTGTCTTTCTTGAAATTAAATCATACTCCATAATAATTAATATTAGAACTGTTTTTTACAACTCTCTATTTGTTTGCTAGTTATATTTATTTATTTATATATCTTTCAGTGGTGACTTTCTATTGTATTATTGTAACTTCATTATTTATATTTTCGAACTTAGCTCAGTTAAATTGCAGGATTGCTAGTTAATGTAATTAGTAAGGTTGCTATTGGTTTTGATTAATCATTGCTGTATTAAATTTTCTCTCTTGATATTGAAATTATTCCATGTCCGCGGAACATTGAAATGAACAAAATGGAGTCCCTGATTTTTGCTGCTGTCAAGGTGCCCCTAGCACCATCTGAAGAGAATCTGGGGAACTAACTGTCTAGTTTACCTATAAAGGTACAAAGTTCACTTTCATGGAACCTGTACAGAAACCATATAGTTGAGTGAGTGCAAGGAGGTACACACTGTGACTGAAAAAGGACTATATTTTTTCTTTGAGAGCATTATTTTTGCTACAAGATGATGGAGTAGAGCAGTCAGGCAGCCGCATGGCAGGTGGACAGGATGTAGTAAAGAATGGCCATTCTCACCGGAAAAAAATGAATATTTGCAAGACTACCACAAGTAAGAACTTAATTTTAACAACTTCAAAATTATCCCCATCAAACACATCAAGGTTCAAGCGGCTTTTAATACCTGTTATCTAATAATTTTAAATTGTATAAAGTATAACTTTTATGTTTCCAGCAATTTAGTTAAATTTTTTTTATACCAGTCATACAGTCCTCTCCCCGTTCTTTTTGTTTTATATCTTAACATACATTCATTTACCAATTAGTGTTGGTCAGACCAGGAAAGCTGATGGCTAATACTAACATTCCATATTTACTACTTTTCTAAAACATGGGTCCAGCATTAAATTTAATTTAATATTCGAAAAGCTAAAGAAACTTGATGTTCTTGACGAGTTTAAAAACCAAGTAGACAGTTTACGAGATGATCTACATAACGATTTGGAAGAATTAAAGCGGAATGTAAAAGAAAACAAAAATGATTTAGAATATATAAAATGTCATGAGGAATTTCATTGGAGAAAGAGAAATTTAATAGTGTTTGGAATGGGAAACAAGACCAAGAATGAAATAATAAGTGAATTTATAGATATTTGTTACTATATGGAGATAGTTATCAGTAAATATATGATTATGAATGAAAAAACAACAGGTAGCTGGCCCAATAAGGTTATGTTTTACATCGTCTGTTCTTAGAAACGATATTTTGAAATATAAATCCGCATTAAATAAAACTGATAAATACATTACGTTACGAGGTTAGGAAAACAAGAGCAAGCCTGTTTAGTCACCTCATGAATCTCAGGGAAGCAGGGCATGTTGCGAAAATAATTTATGATAAAATTCTTGTCGATAACAAATTTTATAATCTCGAAATTTCCTGAATCAAGGAGTCAAAAAAGGCAACGTAGTGAAGAGGACACTTCACAAGAAGTAATACATCGAAATTCAAGGGGAAACATGAAAGGAGAAATCCAAAAGCAAGATAAGCACCCAATGGACTACAAAAAGGTGAAAAGCAATAGCTTGGAGAAATATTATCAAAAAATGCCAATAGAACCACAAGAATTAAACCATGGAGAAAATAAAATTGAAGGTCTAAGAAGGCATTCCCTCTCTCTAAAACGCAATCAACAGGTGGAAAAAATATTAAGGAGATAATTAAATAGCATTTACCAGAAAAAACTGACAGCCATAATGGAAACGAACTATGGGATATACAAATAGGAAAACCAAATATAAGTACGTTGATGGATAAAGAAAGGGTTGCAGATTTACCAATATCAATAGAAAAGCGGGATATTAATAGGCTGGTAAAAGTGGGAACTAACCCAGTTAAGATCGCCAAAGAACATCTCAGCGTTTGCATGCATAATGTTAGAACTCTGCTGGGAGAAGATAGACTATTGGAGTTGGAAACAGCTATAAAGGATATTAAATGAGATATTATTGGTCTTGCGGAAGTGAGAAGAAGAGGAAGAAAAATATCTGAATTGAAATCAGGATCAATAATTATGCACACTTCTTCATTGAATAGTCGGTATGGGATTGGTTTCTGGTCTCATGTAATTTAAAAAATTAAATATTGAATTTTCAGGAAATTAATGTGAGAATTGGACTTATAACTGTGTCCTTGGCCAAAAGTAAAATAATGTCAGTAGTACAAGTACATGCACCCACTGCAGATTCCATTGAATCAGAAAAACAAGATTTCTATTATGTTCTCCATAATATGAGAAGAAATGACAATTATATAGTTGTTTTGGGGGACTTTAATGATTGGTCAGCGGATATCAGGTGAGGAAGAGATAATTGGGAAAATGACTTAGGGCAAAAGGAATGAAGGAGGTAATAACTTCATAAATTTCGCATTGGCCCATAAACTTAAAATTGGGAACTCATTTTTTGGCAGAAAATTAAAGAATAAATGGACATGGAAATCTCCTAAAGAAGAAAAGTTCCAGAGAGACTACATATTAGTGATTCACTATAGTGAACCATATAAAATTCCAAGAAGTGTCAATGTGATCCAGAACTTAAATTATATGACTGACCACAGGTTGGTTAGAGCAATAGTATTTACTGGTCAATTTAAGAAAGAAAGGCCTTTCCAAATAGCAAAGAATGTGAATTCCAAAATCAACAACATAGAAGAATTTGAAAATATCTTGGAAAGGAAATTTGCTAACATTGAAGAAAATGGGACTCCACTAATGCTGCAGGCAAAATACAATAAAGTAATTAATACGCTACAAGAAAGCTGTAAACAGGCAGGCTCCTCAACACAAATCAGAAGAAATGATAAGCTATCTAAGGAAACAAAAGAACTTTTGAGACTTAGAAAAATGGTAAGAGGAAAAGAAAACATAAGTCCTCTAGATAAATTGGAACTAGCAGAACTCAATAAACGTATCAGGAAAAATATCAAAGCAGATATAAAAGCCCTCAAAGATATGGTGATAAGGGATATCATTGAGACAGATAAATCTATTAGGAAAATTATGAAGAAATTAATATCTAGCAGGCAATGGTTCTATTCTTTTCAAGGCAAGACAGAGAAAGAAGAAACCAGAAGAAAGGACATCATCCAAATCGCACCAGACTACTTTAAGGAGCTATACGATCATTGTTATGAGCACAATACAATACAACACGTGTTAACAGAAGATGTTCCCGATATAATGTTCTCTGAAGTCATAGCAGCAATCATAATTTTAAAACCCAACAAAATTCATGGGCCTGATGGAGTAAGGAATGAGATGCTTTTGGCAGGAGGCGAAACTCTGGCAGTGGAGTTATGTAAGCTATTCAACTTAATTCTGCTAGAAGAGAATATACCCAAAGAATGGAAAACCGCAAAAATAATCCTACTACATAAAAAAGGTGACAAAACTAAAATTGATAATTATAGACCCATATCCCTTTGCTCTGCCGTAGGCAAGGTTTTTTCTGCAATTATAAATAGAAGATTAACTCCATATATCTCAGAAACAATATAAATAGAGCAAGCTAGTTTCAGGAAAAACTACTCAGTAACAGACCATCTACAAGTTATTAACCAATTAATAGAGAAGTCCAAGGAGTATTATTTTCCCCTTTATTTCAGTTTTGTAGAATTCAAGAAGGCCTTTGACAATGTCCAGCATGTAAGTATTCTTGACGCAATGAAAGAAATAGCCATACCACAGAAATATGTTACAATTTTAGAAAAACTATACTCTTGAAATACAGCCTATATCGAAATGGAGAGAAGGGGCCCAATATTTAAGACAGGTAGAGGAGTAAGACAAGGTGACCCTTTATCACCAAGTTTATTCATACTGCTACTGGAGAAAGTGTTTAGAGTAATGGACTGGAGCAATATGGGCATTGATATTGATGGTAGAAAACTAAATAACTTGAAATTTGCCAATGACTTATTATTGATCTGAAGCGAGTTCGAAGAACTCAGGCAAATTTTAAACGATCTCCTAAATCATAGTGCGGAAGTTAGACTGATCCTGGACTATTCCAAAACAGTGTTAATGACAAATAGTGTGAAAGAAGATTTAAGATTAAATGGTGTACTGCAGTATGCAGAAGAACTTGTTTATTTGGGACAGATTGATCTTTTGATAAACGTGCCAGAAAGGAAGTACAAAGAAGAATCACCAGAGGTTGGCAGAAATATTGGTCCTTAAGAGAAATAATGAGGGGCAACTTTAGCATGGAAAACAAGAAAGTGATGTTTGAAACCTGCATTCTTCCTTCAGTCACATATGGGTGCCAAACCTGGGCTCTGACAAAGGAACAAGAATCTAAGTTAAGAGTATTTGAAAACTCTGCTCTTAGGAGTATGATAAATTATAACAAAAGGGATAAAATTAAGTGTAAAGACATGCGTAAAAAATCTGGAGTCAAGGATATAAGCCTATGTGTAAGAAAAATAAAATGGAAATGGGCAGGGCACCTAGCTAGAATTCAGGATGACAGATGGTCACTAAAGGTTACAGAATGGATCCCATACAATTTAAAAAGGAGGTGAGGAAGGCAATACAAGTGATGGAGTGATGTCCTTAAGACTCTAGCTGGCCCCAATTGGATGAGAATAGCTCGGGATAAAGAAAAATGGAGAGAAATGTGGAATGGAATTGCCAGCTCCACTTCCAAGTAGATTTGGTCTCCAGGGAAATTAGACCATCATCCCCATTAAGGGGAGGCCTGCATGAGGCAACAATTGTGGACAAATCATAAATATACAATAATATTGTTACTGAGCTTCATCGAAGTATTGATTACACTACAGGATTATATTAATTATATGTTGATAGTAATTGTAAATATAATAAATTTATACAAATTTATGTTATAAACCTATAAATGCAATTATGTGTTATTAGTACTTATGAATATAAATTGAAAATGTTGCAGAAATAGCAAATATTAAGATTTTGTTGTTTCTCATGCAATAAAGGCTTTATTTATTATTGGTTTGACAGTATAAAAATATTAAGATATAATTACTTCAACACATTATAGCAAATGAGCCACACAATGCATGGCTGGGTCTGCTCCTATATATATATAGCATTTCCAAGTCTATTTGAACCTTTTCCAAGTCAACTGGAACCCTTTGCAAGTCACAAGAAACCCTTTTCAAGTCAAGTGTAACCTTTTCCAAGTCAACTGTAACCCTTTCCAAGTCACAAGAAACCCTTTCCAATTCAAATGTAACCCATTCCAAATCAAATGTAACCCTTTCCAAATCAAATGCAACCCCTTCCAACTCAATCATCACCCAATCTATTTCAATTGTAACCGTTTCCATTTCAATTGTCACCCTTGAAAAATTCTAGTGAAGATGGTAACATTTTCGGATGGGAGTCCAATTTTATGTTATCTGGGACGGTGTTTTTGAAAAAAAAATTATTTTGTATTTCAGTGGCAGGGGGGGGGGGGCGCACTATAGAATAGTTATAATTTCGGATTTCTTTCACACAGGGGTCCTATTTTATTTTATCGGGGACGGTATTTATGAAAAAACATTTATTTTGTATTTCAGCGGCGGTAAGGGGGGGGGGGCACTGGAAAAAAGTGAGAATTTCAGATTTCTTTCAGACGGGGGTCCAATTTTATGTTATCGGGAACAGTGTTTTTGAAAAAAAAAAAAATTGAATTTGTATTTTAGTGCTCTGAGGGGGGGGGGGGGTGCACTTTAAAAAAAATAGAATTTCGGATTTCTTTCACACGGGGGTATAATTTTATGTTATGGGGGACGATATTTTTGTAAAGGTGCCTTTACACCTTACGAACCTCACCTTCGAACAAGTTCTCCTTCGAACCTTGCCGTACCGACGTGAAGCGAACAGCCATTTATGCTTCACGTGAGGTTAAGCAAACCAATATGGCTGACGCACCCAAAGCTAGCTTATGATAAAGAAAAAATATTCATTATCAATATATTTTATATTATCTGAAAAATAAAAAAATAGGAGACGATTTACAACGTTTCACAAATTACACTAGTATCACAAAAAACTCCTGTCACTTAGGAAAAACCCAAATCAAAAGTGACACTAGCGCTACCCCCGAACCCAGGCGAACAGATGAAGTACCTAGAACACCCGAACAGTCGACGTGAAGGCTTCACGAAGGTTGTTCGAGGGTGGTGTTCGAAGGTAAAGTTCGTAAGGTGTAAAGGCACCTAAAATCGCCCCCCCCCCCCTAAAATGCGAATTGAATATTTTATTTAAAACTGTCCCCGATAACATAATATTGGACCCCCGTGTGAAAGAAATCTGAAATTCTCGGAATGTGTCTTTTATATATATATATATATATATAGGGCGGCTTATTACCTGTTATTACTTCTTGAAAGAAAAACAATAAAATTAGAGTGTGACCATATCTCTGTTTGATCAGACTTAATTAATTATAACTATCCAAAGAAGGAACTCCAATGTACTAACTACACCTTTTCTAACTTTATTCGTGAAGTAAGAAAGTTAATTTGAGAAAATGTCATTTGTATATGAGAATAGTCAAATGTATTTGAGAAGTAGTCAAATGTAGTTCAGAATAGTCAGTTGTATTTGAGAAGGCATCAAATGAATTTGAATCTAGTAAATTGTATTTGAGAAATTGTAAATTGTATTTGAGAAAACGTCAATTAAACTATTTTTAAATGTTAAGTACTTGTGAACACAGAAAAAAATCGAATATATAGTATTGCATGTAAACACATTATTTATTGAATTAAAAGAACATAGGTGGACCCGTGCGAAGCACTTCGCACGAAGATTTGTATCACATTTTACTTCTAGGTTTAACATAACTATGAAATGAACTTTTTTTTTGCCTGTTCGTACCCCCCCCCCCTCTCCCCCAACCACTCGGGCCTTAAGGTGAAATTTTTTTTCTACAGCAAGGAAGAATAAATTATTTTTCTGTTTAATAGTTAAGGAAGAACTTCATTTTCTGACGTTTTTCTCTACAAAAGTTTCCTGTAATCTTCCTGGGATATATGAAATCACTAAGAATGTTGCTTAGTCTTGGAAATTAATCTTTCTACATTCTGATTTTAACTTCCCTACTGATTTTGATTTTTCAAAAACAGTTCATAAGATGCTTTTTACGGTTATTTTTCTGACAATGGAGAAGAAGATAGTCTTCTAAGTAGTAAGAACGACATCAAATAGGTTTCTATCCATGGAGAGGCAACAAAACAATAAGTAGCCTCGTGAAGCTGAGGGGCCTAACCCACCAAAACCAAAGTTTTAAAGGTGTAAAACTCCTGGCCCAAAAACGTGGAACGTGTATGTGTCATAAAGCCCGCGTAGAAACCATTGAAATTCATTTTTCTTATTTCGATACTTTAGTTTTCTGAAATTCCCGTTATAAAAAAGATAAGTTGATAAAACCAAAGTTATAATGAATCACTATGTTACTATGAATCACCATAAATAGATTTTATTTATTTTATATATATTTTGGATTACAGTCATGGGCGGATCCAGCCGATTGTAAAGGGGGGGCTGCATCCTAATGGGGGGAGGCTGCAGCCCCACAGCCCTTCATTTGGATCTGCCGATCAGCTTTTTCATCTTCCCACAACTGATATTCTACCTGTTCTGCGCATTTTTATTCTTTAACTTGTTTCCTTACTTTAAGGAAAATCAAATTCTATCTCTAAATGACGAAAATTTTTCCAAAGGGAGGGGCTCAGCCCCCATAGCACCCCCCTCCCCTCAGATCCGCCAATGACTAAAGTAGACTCCTGCTTATCCCTCCTCGTCGGAACGGATACATTGCCGTTTAAGTGAATGAGCTGGTCAATCCGGAAAAGTGTATAAAAAACCAGCAAAATATATTATTATAACTTCTATATTTCGATAAAACCCAAATGCAACTCACAACCTATTTTACAAAGGCTATATAGTTATTAATTAAAGAAACCTTTTTTGGGCCAATTTTATTTAACAATTTAAGAAAATTTACACTATCAATCAATCAATATCTATTCAGTTTTCACAAATCTTTTATTTTTTTCGTTTATACGCACCTTAATGTCAACTGACGAAATTTCTTGTCCGGTGAAAATGATACAAAATTTATTAAGTAAAGTCCCCCCTCCGATTGATCAATTTTGATGAAATTTTTAGTCATATCTCGGGCATATCAATACATCAAATACTCAGTTTAATCAAAATTGTTGGAGCCGTTTTTGAGAAAATCGAAAAAAATGTAAAAAGTTATTGAATAAAGTACCCCCTCCCTCTGGGCAATTTTGATGAAATTTTTGCTGTCACATCGCGGGCATATACATATAATAAATACTTAATTTCAGGTTCGCATGGTTTATAGTTTTTGAGCTAGTCTGTTCACACACACACGCACACGCTCGCCGACGCGCATGCACACACACACACACACACACACACACACACACAGACACACACACAGTCCATTTCGCGGTTGGTTATTTGGACTCAGGGGACCCCAAAACGTGTATTTCCGTTGAAATCCCGAAGTGGAAATTTTTCACGATCGCAATACTTCCCCTTACTATATATTTCATATGTAGGTAAGTGAAAGTATAACACAAAAGACTTTTTGCCTACATTTAAATTATTTAAGATCTATCGAACCGCAACATGATACAAATTTTAATAAAAATTTTTATTGAGAATATGACAAAATTATAAATGTTTTTAAGGATTTTAAAAAGAATTTTTATCTTTTACAGCGTCCATCGGTTTATCCGAAGAATCGGTTAAACGGGAACCGATAAAGCTATATACAGTATAAAGCTATGTACTGAAGTAATATTAACTGGCTTCCCGCTTTTCACCTCCCTACTTCCATGTCTTCCATTGCTAATGCTGCTGGAACGAAACTTGTGGTGTGCTGAACCGCACGGGCGCAATCTCCACCGGCGATAGTGTATTTTGCTTGGTCAATCACATTTTCTAGGTAGATCAGTCTTTGTTCTCCAACACCAGGAGGTTGAACGTCTGGAACTCTTAAATTTGCTTTCACGAATGCCTTAACCTTAGACCAGATTGTTTCAACAGGATTAAGCATTGGTGAATAAGGAGCCAACCGCAGGAGTGTTGCTGGTGTTCCTTCGATAACGTTTTCTAAACGGCTGTGGCATGGGGCATTATCAGAAACGATGACAAGATCCTCAAGGCGATTACCAGTTTCTTGCCACTGTTTCTACCCATTGTTTACTGATTCATTTTTAAACGATCATCTTCTTCGATCCACAGATAACATGGCAGCGGCCGATAAAGCACAAATTATATGCACATTTGGACCTTTGCTTGCAGGTAACTTTTGCATTGCTCTTTCTCCAATTTTGGCGCGTCCTCTTCTACGCCTACAAAAAAGACTGAAGTTGGTCTCGTCAAACCACACGATTTGTTTTCCTTGCTGTATAAGTCGGTTTATAGTTTGAACATATTCGGCTCGCCTAACCTTGTTTTCAATGGAGTTCATTGTTACAGGTTCATGATGGACTTGTTTGACCCTGTATACTCTGCCCTCAAGGTAGTTTCCGATTTTTGATGTAGAAACAGTTTTTTGGAGAGTGGTAAAAGTCCTATTTCTAATCTGTTTTAGTGTAAGATCAGTATCTTCCTCTATCCAAGATATAATTACATCTATTTCTTCTTCTGTTAGAGCTTTTGGCTTCTTGCCTCCTTTGGGTAGAGGTACATCATCGCCGGACCTGATCCAGCGATATGCGGTTTTGTAAGGAACATTTAATTGGGTACTTAATGCTACCCAATCTTCCCCTCTGTTAGCAGCCGTTACAATCCTTTGCCTATCTTGGATGGAGTGCTCCTGATATGATTTCCTCTCGATATTCTCTTCTGATTCAATGTTCTGACGAAAAATAGGGCATAGCTGAGCATTAACATTTTGTAAACGACGCTGATTTTCAACACAAGTATTATGAAGCAAATGTCTACATGGCAACATTCGTATTACTTGTCTCCTCAACATAGAAGATCTACAAATTCCACACTTGTCTTTTAACTCCATTTCAATTATAAATAAAAAAGAAGAATACCAAAATCTTTTAAAATATAGCACAAATACCAAAAATCACGTAACACTTACAGTAAAATAACTTGAATATTCACAAAGTAGCCTACATGAACAAAAACATAACAGTCTGTGATATTTATTTTCAAGTAAACAACGGAACAGCTGATTTTATTGTCTGATACAATTATACAGCAGATTTCTCAAACACATTGACAACTTCTCAAATTCAAATAACACATTCTCAAATAAAATTAATAAATTTCAAAATTAAAGTAATACTTTCTCAAATAAAATTGACTATTCTCAACTACATTTCATGTTTTCTCAAATTAAACTGACTATGATCAGATACATTTGGCGTCTTCTCAAATACATTTGACTAATCTCAAATACAATTGCCATCTTCTCGAATAAAATTGGAAAAGGTGTAGTAAAAATCCTAAAATGAAAAGGTTGGAATTCAGCATATTTTTATTCTCTTACCTTGTAATTAATAATTAGCTCTTTAAATAACAAACCAAAAAAAAAGTAATGGTGTGAAAGCGTAAGACTAGAACTACTGGATAATGTGAAAGTAATGTTTTGTTTTTTAACTACGATAAATTAGTTGTTTTTTAAAGATATAATTAATATCTAAAAATACCAGGTGTTAAATCTAGCACTGCCAAAATAGTCTCTGCTGCCTCTCAAATACTTTTACAGTGGACAGTAATCGATTCAGGTTTCAGTAATCTGAAATTTGATTGTCTGATACACTACTAATCTACTCTCGGTGTCAAAGAACGATAAGTATACGGTGTAATGTATGCCAAGGAAAAATGTTCAAGAAACAAATTTTTAATCTATTATACAACTTGATTGAATTTTAAAGAATTTTCTTATTCATATAAATGTCCGAAAATCCTTTCCATCCTAACCTTCCTAACAAATCTGTCTTCTACAGCAGGACCATCAAAACAAATACTGAGTATAAAAATCTGGTGCGTGCGCGCAACACACAACTTTCACTTACCAACTTACTTAGATTAGAAATTGACGTGTTTTGCTAAATATCATTTCCCAAAGTCACACATTTTCCTACATTCATATCTTATTTTTGTTAATCGTTAAAGCCGTTTTTGAGTAAATAAAAAACCCCCGTGAAAATGATACAAAATTTATTAAGTAAAGTCCCCCCTCCCGTAGATCAATTTTGATGAAATTTTTACAGTCATATCTCGGGCATATAAATACATCAAATACCATTTAAATGTTAATTTAAAGACAAGATGTTGATAAAGTTTGATCAAAATCGTTAAAACCGTTTTTGAGTAAATAAAAAAAACACGTGAAAATGATACAAAATTTATTAAGTAAAGTCCCCCCTCCGGTTGATCAATTGTGATGAAATGTTGGTTATCACATCTTTGGCATATAAATACATCAAATACCAAGTTTGATCAAAATCGTTAAAACCGTTGTTGAGTAAATAAAAAAAACATGTGAAAATGATACAAAATGTATTAAGTAAAGTCCTCCCTCCGGTTGATCAATTTTGATGAAATTTTCACAGTCATATTTCAGGCATATAAATAGATCAAATACTCAGTTTAATCAAAATCGTTAGAGCCGTTTTTGAGAAAATCGAAAAAAACTTAAAAAGTTATTAAATAAAGTACCCCCTCCCTTTGAGCAATTTTGATGAAATTTTTGCTGTCACATCGCGGGCATATACATACACTAAATACCCAATTTCAGGATCGCACGGTTTATAGTTTTTGAGCTAGTCTGTTCACACACAGACCATTTCGTGGGACTTGGTTATTTTGACTCAGGGGACCCCAAAACGTGTATTTCCGTTGAAAACCGGAAGTCGAAAATTTTCACGATCGCAATACTTCCACTTACTATATATTTCATATATACGTAAGTGAAAGTAAAAAAAAGTTATGCACACTAATTCAATATCATTGGTTGATTGTACAGGTCTGCATTTCGTCAGTAAAGCTGTATGTATTTAATGTAGATTCTCTAAATGCAATTTATTTTTAATCCGAACTTTTGGATAACCCTAACCCCCACCCCCTACACCTGTTAGTTCAGTTTACTGAGATCGCTCTGTTTAATGATATTGTAGATTATTACAAATCAGGAGCTTTAAAAAGGCATTCAGACAACTTGAATCTTATTTTTCTTCAAAGGGGAAATTTCAAACTCAAATTGATTGTGTCTATAATATTCTAGAAAACATCTGGTTTCATCAGAAAAATGTCATATTTTTTTTCTTTTTCCATTTCACCTAAAATTATTAAAACATTACAAATATAATTTGATGCTTTTTGATTTTCGAATAAGTTCAGAATCGGGATAGGAATAAACTCCTGGAAGTCATATTGAACCGCTGTGCCAGTCCTGAACACTTATCTAGTAGAAAATGGTCTGAAATCTTGAACAGAGTTAATTAGGCTGAAGGGAAACGAACATCTTTCCTACTAAAACTAAATTAATATTCAACAGTTCTACTTAATATTTTTTAAATAATATATGGGTCATTCTCGTCAAAACGTACAATTCGATGGCCCGGCAATTTTCGAGTAGTTAACGAAAAGGTTTCAAACTCTGGAAAACATTTTCCAATTCAAAATTTTGTGCTCTTTCTGGTCAACCTCATTTGAAAATGACTAAATGACTGCTTGATTGTGGTGATAATTCTAATTAAAACATATGTTTTGTTAAATTAACTATTGTAACCTCCAGTCTACTTTGTTATATAATGTAATGACTTTGTTTGCTAATAAAAACCTATTTAGTGGGTTAAACATTCCTTTTCTTTTCATAACAATTTTATTAGCAAATAAAAATTGATATTTTGTGAATCTGTACGTTCGCAATGGAAAAATATTTGAAACCCGATAAATTCAGTGCCCATCCAGACTCTCCAAACGCTGGCAAGGAATTCACACATTGGATTGCGACTTTTGAAAACTTCATTGCTGCTTCTTCTGAGCTGCTGACAGACGACGACAAACTAAAGGTACTTGCAAACTTTCTTTCATTTAATGTTTATGAGTTGATTACTGATTGTATCACATATGAGGCTGCAGTGAATGCTATCAAAGCCGTTTATGTAAAGCAGAAAAGTGAAATTTATGCTCGACATGTGCTTGCGATTCGAAAACAACAGCCCGGTGAGAGTGTTGATCAATATGATCAAGCTTTAATACTCTTAGGCAAAGATTGTAACTTTCAAGCTGTCACTGCAGAGGAACATAAATGCCAGTATATAAGAGATGCTTTTACTAACGGATTGCTTTCTCCACAAATACGCCAACGTTTACTTGAAGAGACAACAATGAGTTTGGATGGCTCCGTACAGCGTGCTCGAGCCCTCGAACTTGCTCAACAACAAGCTGAAGGTTACGCTAACGGTAACAGTGGCCTCGACTATGCTAGCTGTAACTCCAGTACATCCACAGTTCCTGATATGACTAATGCCGGCCCCAGACGTGAAACAGGGGGTGATTCCAACGACTTATGTGCAACGGTACAAAAATCTAATAAAAACAGACGATGTTTTTTTTGTGGTTTCGATCGTCATCCGCGATCAGCTTGCCCAGCTATTGACGCAGAATGTGGGAATTGTGGAATCAAAGGACACTACGCTCGAGTTTGTCGGAAGCCAAAGAAAGACAAGAAAAACAATAAAGAAGTCACAGCCTCCATTCTCGCATCTGTTAACAATCAGTTCTTACCTCAATAGAGCCGTGCTGTCATCATAGGTGCTGTCAATGGAATACCATGCCGCTGCCTGGTGGACACCGGGAGTTCAGGGAGCGTTTTTAGCCTAGACTTTGTGAAGGAAAACAATATTCAAATTGTACCAAATGAGGGTCGTGTGTCAATGGCAGCCACTTCCCTCTGGACGAATACTGAGGGGTGCGTACTTATCCAGCTTAAAATCACTGAGCACACATACTCCCAATGCAAACTAACTGTTTTGAAAGAACTTTGTTCAGATGTAATAATAGGACATGATATATTAAAAGAGCACTCAAACATCCTACTGAATTTCGGTGGTCATAAGGGCCCCCTAACAATCTGCGCTTCTGCTGCTAAAGTTGAACCCCCACGTCTCTTAAATCACCTCTCTCCTGACTGTCGACAATCGCTACTAAGTCCCGTCGATACTGCGATGCCGACTCAAAGTTTATTGAAGCTGAGGTAACTCGCCTGCTTTCGGAAGGGATCATCGAACCCAGCAATTCACCGTGGAGAGCTCAGTTACTAATCGCGGGTGGAAATACAAAAAAACGCCTTGTTGTTGATTATTCGCAGACCATAAATAGGTTTACACTCCTCGATGCTTACCCCCTTCCTAATGTTGACGAGCTTGTTAGAAAAGTTGCTAGTTTCAAGCATTTTAGTACAATAGACCTAAAACATGCTTACCATCAAATACCAATACACGACGATGATAAGAAATTTACCGCTTTTGAAGCTAAAGGTAAGCTATATCAATTCACTCGGATACCGTTTGGTGTAACCAATGGAGTGGCCTGCTTCCAGCGCGTGATGGACCAGATCATAGCTAATGAGCAGCTTACTAATGTGTATGCGTACCTAGATGATATCACCGTTTGCGGTTTTGATAAAGCGGAACATGATCGAAACCTCAACAAACTAATGAAGGTACTTGATAAACTGGGAATTGAGGTGAACAAAGAAAAGAGCAAGTTCGACCTTTCATTGGCTCAAGAGTAAAAATTTACCATATTAGCTTGAAGATGACAGGAAAATGACTAACAAGTGTCAAGTGTGTGCCGAAGTGAAGCCAAGATTTCTGAAAAACTCTGGGGTTCTCATAAAGGCTACTTCACCATTTGAACGAATTAATATTGATTTTAAAGGGCCAATCCCATCCAAGACAAGCAACTTTTATATCCTCACTATCATTGACGAATATTCTCGCTTTCCCTTCGCTTATACATGTCGTGATGTTTCAGCTGCTACGGTGGTCAACTGTTTAAAGAACCTGTTCAGTTTGCTTGGGACACCGATGTTCGTACACTCGGACCGAGGGGCCTCTTTCATGTCTAAGGAAGTTAGGTCCTTCCTTCATGCTAATGGAGTAGCTACGAGTCGGACTACTCCCTACAACCCGCAAGGTAACGGGCAGATAGAGCGTCTGAACGGTACATTGTGGAAAACAATTACACTTGCCTTAAAGACCCGTGGTTTGAAAGCCGAAGATTGGAAAGATGTGCTAGAGGAATCACTCCGTACCATCCGATCTTTGTTGTGCACCGCAACAAATTGCACTCCGCACGAAAGGTTTTTCAACCATTAGCGACGAACAGCCAATGGTACTACTCTTCCATCATGGCTTAAACCTGGCCCTGTACTTGCAAAGCGGAATATTAGACACAGCAATTATGAAGATTTGGTTGAAGAAGCCGAATTATTGGAGGTGAATCCTCATTACGCCCTAATACGAAGAAAGGATGGAACCGAATCCACCGTCTCCCTTCGATAATTGGCCCCAAAAGGCACTCCAGCTCCCGACGCCATCGGAATTCCGGATAATCGCGGACTTGCCGAACCTGTGCCTGCGTTAGAAGAAAATGAGGCCTCTGGCGCTAATCCTGTCGTAGAGAAACCTGCAGAATCTCCTGCTCCGGACATTGAAACTCCTTTCCTACCCGCTAGTGATTCGAATAAAAGACCACAGCGTGAAAGGATGCCTCCCTCATATCTCAAGGACTATGTAACAAAATGACTTCCTATAGTTAGTGTAATTTGTAATTCGTATTTTATAATTGATTTTTGTATTTATACTTTGTAATTTTGTATTTGGTGTTTGATATTTTGTTTTGAACTAGGGGGTGTATGTGGTGATAATTCTAATTAAAACATATGTTTTGTTAAATTAACTATTGTAACCTCCAGTCTACTTTGTTATAAAATGTAATGACTTTGTTTGCTAATAAAAACCTATTTAGTGGGTTAAACATTCCTTTTCTTTTCATAACACAATTACAAAAATTTTAATTGTGTACTCAAAAACGTAGTTTTTTCAGTGTCCCCATGACAATGTACTCAACTTTGGCCACTTGGCACGGCGCGCACATTTCAACCTTTCCCAACTTTTTTTTTTCTCATTTTGTCCCATTTGATCTAAATTTTCCGAATCTGAAGCCCAAATGTTATTTATTTTACTATAATAGAGCTTTTTTTCATGAAAACTGCGGGTCCCCGAGTAGTAGGTCAGTCCCTGCCGCTTTCAGGATTTTCTTCAATTTAGGCCACCCATAGGGCTCGGAGGGGTTCTCCCCGCTTGTGCAATGATAAGACATCCTCCCCATCCACGTGGACGCCTCAGTTATTGTATACAGTGAACAGCAAGATGTAGTGAAGTGAAGAAGTCGGGGCTTTCGTGTGTTGACAAGCCTAGGTGCTCAGTCCCTGCCACGCTCTCACAAGGTTAGTTGCTATGTTATGTCCAGTTTTCTTTCATTTTCTCATTACTCTGATCGATAGGTTTACAGATATATTTCGGCTTTTGATTCAACATGAGCACAGCAGAAACGAAAGCCCCAAAACATGGTTTTAGTCAGGGACTGACAAGCCTCACCAGGGACCGACAAGCCTCAACAGGGACTGACATTTAGGCAAAGTTAATTCGAAGAAACACGGTTTCGGTATCATTTAACCCCTTTTTTCACGCTGAATCGAATACTGTGGTCAGCTGAATCCACTGTATTTGTTCAGTCTCATATATCTGTTACTTTTAAATTCAAACTCAGGATAATTCGCGCCCATCCAAGGCTCCCGCCTTTTCAATATGTAATAGTTTGTAATAATGAAACACTGGTATCCCATTACAGTCTCAATAATATATATTTTCAATATATATTTTTTACATTCCTTAGATTTGGTGGACGTTTCGGACTGTTGTGTCCATACTCATCACCTTCTCGTTTCTGGAACTTCTGGTTTCATTGTTACAAATAAATCAAAGCAGTCTGACAAGATAATATGTAATAGTTCTAATAGGTTAGTATTGCACTTCAAGAAGGCCATGCATAAGGAGGCGCTGGAATCCGCCATGTGCGTCATTTTATTTATTTTTGGAGATTTATTCTGCTCTCCAGATTGTCGCCGAACACATTGTCACGAAAAATATACAAAAAAATTATTATTTAATTAAAATTAGAATATAATTATCCATGGGGGCCTAATCTATTTTTGTATGTAATTAAAATGTGTTGTTTTAAAAGTTTTGAATTTTAACAATAAAGAGGGTTAAAATCAAAAGGAACTCGATTGGTTTATATAACTCATCGCCCGACGAAAGTCATATACTTGAAGTAATATATATATATATATGGCATCTAGAACTTCATTTTGACTTTAAGATTTAATGTAAAATTCAATGCGACAATAATTTAACTGTGAGAAGAATAAGGATTTCCTACCCCATGTCAGTCCCTGTCTTTTCAATTTTTTATTTACGCCTATTATTAATTTAAAAGAGGGGGTTAAGCTCGCCGAATGATTTAATTACATTTGGGATGGTGTAAGGCACGAATATAAATTTTTTTGATAGTCTACGAGGTTTCAACTTTGAAAACTGACTCCCCCAAATTGTACGTTTTCGCGAGAATTACCCATATATAACCATTAAGCATGTTTGTTCAAAATTAAAATTAACTTGCTTAATAAAAATGTATATAAGATTAAGAATTTCATTGAATTTAGTTTAGTTAGTTATACCTAAGTATAGATTTCTTTTATTTTATTTTCTGAACAAAATCTAATAATAACCTATATCTTTTATTCAATCATACCAGACTATGTATAAATATTATTAAGTACCTTGCTGCTTAAATTGTCTATGTATTATTTAATGCCTTTCATTTGTTTAATGGAAACTATTCTTCTATGATCAATGAATACCTCAGTGAAATGTTCCCAAGGAAATAGGAGGGATTTCCAAGGAACTTAGTGAATCAAAAATAATTTCTACTGCTTAAATTGAGACCTAGATTTTGATTAATTAATGTAGTTTACCAAACTGGGCCTGATGCGAGCTCCCCTTTACAAGATAAATGCTTTTTTCTTCTTCTTTTTTTTTTCATAATGGAAATATTGTTTTTTCAAACTAATTTTTTAACATTTCTAAATGAAGAAAAATTTACCAAAACTTTACAAATGAAATTGGGCATAGAGATGCCCTCTCCTAAATCCATCAAGTAGTTGTTAGTTAAATAACAACCGAATTTTAGCCCCAAATCAGAAATAAGATTAACTTAACTGTTCAATTCAATTTAAGTGACAGGTCACAAGGATAGTCTTAGTGATTTTGATTTAATCTTCGAAAAGGGTTGAAAGTATGCTTTTCTTTACTGAAGCATTTACCAGGTTTTATTTGTATGATTAAGTATCTATTCAATTTACATTTTCTATAAAAAAAAGTAATGTTTTTCATAATGGTGGTATTGAAAATCCTGTATTCCTTTTTTTTTTTTTTTTTTTTTTTTTTTTTTGTAAATTAAGGCCTATTTCAGTTCTAATTTCTAATGCAGTAGAAACTAACTAATCTGAGCCTGATGGGACCAGCGGGTGGATCGAAACAGTCTAAAGCTTGGATTAACTAGTGATGAAAAAATAATATTTTCTTTTGTTTTATTTTTTAACCAGAATAATGTGTGTATGTATTTCTAATAAAATATTTATTTTCCAGGCAAAAAAAAAGGTATATAATATACTATACACTAATTATCTCACCATAATTAGATATTCATATAGAACATATATTTACAATATATAATAATTATTTTATAAAACACAGTTTATTTGTTATAATTGCTTGTACAAAAAAAGTCTGTTTCAATTAAAAAAAAAAAAAAAAAAGGATTTTGAGTATTTTTAAATTTATATCAACGGCTTCAAATTTCCTCTACTATCTCTTACCACTTAGAGATTATGATAGCGATGATTAGTGAAACATTTTAACAATTGGATAAAGCAGGTTAAGAATATTGAAGGATGGGAAAAGAGGAAAACTTCCTACTGAAAAATCGTTTTTCTTTTATTTAGGTCAGTCTTGCACTGGATGAGCGACATAATTTTTGAAAAATTAATATAATGGTAACATTTAAAGAAAGTAAAAATCAATTTTTATAAAGCTCAGTAAGCTTTCCTATTTTTCCTCAGATGTTTTTAAGGTGGCAGAAATTATATCCTCCTCATTTAATTAACATTACTATTGCTACAGAAATATTTTGTACTCAGTGGGGGGGGGGGGGGGTTGGTCAGATTAGCGAGTTTCTACTGTATTTTCTTTTAATACAATTAAGTTTTCTTACTTTCTCCTATTATAATACTTACGTCTATTGCAAACCACTTAAGGCTGACTTTTTTTTATATTAATATTAAGAGTAGATATTTTAACATGATGATAGAATAGTATTGGAGTTGGTTACATTTTTATTTAGACGTAGATTCGCCCGAGAAGTATGGGATACTGTGGTGTCTGCTCTTATAACTTGGTGGAGGAATGGAAGAGTAATGGGTAAGTTAATTTTTATTTCATAAAGATTTATTAAAAATCATCTGATAAAATATTAATATTTACAGGAACAATAAATTTTATTTATAACTTGTAATGAATTTCCATAACACATGTGCTGCATTGAAGTGCATGTGGTTTCTCAAGACATGTGCTCAGCCTGTGTCGAAAAAACCGTATTGATTACCCACGCAGTCCCCAATGCATTATATACTAATGAATCTCATAAGACGACTATACTTATTTATGAATAAGTAATATACTTATTTACCGGCTTCGCTTCGGTAGTTGTGAGGTAGTATAACAGAAAAAATTAGCAACTTCTTGAAACTTTGGTTTTAACTGCCCAAATAAGGATTGAAAAGTATATCAAAATAAGGATTGTGAAGGCATAAAATTTAGACTTCACGGCAATTGAATGAAAATAAAATTACAAGAAAATTATCAAGACACATACTAATAAATCTGGTAGTACTCAGACATAAGAAAACTAATGTGGACTGTAATTGAATTTTGTGAATACACATGAGAATATATAAAGCAATATAAGTGAAAATGTAATTATAAAGTACAAAAATGGTAGACTTACAGAATTTATCTCCACCTTTCACTGCATCCTGTACAAGATTCTGGTCTGAAGGGAGAACCAGGAATAGGAAATATAAGGATTTTGGTAGACCAGAGTTACCTGCATTTAGAAACAGTCTTAACTTCGAAACCAGCGTACGAAGATATCCTTTACCAATGAAAGGAGCCTTAAGAAACGTGTTGACTGCACAAAGGTTCGAAACCAATGTTCGAAACCATCCTTTACCAATGAAAGGATAATTCAAATACATGTAACGGCACTGCAAATGGCGCTATCAGCACAACGATCTGAAGCAAGTGTTGCATACGACATTCAGAAGCCAAGTGAGAAGTGCACGCATCCGGCGTAATCTTACTCCCACCACCAAGGCCTCCTATATTACACTGCCACTTCAATAATAATTGAAATAAATACCGCACACTCCCCACCTTGAACGGTCCCGTTCAACATCATAATAAATTCAAACTCAGTCTATGCACATTACATAAAAAAAATCAAAGATATGCCTTAAATGATATTATATACTGCCTTCGATAAGGATAAAATAATAAACAAAACTAAATAAAACACAGAGAACATATTTACACAAGAATATATACACTAATATCAATTACATACAATTTTAGATTATTGTGTATACTGCAATGGCAGTCTGAACAGCTTGATCGCTGGCCGCTCATATACTCCTGTTGAGGTCCTGACGACAGCTCTTCTGACCACTCCGTCGGCACCCGGTAACACCTTGGTGATGCGACCCAAAGGCCAGCAGTAAGGAGGAGCATTTGGCTCATCCACCAAATCCCCTACCACCAAATTAGGAGACTGGGAGGTCCATTTGGACTGGGCATGAAGAGTGGACAAATATTCCAACCGCCATCTCTTCCAGAACCGTTTCTGGAGAGCCTCCACTAATTGATATTGTCTGAGAGTCCCATCCTTTAACAACGAGATATCATTAGCAGGTGGAGCTGTGATTGGTCGTCTGATGAAAAAATGTCCCGGAGTAAGGGCTTCAAGATCGCTCGGAGAGCTTCGCAACGGAGTCAGGGGCCTGGAATTTAAAATCCCCTCGATTCTCACAGTGAGAGAGCTAAACTGATATAAGGTGAGGACCTGATCTCCCATGACTCGCTTTAAATGATACTTAGTAGATTTTACCACCCTCTCCCAAAGGCCGTTCATGTGAGCGGCAGTAGGGCACGAAAATTCAAATTGTATGTCATTTCGAAGGGCAAAACCCTTTACCAACTCTGATTCCTCGGAATTATGGAGGAAGCTATCAAGTTCCCTTTTTAATGCAGTCCTAGAACCAACAAAATTCAAGCCACAGTCGGAATACAAAAGTTTGGGTATGCCCCTTCGAGCAATAAATCTCTTGAGGCAATCAATAAACCCCTTGGCAGACAAATCCAATGCGACTTCAATATGAATTGCCTTAATGCACATACAAATAAATAAACATATGTATACCTTTAAGGCAGGAGCTTTACGAAGGTTAGAAGACTTTACAATAAACGGACCACAGAAATCCATTCCAGCATGGAAGAATGTGGGAGCAGGATTGACCCTACATGAAGGAAGATCTCCCATTAAAGGAGCGGTACTCCTTGGGTTCGCTCTGAAGCAAGTGACACATTTGTTGATAACTTGGCGAACAACTTGTCTCGCCGAGAGAATCCAATACCTTAAGGCAAGCTGGTACTGAACTTGAGCAAGTCCAGCGTGCTCCAGCCAAATATGATAATGTGAAATTAATAAATTTATTAAATGATGCCGTTTGGGCAAAATAATCAAATTAGATTCAGGTATACCTATGGCCCTTTGCAACCTCCCCCTGGCACGTAGCAAGCCAAAATCATCCACGTAGGGACACAAGCGTTGCACCCTTCTAGAGGGCAAGGCACCCTTATTAACCCTTTGAATGTCCTCATTCAAAGAGGAGTCAGACTGAATATGTTTTAGTAAATATTTTATTGCCTCTTCCCTCAAACAGTGAGGGATAGGGAGAGGCCTACATTTAGCACGATATTGAATTTTAAGGATGGTGGTCATAATCATGACTACCTTAGACCATGGAGAAATCCGTTCAAAGATGCCTCCCACTGTTTAATTTTATATGTAGCAACACATAATCCATAACAATAGCACACAACAACTTATTTATTACTGACAATAAAGCATATGATTTAGCCAAGGCTAATTAACTAATATAAATTAATCTAAACATTTCCTCCCCGAGATGGTCCTTCTTCATCCTCCCTTTTCGGAAGCTGTCGTAGGCTCTTCTTTAAACTTCCTTATGTGAATGGAGTTTCTCCTGACTGATCTTCTTCCTGGGATCCCTATCAGGTAAGACCTAGGCTCATGTAGCTTCTGCTGAATCACCCCCCGAACCCATTCTTTATTTCTCATATCTTGAATTAAAACCTTTTCCCCTACTTTAAAATCTTGCGGTGTCCTTCTCGCAGTTTTATCATAATTAGTTTTACCAATATTTTGGTTTTTCTTAAACTGATCAATTACATCATTGGAAACCAATAGCGGTTTCAATTTTTCCAGTGAAACCGGAAGCTTTGTCTTCAGCATTCGGCTATTCAAAAGTTGAGATGGTGAATAATTTAAATTTGCAACAGGTGAATTTCGGTAATTCAACAAATATAACTCAAAATCATTGTTGCTATTTAATGATTTTTTTAGCATATTTTTTATGATACCCACCGCTTTCTCCACAAGTCCATTACTTCTGGGATAATGAGGGCTGCTTGTTATAATTTCAAAATTCCACTCTTTGGAAAATTGTTTGAATTCGAAACTTTGAAACGGCATATTATCAGCTATAATAGTCTGAGGAATACCAAATCTTCCAAAAATTTCTTTTAGTTTGGGTATTATTGCCGAACATGTTTTGTTTGTAAGCTTGAAAGCTTCGATCCAACGGGAGTAGTAATCGACTGCTACTAGATAACTTTTTCCAGCAAATTCAGCTATGTCAACTCCAATTTTATAAAAAGGTACATCAGGAATTTCATGGGGTAGTAATTGATCTTTAATTTTCGATCGCTGAAACTTTTGGCAAATCTGACAAGAAGACACTGTGTTTCGGATGTCAGAATGCATTGCTGGCCATTAGTAATGCTTTTTAGCAAATTTCAGTGTTTTATTCACGCCGAGATAAGTTTCATGTAATAATGATAACATAAATCGTCTCAGACCTGTTGGTATAATCAATCTATCGTCAAGATAAACCAAATCTTCTTCTATTGTCATGTCATTCTTTAATTTCTGAAAATGGTTTAAATCACCACAAGGTTGTTTTGGCCATCCTACTTTTAAATATTCCATCACTTTACTTAAAACTTCATCGTTTCTTGTTTTATCTTGAAATATTTTCAACCTTGCGTCACTAAATTTCAATCTACTGGACCCTAAGCAATGAACTACATCTTTTAATACATGTTCTGGGAAAGTGTCAGTGTTCTTCGTAAATCTGGATAAAAAATCTGCTATATACATATTTTTCCCAGGTAAGTGTTTTAGTTTAAATTGGTAGTTGAATAACTTCATTCTTAATCGACGGATTCTATTGTTTTTTATTTTGCAGAGTGGTTTATTCATGATTGAAACCAAGGGAAGATGATCTGTGTTTATAATAACATCAGAGTGGCCGTAAATGAAATAGTGATATTTGTCACAAGCAAAACAAACTGCTAAAAGTTCTTTTTCAATTTGAGCATACTCAGTTTCTGCTGAACTTAGGTTCCTTGAGAAGAAACTTATTGGTTTCCCTTCCTGAAGCATACAACATCCAATTGCATCTTTAGAAGCATCGCATTGAATTTTGATTGGAATAGACGGGTCAAAAGATGTTAAAACAATGTCACTGTTTAAAATTGTTTTTATTTTGGTAACAGCTGATGAATGCGTTTCTGACCAGTTCCATGCAACATCCTTTTTTAATAAACCCCTTAATGGAGAAATTATTTGTGCTAGATTTGGAATAAAGTTTCTCAAATAATTAACCATACCCAACAAGCATTGTAACTCTTTTATATTTTGAGGTTCCTTGAAGTTTTGGATGGAGTCTAATTTTGAGGGATCTGGCATCATACCCTTTTCACTGAAAATAAATCCTAGATATTTAACTTCTGTTAGACAATATTGAAATTTGGAGAAATTGAATTTTATATTAAATTTATTTGCACGTTCAATTACCTTCTTTATTATTTCATATTTTCCTGAATTGTATTTGTAGCTATACAAAGATCATCAAAATAAATAGATACACCAGGAATATCTCCAAAATATTTGGAAACCAATCTTTGAAAAATCTCTGGCATACAGCTCAGACCAAATGGCGCCCTCAGAAATTTGTAAGTTCCATGCACAGTACTTATGGAACATAACTTGGTTGACTCCTCGTCCAACTTTATGTGGTAGAAACCATCTTTAATGTCTAATACAGAATAATATTTTTTATGGGCCAGACCAGGAGCTAATTCCTTTACTGTTGGAATGGTATACATTTCCCGAACTATATATTTATTTAAATGAGTTGGATCAATACATATCCTAAGCGAGCCATTTGGCTTTTCCACAATCACGACATTGCTGACCCATTCAACCGGTTCCTCAACGGGTTGTAAGATTTCTCTTTGAACCAAAGAATCTAGAGTTTGTTTGAATTTGTCCCTGATCTTTAATGGAATTCGCCTGGCGGGGCTTATATATGGCTGCGCATTGCTATTTAATTTAATTTTACATTTATCTGGAAAGCACCCAAGACCTTCAAAAACTTGCCTATATTCATTTAAAAAAAATGTCTTTTTAGAATTAGTGAACTGCTCATCTGTTTCTGAGTCAGTTTTATTTTTAATATTATCAATCGATTTATTTTGAATATTATCAATTCTTTTTAGCAAATTCAACTTCACACATGTTTTCAAACCCAATAATGCAATGTTTTCATTTTCAACTACTATAAATTTATTTGAAATAGTTTTAAAATTAGTTCCAATATCTAAATCAATAGAGCCATATGGTTTAATTTCAAAGCCACCAAACGCTATAAGTTTAGTTGAACATTTTTTTATATTATTACATAATTTATTAGTTTTCAACCAAGTGTAGGGTAAAATTTCAAAAAAAGTAAAAAAAAAAAAAAACTAAAATTATTTTTGAACTTAAATTTTAACTCAATCATAGTACATTAATAATCAACCTGTGTCACCTCATCAACAGCACAATGGAAATATAATATTTGCTAAGAAAAAACAATTAACAACAAATTTAACAATAATAAAACAATTCAATGCCAAATTTTCCTGCCGTTACCACCTCGATTTTCTTTTTCTGACTTATTTTATATTTTATCATATTAAATTATTCGTCCATGTTTATCTTTGTATATAATTACGAATACACAAACATAAACATGAATCAATAAAATATAAAACGTCAGAAAAAAAATCTGGTGCTTGCGCGCAACACACAACTTTCACTTACCAACTTACTTAACTCAGAACATTTTAATAATGATAAAGCTTGCCTGATATTAAAGAAAACCTAATTTTCATTAAACATGACGAATTTGATAAAGATCATTAAAGCCGTTTTTGAGATCATCGAAAAAAAGTTAAAAATTGGAAAAAAATTATGAAATAAAGTGCCCTCTCCTTTTGATGAAATGTTGGCTATCACATCTTCGGCATATACATACATCAAATACCCAATTTGATCAAAATCGTGAAAATCTTTTTTGAGTAAATAAAAAAAACACGTGAAAATTATACAAAATTTATTTAGTAAAGTCCCCCCTCCGGTTGATCAATTTTGATGAAATGTTGGCTATCACATCTTCGGCATATACATACATCAAATACCCAGTTTGATCAAAATCATGAAAGCCGTTTTTGAGTAAATAAAAAAAACATGTTAAAATGATACAAAATTTATTAAGTAAAGTCCCCCCTCCGGTTGATCAATTTTGATGAAATGTTGGCTATCACATCTTCGGCATATACATACATCAAATACCCAATTTGATCAAAATCGTGAAAATCTTTTTTGAGTAAATAAAAAAAAACACGTGAAAATTATACAAAATTTATTAAGTAAAGTCCCTCCTCCGGTTGATCAATTTTGATGAAATGTTGGCTATCACATCTTCGGCATATACATACATCAAATACCCAGTTTGATCAAAATCATGAAAGCCGTTTTTGAGTAAATAAAAAAAACATGTTAAAATGATACAAAATTTATTAAGTAAAGTCCCCCCTCCGGTTGATCAATTTTGATGGAATTTTTACAGTCATATCTCGGGCATATAAATAGATCAAATACTCAGTTTAATCAAAATCGTTAGAGCCGTTTTTGAGAAAATCGAAAAAAACATAAAAAGTTATTAAATAAAGTACCCCCTCCCTTTGAGCAATTTTGATGAAATTTTTGCTGTCACATCGCGGGCATATACCTACACTAAATACCCAATTTCAGATTCCCACGGTTTATAGTTTTTGAGCTAGTCTGTTCACACACACAGACACACAGACACACAGACACACAGACACACAGACACACAGACACACACACAGACCATTTCGTGGGACTTGGTCATTTGGACTCAGGGGACCCCAAAACGTGTATTTCCGTTGAAAACCGGAAGTCGAAATTTTTCACGATCGCAATACTTCCACTTACTATATATTTCATATATAGGTAAGTGAAAGTAAAAATCACAGTGGCAAATGCAGGAAAATTGTTTTTTGTTTGCAAACATTTATTAGAGGTAACACAGGTTAAATTTAAAAAAAAAATAATTTAGCACAAAAACAAAGCAAACAAATAAAATAAAAATTACCTCCATGACGAAGAGACGTGCGTTTCGCTCGATTTTTGCCGTTCCAAACCAATCGCAAAAGACAAGAACTACACAAGACGAGGATCCTTGCGGTTCTAGACGACCAGTGAACGACCCGTCTGCGGAGCTTGATGCCACAACAAAGGAAGTTGAGTGGAGGGGAGAGACCTACGGACTAGAATCGCGTCGACCACTTCTAGCGTCGACCCGTGTGCGTAGGGCCTTAGTAGCATTAAGGGACTTTAAACAAACAAACAAAAAACTAAATTCTTATCAATGATAAATAATAAAATTTTTGGATAAATTGCAATGCATTTTTTAGGATTGGCCCGACAAGTATGGAATACTCTGGTGTGTCCTCTTATAACTTGGTGGACGAGCGGAAAAGTAATGGGTAAGTTAATTTTTATTTCATAAAGTTTCATTAAAAATCAACTGGTAAAATATTAATATTTACAGGAACAATAAATTTTATTAATAATTAGTAATAAAAATGTATTTAAAAAAAATAAAAAAATTTCCTGAAGTGACTACACTCTTTAGTTATAAAATGAGCCTCATAATTATGAGACTGGTCCAAGTCAAATAAAAAAAAATTAGTTTATTAGTTATTTCGCCCCACATAACCTTAAACTATTTTATCTTCTAATAAAATAGTTTAAAAATTATAACTTAATTATTCAACCAAAGATCATAAATAAATAACATCATTAAACTAAATTAATTCAATATAATTTTTAGGTATTTTCAAAAACGGACCCTTAGATAGTGGTTGTAATTTCAACATATATATAAAATATAATATTCATTTAGTTTATATTATGTGGTGTGAAATAAGCTAATAAACTTATTTTTTAAATGTTTACTTAAACCACTAATAATTATGGGCTTAAGCATTAAGGTACTAAAGGTCGTGGATTCGCCTTTAGGTGGCCCTAGGTTTTTTTTAATGGGAGTAAAGAATCCTTGGCTATGCCATCCCACAGATAGGACGTAAGATGGAGGTACCGAGCCTGTACGATGTCAGGTACTCGTTAAAGATCCCTATCCTAATTATACCTGGATAGGCCAAATTTAGGACTCCCACTGTAGCATCGTCCGATTAGCCTTAGTAGCATAAAGGGACGTTAAACAAACAAAAAACTAAAGTCTTATCAATCATAAGTAATAAAATTTTTAGTATGAATTGCAATGTATTTTTTAAAGAAAATGTGCAGAGATATGCGTAGCAGAACATTTAAGGAGATATAAATTATTTAATCTCACTTTGAAGATGAATTTGAAAAACCATCAAATAATATTTCTTTTACAGGATGTCTGTCATAATGGCAATACCATCACTTACATATGAAATACCAAGGTCATGATCAGTCTAGGAAGCACTATTACTTTTCTATGATTACTTATTAAATATAATTTTATTTAAGAACATGTGTTTTAACCTTAGAACCACTAATTGTAAGGTATTCCCATTATTTGTGATCTTACTATTAAACATATTTTTTTACTACCTAATGCCAGGTAATGTAGACAAAATAGTTCTATATATTGGAGATTAGCATGTTAGATTGACAAAATTATGCTATTTAAAAAGTAAATAAACTTGTTTAGCTAATAAGAACTTTTGTTTTATCTTTTTCCTGTAAATAATACTTATTATCTTCAATTTATTATACTGGGGCTAGAATATGAACTGGTAGGCATTATCAGAATGGCATAAATTTATTTAAAATAAACCAAAATCAACCGAACTCAGAGTAGGGGTTATCAATTATTTTTTTTTATATCCCCCAATAAGGTTAAATAACTGTAATCCATGCCCTCTTACATTTATATAACTGTGATTCTTTTTTGACAACAGTGTTTGATACTATATAATATACTACTGGTAATTCTTAAATTACATTCCTTTCATTTTGTTTCTAAGGCAGTATCACTATCAAGATTAATGAGATATAATCTGCCTTCCTGTTCAGGGAGCACTTTTCATAAAAATAAATAAGCTTTCGACCCCATATCCCTTGGGAGTCAGGCACTTTTGAGAACTAATGTTAAGCAGTTAACAAACAAAGTGGATCAAAGACATCAAACATATAACTTAAACAATTTGTAGATGACTGCACTACTCTACCAAGGAGAAAAGCAGTTACTAAAAAGTTGTGAGATAATGGTATCGTGAAATTTTCTATTTGATGCTTCACAGAAAAGACCTAAAAATTTCTAAAAAAATAAATAAGGAAAGTTTATACTAAAGTAAGCTGTTTGCTGCTTTTCTATTGAGCAAAGAATGGATAATTTCAAGATACCCTTATCTCACAATTTAGCGCGGTCTGGCACACACGCAAGCACGGACGGTGTATCTATTTGATAAAAGGGATAATTAGGGAATGCTACCATTGCAATTGTTACCAAACAATTAACTTATGGATCTTTGTTTTTAAAAATAATTTAAACTTTTTACCTAATTTACTTGCATTTTATATTTTTTCTTTCTACATAATTTTCCTTTTTAACAAATTTATCTTTTGTTTTGTAAAAAAGCACTTTACCTTTTTGATTGTTACCGAAAATTTGACTTAATTACCTCTTTTGTATTGAAAAATATTTATATAGAATTTTTCAATGCAAAATAAACATAGATTTAAATTTAATTATTAATAAAATGTAGGTTGTCAACATAAACTTCCAAATTATAGGAATAGAAAACCTGACTATCGACTAAGGAATATATCTTCAACCTATATTTTTCATCATTCACGAAACCCTTCCAATTTTTTGTCAAGGGTTACATTTATACCTGGTGCATAATTATTTTGGCAATTGCGCACAAAGGCATCCAATAGTTCTCTCAAATAAGTCCTATGATAATCGAATCGCAAACATTTTAAAAGAAAAAGGAACCGTTTTCGACCGTCTTCGAATGTTACTGGAGCTCCAAGGAGTAAATGTCCAGGGGTGAGGTAATTCAGATCTGTTACATCTTTGGTGACTGCACACAGGGGTCTAGAGTTCAATAGTCCTTCGATCTTGCACATAATTGTGGAGAACTCTTCGAAGGTGTATGGCTGTTTGCCAATGATCCTCAGTAGGATACCTTTGACTGATTATATTCCCGCCTCCCATAATCCACTGAAATGAGGAGCGCGTGGGGGAATGAACATCCACTCTACCCCCTGTGGAACAAGGTGATATTGAATGGAACCGTTATCTTCGAGGCGCTGCTTGAATATCTGCATTGATCATATTATTTGAATATCTGTATTGATCATGAATCTTGAGGCACCTATGAAATTAGAGCCGTGATCTGACCAAATCACGATGGGAGCACCCGTCCTGGCCGCAAAGCGGTCAAGGGCCGTGTTGGATTTACACAAAGTAGAATCCAATGTATTATATTAAATCAAAATATATTAATCATCGGAGGGGCCCATTTACTACGAATACCCCCTTACTGGTCACCCCGGCAACTCCTAAGCGGGCCCATGCATGGGTACCACCATTCCTTTAGCGTGGACTTTAGCCGTCCCCACGATAGTGAGATGGGAGTCTGACTGCTGCCACTAAGGGTGATAGATGGCCATTGGACATGGCTTACCGGCACTCACTCAAGAAGACCTCCATTCCAGGCTCAAATCACGCCTTACCGCCAGAGACAACTGCACAAGCCATTCGACACAGCGCCAACACAAGGAGAGCCCGAGCAGGGTGTATATTAATAAATTATTTATTTATTTTTCATACTAATTCATATTGATTTTAATTTGGAAATAAGTTATTCAGTTGCTAATTTGGATTTCATTTAGTGCAATATCCACTGCTGTTACCATCTCATTTGTTTGCTTATTATCATTTGTTTATTACAGTATTTATTCTAGTTTTTGCATGTTGAATTATTTATATATTATTTACATATTTACATATATATTAATATTGGCGCCTTTTAATATTTTTTTAGCATATTTAAATATTTATTCTTGCATGTTACCATATGTTCTATTTATCTTTAAATTATTTATTCGAAAATTATTTATTAGAAATCTTTAAATTATTTATTTGATATTAGGATTTTAAAAATTAATATAATATCATTATTACGGTTGTTTTTTTAACTTATTAACTTGGTGCTATTAAATTATTTATTAATTGATTTAAAATCGGTAAAAAATGAATGGGAATAGCGATAAACATTTGACTGACATGGCCAGTTATAAAAGCGACCTCGAGATCAAGCTCCGAAACATAAAGCCGAACTTTCAAAAGTTAGTCTTGCTCACATTCGCCGTGGACGCCGCTGACGATGATGATAATTTTTTTCGATTTGAGGTCCAGTATGAGGAGGGCAAGCTTTTATGGGACTGGTACGAACTCGTATAGGACGAACTTGATCGAATATACACATCTCAGGGAGATTCTTACCCGGCAGATTGGGAAGCCGAATACGATGCGCTTCATGGCGAGTTGCGGTTCAGCCACTCGTGGGACCCAATCTACTTCGCCTGCCCATTCATTCCATTATCAGCTCCCGATTCCGACATTTAAAGGGGATCTATCCACCTGGACGCATTTTCGAGGCTTTGCACGTTTTGGCTCTATAAAATGAGGCCAACGCCATATTGTCTATTCTAGCCCTTCGAGTGATGGACTAGGGCACAAGACGCCAATTCGAGCTCGCGCATGCGGGAACTGACTTCCCATCTGACGACGAGGTCGTGGCGTTTATTAGACAAAGGATGATGGCCTGCTAAATGTCAAGTGAACTCAAAACGCTCGCGCAATGTGACACACAGAGCGCAGGTCAGCATCAGAGGCCTTCTGATAGGAAGAAGGTCTGCTCCCGGCTCATTAAGATCTCCGCCTAAGCGTTCCTATCAATCTGTTATCGTTTATTATGAAAAGACAGCTTGTATTAAATAAATAACACTAAACTCTGAAAATAAAAATGATTTTATTCACACTCTATATCACACTATCCAACCACTTATAACCTTATAACTAATACTATACTATACTTATAACCTTATAACTTATAATGCTGACTATATTGCATTGGAATCGATATGTCATAACACATAGAACCATCGATATTTTTAACATATAGTCTAATATTTTTAGTTCCCTACAAATACATGAGCTTCCCAAGTGGTTCGGTTAGCAGTTACACGAACGGAACACCGCGTAGGAATTTCCTGTCGCCAAACAAGGAGCTCTGTTACTACGAGGGCAGTCGGTGCAGCAGCGCTTGTTTCGGTGTTACAAATTTCTGGCCTTGGGCCCCCAGGAACGCCAAGATTTTGTTAGGTCAGCCGAGCTATGCCTCAATTGCCTTAGAGCAGGGCACTACGCCTCGCAATGTAGGTTTCGGGAAATTGAGGAATCCAGTCCTACGACCTCATGCACACTGGTCAGACACTCCGCGAGCTACATGCCAACCAATATCTTCGCCGCACGTAATGACCACCGCGAGCCTCGTTTGACGTAATGACCTTGGACAACCAAGCCACACAGCGAGTCCTACTTGCAGATTTCCTTGCAGTGAATCGCTAGGCTAAATTTATCCGTTTATGAGCCTGGGCTTATCAGGGTGGGCGGCACAGAGATAAATTTCCCACACATTGTTGAAGGAGTCATATATTTTAATTTGGATTCAACCTTCGGAGTTTATTTGAATTCAGTTCTCATTGACAACAAATTCTCTCGTTTCACTAATAGGTACAATTAGTCTTGGATTTTGGGCCTATACTCAAATTGTTCTTTCTAAATAATTTCTTTACAGCCCATGTAAATTTTATGATGAATCATTTAAATATATTTGCGCCCTTCGTTTTTATAAATTATTTATTCGTTATATAATATATATTTATGTATATATTATATTTATTTTTTGCTAGTATTTGGTATTCATTCGCATCTAGCATCTATTCATATGTAGTATTTATTCTTTAATGATTTTCATTTATGTACGTAATTGGAATTAGTATTTGAATAAATTTGCAACTTTTTGTAGGTAATCATTTATTTATTGCACAGTATTTATTGCTATTGTATATTTATTATAGTATTGTATATTTATTGATAACTTGGTAAGAACATTAATTTATGCATGCTGCACATTTAGCCTTATTTATCGATTGTTGGCTACTGTCATTTGTTTGTATGTAGATTTAAATGCTAGAAGGTGGAGTTTTATTTGATTCTTGAATACGTGCCCCCACCTCATCCCTTCATTTTCTTAAATCTGGCTTAGCCAAATTTAAGTGGGCGGTAGTAGCTTTCATTAAAAGTACTCGTAACCCGTATATTTTTTACCTAATTTATTATAAATTTTTAAAGTTCACATTTTTTCATTTTTTGTTAACTTTAGGCTCTATTATCTCTGGTGGGCTAGTTAATAAAAATCTCATTTTTTTACATGTTATGCTTACATGCAACAGGATTAGGATTAGGATCAGGTTATGGGGCGATCAACTGCCAAGGTTATTACGCCCTAAATAGTATTATTAGTGACATCTATATATAATTATAATATAATTGTTGGTGCGTCTTTATTTTATTTATTCTTTTTTTTTTCTTTTTTTTCCTTTTTTTTTTAATCTATTTTTTTATTTATTATATTTGTTTGGCTTTTCCTCTCTTTCTGCTTTTTTTTTTTTCTCTCCTGATTCAACTAAATTTATTTTACTAAGTAATACATATTTTTATACTATTTGTATATTATTACAATACATTGTATACATATTCACTCACATACACACATACGCACCTACATACATATATACTCATAGAAAAACGGCACCTATACACATTAAATTTTATCGTATAAATTGTTTTTTTTTAGAATGGAAAGGGTTTTCTCTGCATTCGTCGGGTCGCTTACTTACATGCAACATAAACCTACTGTAAGAAATTTCAACCTGTATATTTGAGTACTTTGGTAGCTACGAATTTTTGAAAATGGCCATTTTCGTGCTGATTTAGCAATGCGTAGACTTGATCATACTTAATTAAAATTTTACTATTTTTGAATTTTTTACTTTTAATAACCCTTATTAATTTTTTGTTTTTTTAATTTTATCTAGGTCCAATGCAAATAAAAAAATACATTGGGTCTAATTATAATAAACATCTACTATATTAAATTTTTTAAATTATTATTTTTTTTTTAATGAAAAAGTAATTAAAAATATTTTCCATTAGACATAGATAAAATTAAAAAACAAAACAATTATTAAGGGTTATTAAAAGTAAAACATTCACGAATAGTAAAATTTTGATGAAGTATGATCAAGTTATTGTTTTGTTTTTTAATTTTATCTATGTCTAATGGAAAATATTTTTAATTACTTTTTCATTAAAAAAAAAATAATAAAAATTTAATATAGTAGATTTTTATTATAATTAGACCCAATGTATTTTTTTATTTGCATTGGACCTAGATAAAATTAAAAAAACAAAAAATTAATAAGGGTTATTAAAAGTAAAAAAATTCAAAAATAGTAAAATTTTAATTAAGTATGATCAAGTCTACGCAAGTTAACAAATAATTCTGAAATCTAATAATTATTTTTTAGTCTTTGTTACAAACAATAACATTAACATTAGTGAATGGTCCCAGGTTTCGCCCTGTAACCGCCCTAACCATTCCTAAGGTCCAGTTCCCACGTCCGCTGGCATTAATCATGTCATCCACATGGTTGACACCATAAGATGATAGCCATTACGACCTAATGCCCTCCAGGCCAACCCCACATGCTGACTGACCGCTGTCTCACTGCGACAATATATTAACAACTTTATTACTTCCATATTCTGAGGCCTCTCCCTAATAGCCTGTTGGCCTTCCCTCTTTTTGCTATAACACTTGCATCCTGCTCTTTGAGAGTCCCTTCAACATGGTCCTCATTTATCTTGATGTCCATAAGGGCCACCCCTTCCAGCTACAGCTCAACCAATCATATGACACGGTCTAAGACAAAGGCCGCCCCAAGCCGGTTTGACCAATAAGAAGTAGCGGACTAAGACAAAAGGCCGCCCCCCAACCAGCTTACCAATCAGAAGGCACGACTTTTCCCCCCGCTCTAGTGCAGAACTAGCAAATCCCCACTCCAAGCTCTGAATATATTTATCCCCCCAAAAACACACAAACAGACAGAGAGTAACAGACACAGAGTAATAGTTAGAGAGTATGGACAGATAGTAGCACACACAGTGATGTATCTTATAGTTAGTCCTAGAGACTTAGTAGAGAATATCTTTGATATAATGATGTAACATTTTATATTGACAATAAAAGCTTAATCTACAGTCTTGCTGGAGTATCTGTTATATATTTGGCGCCCGAACAGGGACGGTATTCATTGGGAACTCACTATTGCTAGGTATTCCCATGTGACAATAACCGTCAGAACCAGACCCCCTGAAGAACTTCAACTTTTAGACCCACTCTTGCGAGGTATCTACTGGTTGATGGATTGGCCCACTCTACCCGAGGTACTAATCTTCTTCAGAACTCCAGGACATCCAGTCACAGAAAATCACTCTTTCGAGGTATTCTGCACTGGCAGTCTTCTACTTGGCTCACTGATTACCAGGTACCGGAAGAAGACGGCGGATTTTCTTCAGTAAGATAAAGATTAATTTTTTATTTATTTATATTTTTTAGTAAATAATTTTCTATTATTAAAAAGCTTTAATTTAACAATTTACTTAATAGTAATTGAAATTTAGTGAGTGTAATTTGTTAATATTTATGAATATGGAATCATTTCATTGTAGTAAAATGCCTTATGCAAGTGGCAATTCTAATAATTTAGAATCATTAACCTTCGATTTGTTCGAAATGAAAATTAATAATAATGAACAGCCTTCCGATTTTCTCGAAAGGTTGATTATTAAAAGAAATATTTTAATTCTTAAATATAAAAATGTTAAAATAATGAATAAAGACGCAATGATAAATCAATTAGAATCGCGAATATTATATCATTTTTATTCAAATATGCCATTGGATGTTCGGATAAAGTTGATGAATAAATCTGATCATTTAAGGAATCTAGATGATTTACGTTTATTATTAAATAGCAAGAATCATCTTCTTGCGATAATGATTCGGTTTCATTTAAACCGAAATCAAAGGCAGAAAAAGAATATAATGATAATTACATTACGAGAAATTTAGATAAACATTCAAAACATAATAAAATGAATAGCTCAAGACAAAATTATAAAATGTTGTCACCAGATCAAACCCATTTTTATAAAAATAAATTTCCCAATTATAATATAAAACATAACAGATTTTTAAATGAGGGATCAATGAAAAATTACCAGCATCATCCTCCATACAAACACCTAGACTTAAGTTTTAGTGAAGAAGACTCTAAAGACCAAAAAATTCGGGAATTAGAAGAACGGATTCAGCAACTATACGAAGCTGAGCGTTTTCTAAATATCGCGCAAAATCCTTCGGAAACACATAATGTAAGCAATGATACGCTAAATACCGAAATCGTTGGTAATATCATTTGCGACAAGGATAAGCCAAAAACCGAAATCGTTGGTAATATCATTTGCGACAAGGATAAGCCAAAAACCGAAATCGTTGGTAATATCATTTGCGACAAGGATAAGCCAAAAACCGAAATCGTTGGTAATATCATTTGCGACAAGGATAAGCCAAAAACCGAAATCGTTGGTAATATCATTTGCGACAAGGATAAGCCAAAAACCGAAATCGTTGGTAATCTAATTTGTGACAAGGATACGCTAAAAACCGAAACCGTCGGTAATCTTATTGGTGACAAAGATATGCTAAAAAACGAAAACAGTTCTATAATTTCTAGCCTTGCTGTAGAAATAACTCCCGATCTAGATAAAGTTTCAAATAAAGCTGAAGAAGTTGAGAACGCTTCAATTGTAGAAGAAATACTTAAAAGCGAAATAATGCCCGAACGTCCCATTAATATTATTAATAACAATAATACTGATGCAATTTCGGTAGTTAAAAATATTTCACCTTTATTTGACAATATCTCTGTTAAATTAGAAGAACCAAAATTAGATATAAATCGACATGCAAATTATTACAACAAATTGCAGACGAAAAAACCGACAAGATCTAATATAAATACACAATTAACAGAAAAAATTGTCTCTACAGGAGACATAATAAAAAAATTGAAATCTAAAATTAAATTAAAAATTCTAAAAATCCATAAATGGCGAAAAAGAAAGAATTTAATATATTTATGGATGTTGCAACCGGATAGAATACGAAATTACAAATGGATTGTGACGGAGTAAAATGGAAAAAAACGGAAACATAAAGTAAAATAAAAACTCATATAATAATAATTAGTTTTAAGATTGAATAACATAATTTATATAAAATAAGATCATAAACTATAAAACCAATAAGAAAGAACATAAAAATAATTAACCTGACCTCGATAATAAATTTAATACAAAATAATTACAATCATACCTTAAAAATCTTAATATTAAATAAGGATTGAATTTAGAAACCAATAGTGAAGTAATAATTATAATTCCTGGAATAAATAGTGATTAAAAGAAATTGTAAACAATAATTTATTATGAAACAAAAAATTGTAATTTAAATATTCTATTCTTTAGCAAATATAATAATAAAAATAATTAGTAACATTTTGATAAAAGCGGTTATTGATAGTAAGGTAAATAAAAGTAATATTAAGAATATTAATATTAAGAAATTAACTATACATTAATTATATTAATAAATAATAAGTGATAATAACTAATAAGTGATAATAAATAATTAAATATAATAGTAATAAATAATTTAATATAATAATAAATAAATAAATAATTGAACTGATGATAAAATAATAATTAATTCAAAAGAAAAACTTATGTGCTTAATACCTTGTTAAAACAACCTTCTACAATAAGTGAAAGTAAAATAAATTAATTTAGAAATTCAATAAAACATTTATCGGACATATGTATTAAGATGTGATACTAATTTTGAAATACAAATCAGTACATTATTGATATAATAGTTTTGTTATAATTATATAAATATTCTGTAATGATAATACATTATTAATCAGTTTAAATATATGTTATTTCTAAGCCTTTTTGGCAACAATAATAATACATAAAATATATGTAATGATAAAATTAAGTATTACATTGATCTAATTAGCAATTTTCTCTCGGTGAAAATTAAATTTATATATAAATATTAATTTTATAATAGCCATAAAAAAGTTTTGATTAACATATGGTATGCCATATAAAATTCGTAATCTCTTAGGATTTTGTAGTTTTACTATTGTATTTATCTTTATATCTAATATAAAAACCGATGAAAATATATATATAAAATATAAATATAAATTCATTATAGAAATTGATTTTTTTTTCTTCTTTTTTTTCGAAAAGGCATTAATTATTAATGAACAAAATGATATCATATTCATTTATATTATTTGATTATAATTTAAAATGAAAATTCTGCTGGAGCAATGAACATGTTTGAATATGAACTTTTTACAATCATTGTATAAATTCGTGAATAATATTTATCTCAAAACGGATCGATAATACATAGCTAGAATGTGGCTATATTATGTAAGAAAAATATTTATCTTTTTAAAAAAGGAGTAGCTTTTATAGTAAATATTAAAGAAAAAATATTTTGTAGTAACCAGATAGTTTATTTTATTGTGAAATGAAAACGAAAATTTGTATGTCAAAGAAGGAAATTGTAAAATATGGTGAAGATATTAGAAGAAAAAAGTTGCTTAGAATATGTTTTTAGTAATTACATTAATAAATTATACAGTAATATTAATAATTATAACAATATATAAAAGTATATTCACTTACAATGCTTCACTCATAGAAAGCATTTGTTCATTACAAGGTAGTACAACAGTATTATTTAACATTTTAATACTTACTCAACAATTAGATCAACCTAATAATGATTAGTCAGATTTATTAAGTCTTTTATTTTTATCTACCTTGAAATTACATATTATTATTAAATAAAAGCATAAATAAAAATGTATTATTTACTGTAAGAATTTAATTGAACTGAATTGGATGGCCCAATGAAATTATTATACACTAGTGAGTGAGTAAGTGAAACATAATTACTAGAAATGAAATATGTTTTATATTCAATTATAATCATAGAAAAAAAATATGTATATATATATTTATTTGTAATAGATAAATGATAGGTATTAGAATGTAAGTAATTATAAATGAAGGATCACTATTACCTATGTAATTATTAATTTATGTACTGTAATACTAGTATTAATAATGATGTACAATTTTAATTTATAAAAAAAAAAAATATGGGAATTATTGTAAAAAAAAAAAAAAAAAAGGAAAAACTTATTAGGTATTAGTTGACTTATTGTATATTGTAGTGTTCATGGAATCTTGAATTAATGTAGGAAAGAACTATCATTGTACTTAGGTATTATTGTTGTAATTAGGCAATTTAAACATAGGTACTCACAAAACCAAATGTATCAACATTTAGCTACCCAAAATTAACAATGCACATATTAATTCAGAGCTTATAAGACCCTATAAAACATTATTATAAAAAAAAAAAAAATTATTTTAGCTCGGAGCCCTCGCTTCAAAAGGTGGGAGAAGTTAACAAATAATTCTGAAATCTAATAATTATTTTTTAGTCTTTGTTACAAACAATAACATTAACATTAGTGAATGGTCCCAGGTTTCGCCCTGTAACCGCCCTAACCATTCCTAAGGTCCAGTTCCCACGTCCGCTGGCATTAATCATGTCATCCACATGGTTGACACCATAAGATGATAGCCATTACGACCTAATGCCCTCCAGGCCAACCCCACATGCTGTCTGACCGCTGTCTCACTGCGACAATATATTAACAACTTTATTACTTCCATATTCTGAGGCCTCTCCCTAATAGCCTGTTGGCCTTCCCTCTTTTTGCTATAACACTTGCATCCTGCTCTTTGAGAGTCCCTTCAACATGGTCCTCATTTATCTTGATGTCCATAAGGGCCACCCCTTCCAGCTACAGCTCAACCAATCATATGACACGGTCTAAGACAAAGGCCGCCCCAAGCCGGTTTGACCAATAAGAAGTAGCGGACTAAGACAAAAGGCCGCCCCCCAACCAGCTTACCAATCAGAAGGCACGACTTTTCCCCCCGCTCTAGTGCAGAACTAGCAAATCCCCACTCCAAGCTCTGAATATATTTATCCCCCCAAAAACACACAAACAGACAGAGAGTAACAGACACAGAGTAATAGTTAGAGAGTATGGACAGATAGTAGCACACACAGTGATGTATCTTATAGTTAGTCCTAGAGACTTAGTAGAGAATATCTTTGATATAATGATGTAACATTTTATATTGACAATAAAAGCTTAATCTACAGTCTTGCTGGAGTATCTGTTATATATTTCGCATAGCTGAATCAGCACGAAAATGGCCATTTTTAAAAATTCGTATCTACCAAAGTACTCAAATATACAGGTTAAAATTCCATACAGTTGGTTTATGTTGCATGTAAGCATAACATGTAAAAAATTGAGATTTTTATTAACTAGCCCACCAGAGATATTAGAGCCTAAAGTTAACAAACATTAAAAAATGTGATGTTTAAAAATTCATAAAAAAATAAAGTAAAGAATATACGGGTTAAGAGTACTTTCAATGAAAGCTACTTAGTTAGGTTTATTATCATGCCCAAAATCAGCTTTGATGTACATGCCCTTATATCCAAAACTTACCATCAAAAACGGTGGTTTGAGAATTTAAAGCACTTGTTTTCAATAGCACTTTTCAAGTATTGGATTTCAAAATATTCAAATAATAAAGAGAACACGAAATATAGAACAGACTTTAAGGAAAACAATTGTGTTTGAATTATTAGTCTATGACTCACCAGTCTTGAGAAAATGAGTTTTCTGTGAGAGCTTAAAAACTCGAAAATCGGCCTGAAAGGTGAAACAAAAATGGCTGCCATTTTGAAACGGTTGATCCTAAAAATTAAAAAAAAAAGTATTTGAACTACTGATTCCCTACGTAATTGGTGGTAAAATTATAATTTTTTTCTAAAATGATCGAGTAACCACTTTGGACCACTTGATATGGAATGACCCTGTATTATATTAAATCAAAATATATTTATTATCGGAGGCGCCCATTTACTACGAATACCCCCTTACGGGTCACCCCGCCAACGCCTAAGCGGGCCCATGCATGGGTACCACCATTCCTTTAGCGTGGACATTAGCCGTCCCCACGATAGTGAGATGGGACTCTGCTGACTGCTGCCACTGAGGGTGATAGACGGCCAGTGGACATGGCCTACCCGCACACGCTCAAGAAAAACTCCATTCCAGGCTCAAATCACGCCTTACCGCCAGAGACAACTGCACACACCATTCGACACAGCGCCAACGCAAGGAGAGCCCGAGCAGGGCGAATAAGGAGAGCAAGTGCCTCCACTCCGAGATCTGTATGTAATTATCATTACTCATTACTGCCCCTTCAGGGACACTAAGCTTGAGAATAAAGGGACTTGATGAATGTAATCTTTCTTATTCACAAAAGAAAACCCTCACCAAAATTTAAAGAACTCATAACAGCGAGAAAAGGGCTCCTGGTCATAAGGCATGTACCAGGCCCCCCAGTATCGAACAGGCCGCTAGAAAAGCAGGGGTGGAGAGTGAACTCACCAATTCCAGGTGAACTGATAAACACACAATTAAACACAGGTAAGCTTTTCCTGAAGTGGCTTTTCGACGTCGAGACTCCTTAATCATAAAAGGTCCAGCGATATCAACTCCTATTTGTGTAAATGCCTTACCCTGCTGAACTCTTCCCTTTGGCAAGAGAGACATGATTGGAGTATGTGGTTTTGCCCTGAGAATTCTGCATTATACACAACGCAGAATCCAACCTCGGCACGGGGATCCAATATTTGCTAAGGAGTAGGCTGAGGTAAAGGGTTGGGCCTGCATGGAAGTTGGAACTGTGGAGATGTTTCACCAGTAACTTGGAAAAGTGGGCTTCATAAGGAATCAAAATGGGATGTTTGGCGTATTGGGAGAACAAAGATTCCTGTAGGTGGCCGACCACCCTGATTAACCCACGCTCATCGATGAAGGGTTGCAATTTTGCAAGCTTATTGGGTAAAGCTTTCTCTTCATTAAACAATGCTTTGGGGAGGTAAAGATTTTGAACAAAGGCAGCAAGGCGAAGTTCAGCTACCAGAAATTCAGTTGCAGAGATGGGACCATTGGTGTTGACATGAGTCCCCTTGATCCTTGATCGAAGGAAGTTAGGGAACCTAAGCATATATGCAATGACTCTGATCAATGTGAGAAATTATGAGAATCTGGATACCCAGTCCTTTTCCGCATCGGTGGGTTTAGGAAAGGAGACAGCGGCATGCTCGGTAGCACACGAGCTGGGTTGAAACCACTGATCAGCACCTTGCAGAAGACACAGTGCTCCGTTCCATTAGAGGACGTCAGACTTCAGCTGCATTGGGGAACTTCCTTGGGACGCGAGATCAGCGAAATCAGCAGGGTTCTCCTGCGATGAGACATGTCTCCAAAAGTCAACTGGAACGACGTTGAGAATTTGTTTGCCTCAAACACCTTGAGTTCGTACATGGGCGTTCCGAGCCAATAAGACTACCTCTGAGTCTGTATAGCAAATCACTCTGGAAGTGAGTAGGGTCACTGAGGAAACGAGGGGAGCAAGCAAAGGAGCCCCACAAAGTTCTAGGCCAGCGAGAGAGTGAAATTATGGTGTATGGGAGCAACCGTAGGTTTCGCTAATGACACTTAGAATCTTCCGGATGTCAATAATGAAGCGTCGCAAAAGCCGATAAGTTGGAAAGAGGCGCCTACATCTGAAATGTACCAGGGAATGGAAATCGTGGAAAGGGTTGACCAATCAGAGATAAATTGGTCCCACGCTGACTTCATGTCTTCAGGAAGGCAGTCATCCCAGTCGAGTTATCGCTTCCATACCTCCTGAATAAATGATTTGGCAGCAAAGATAACGGGTGCCAATGATCCCAGAGGTTCGAATGCGGGCTATAGAGGAGAGCATAATCCTCTTGGTGACTCCCTCAGATGGTGGAGTTTGAGTTGTGTTCGAAAAGGCGTCTGATGAAGGGTTCCAGAAAAGCCCTAATATTTTGACAAAGGTTTCCGTGGAAAGTGTAATGTACACCATGCTTACGTTTTCGCTGTATGAGGATGAAGGCAGAAGTTCGGGTACGTTAGATGCCCATTTACTGAGGGAAAAGCCTCCCTTGGCGAATAATGCAGTTAGCTCCTCTATCAGACATGACGCTTCCTAAATGGACTCGGCACCACTAATGATGTCATCCTCGTACATGTCTAGCGGGATTTTTGCAGTTGCTAGAGGAAACTGCTCTCCTTCATCAGAGACTAGCTGTGCGAAGGACTCATAGAGCATGGAAAGCGCTTGAATTTATCCCATAGGTGACTGTATTCAGCTCCATCCATGGCAGCTGACGATACTTCTCGCCACAGTGTATGCTGGTATCGCCTGTCGTAAGATTGGAAGAGAACCTGCAGATACATTTTTATGAGGTAGTCGCATATTGCGACGGCATGGAGGCAGAATTGTATAAGAATCTTGCAGATGTCCTCCTGTAGCTTAGGGTCCCCGTACAAGACATCGTTAAGGCTCCAACGGCTGGACGGGCAAGACGCATTGAATACCACGCGGATTTTGCGTCCTTGAGGGTGCTCCTGCCAGACTCCATGTTGAAGGATTAGGTACGGTACCAGATCGCTTGTAGGAGACAAGTAGTATAAACGACGGATTGTGCAATTGTGAACAAGGTCACTCCGTCTGCCAGGACGAGGGGGGGTGTATACCTAGGGTGAGGGGGGGGGCTCGGCAGGTAGCACAATCCGGTAACGTCACATGGAATGTGTGAGATGTGGCAACATCGCTTTGTTTACATTCGATACTGCGTGCCGTAGTAGGGCTATACGTGACCTTGAGGGTCATTGATCGGCCTTGTGAGGGGGCGGTTGGTTTAGCGGCCTTTGTTTACATTATGCCTGTGACGTCATCCTCTGAGCGGGTCGGGGCCTTGAGCGGTTGGTGGCCTTTGTTTACATTTACAGTGGTGACCCAATTTAGCGGCCTTTGTTTACATATTCTCCCTGTGACGTTATCCTCTGGGTCGGTCCACTTTTTTTGTTTGTTTACATTTAACGGGGTGCATTGACCCAGTGCACAACCCGACCAGGTGTGTGATTTAATGCGAGAGGTTCCTGCCCCCACTACCTCTCACCACATACATAAGCCTTCGTCATAGTCCTAGTACTGATAAACCAGTTTATTATGGGACGACTAACAAGTAAGAACATGAGGTTTGAGGCCGACCGACTGTCCACATTCATCGTTTGGAATTCACCAGTGAGTGCATTGAAACTAGCAGCAGCCGGATTTTATTATTTGAAAAAATCAGATCGGACAAGGTGTCCTTTTTGTGGAGTAATATTACACGAATGGTTGGAACATGACGATTCTCTTGTAGATCACAAGAAATGGTCTAAATATTGTCCGTTTATTGAGTACTTGGAACAACTAGAGAAGCTACCAATGATGATAGATGACGTATGTGATAAAAAAGAAGAGGAAAACTGTTGGGGATGTTGCTGATGTCCGCAAGAGACTTAGAAATTTTCTGCAACAGATAAACGACTTGAAAAACCAGATATCGATGTATGAAATAAAGAGAGACAAAATAACACGACTAATAAAAAGAATAGAAAAACTTCATCTTTCTCCCATCCTCTCTATTGAATCTTTTAGTCTCAACGTTGAAGCCTTGGAAGATGGTTGTGCCGCGTCGATTGGAACTGGTGACTACTCCATCACCACTAGCAAAGTAGTGCGAGTCGGTCTTTGCGATTTTGTACCTACTGTCGCGGTCATCGACAAGAAAACTACAGTGTATATGAATACGGAAGAATGGAAATTCGTCGCCGATTAGATTCCAAGGATGTTATCTCTTTTGCAAAGCAGGCCCAAGAAAGTGGAGGTTGAAGACCGAGTAAGGTGTAAAAATGTGTATTGTACACTTTCCAAGAGGGGAAGGAACAGAGTTATGAAAATAGAACAGGATGTTATTTCTTTCGCAATGTCTAATCAGAGTTCGCCAACCCTTCAGCTCGATTCACCTTCGACATGTTTTAGCAGAAATGAAACGGCAAAGCTTTGTAAAGACGTTAAGAACATCATCAACTCATTGGAATTGATAACCAAAATGGCTGAACTATATAAGAAACATGAAGAAGGTTAACTGACTGAACCTGTGGAATCAACATCAATGGACTTTAATATTAATACTGAGACTCTTTATAATTTATTAAATGAACTCAAGAAAATACACTTATGAGTTGTAATTTAGACAATAAATAATATTTCTGTATATAATTTTTTATTTCTTGAACCCTTCCCTAGGTAAAAATGAGAATAAAGGTAAATAAATAAATAAAAATTAATTTACATAGTTTATTTGAAATAATACATCGGATAAATTACAGATATAATAGTACAATTAATAATTAATATATTCATTGAAGTAAGAAAGTCTTCGCTTCTGGATAAATTCTTCGTCCTCTTGCCACTCCTCAGGTAAATTGTCCCAGATGTGGTCTAATAGTCGAAAAGGTACAAAATTAATGATCGAGGTAAAGCTCTCAATTCTTCTGTAGTTAAAGTTTCGATTCCTTCCTCTCCCAAACGACGTATCGCTGACTCCATTTTATCCATCACACTGATAAGGTACTTCCTAGGAGGTATTTATAAATACTCCTCCACCTCCTGGAACCACAAACAATGTGGACTATTTTTTTTATGGTATCTGAGAGGGTTGACTAATGATGTGCTGTCCAATACCAGTCCACAGTATACACATTCAACTCTATCCTTGACTCCTCGAATAAATCCAGCATATGAGAGTAGATGATGAGGTGTACCAATATTCTTAAATGTTTGTCTTCTTATCTCTTCTTTTTTTTAAATTTACAGCTTCAGATTTTTTTCTGATCCATGTGGCCAAACGATGGGCTTGATTTAATGAGCAAAGAAGGAAAGTGTTCAAATGGAAATGACAAGCTATCTGTTCATTGTTTAACTGTTTCAAGTTTGGACAGCCGAAATCATGAAGATCATAGACTGTTCTATCGATGAGTTCTTCTATAAACTTGCACTTTTCCATTCCTTTTCCACATAATATGTCATAGTCTTCTGTAACATTTACTAATAAATTTTTCATATCTTCATATTCTACATCGCCATAGGTCCAGTTCAATCCGTCAATATTTTTCATTACCCAGATGTTCGTCCGTGCTTTAGCCAGTTCTTCACGTGCACCCTGAGGTGGTTTGAAAAACCTATGCCATGATGAGCCATGAATGACAGAGACTACAGATAGTTCTTTAACGATTAATGAGTTGGAGGCTGATCGATAGCCTTGAAAATCAATGACCGCTGAATCATCATGTGTGTCATAGTCAAAGTCCTGCAGTGGAGTGATTTCGTTTCCGTTTTAAATAATGAATATATGCAGCCAAACGTGTGCAGAGGTTCAGTACATTTTGCGGAATAAACCGGTTCCCACTTCGTATTCCACTATATTATGATGCAGAATGCCTTAGTATTAGGCGGAAAGTTCTCACTCGCCTCTAGTTAAACGCGAATATCAATAGTCGTACTTTTTATTGCTTCAGATGGTTTAGAACAATCTATAACGACTATAGGTGCGAGAGTCTCAAAATCGGATCGTGATAGCAGAGGTTGAGAGTGTCTATTACCATAATAGCTCGTTTGAAACTTATTATACATTTCTTAGAGAAGGGCGACTTTTCCTTGTGCAAAATCTAAATTCAAATCATCATAAGGATAATGTTCACTATTCAGATATAGTTTCAAGTTTTTCAATTTACAACTATCAAAATGACTGTTATCTTTGGTTGCGTTTCTCGTTCGACCAGTCTGGAATGCGAAAATAACATACCGCGGTTTTTCTAAATTTGTCGATGTTTTGACAGTCCAATTTTCTTGCTGCGAAGTAGGTAAATTTGGGTATTCATAAAGATCCCATGATCTGAACGGTATATTAATTATCTTGTTTTTCTCTACCATTTTCAACAACCTCAGTCGTTCTTGATCGGAAACACGAACGTGTGGCATCCTCCAGACCACTTAATCTAATTTTATTTGTACGTCATCGCTACCCTTTATGTAGTTCAGGTCCGTACTCGATCTGATCAAAACGAGTTCTTGCTTAAGATTAATTAAAATTTTGCGATAGTCCTCACATATCCCTAAGATAATATCCAGTGGAAGGCATAAGCTAAAAAATCCCTCTTTATCGATTGAAAGAGTTTTATCGATGCCAGGTATTATCCACCCCGAATTTTCAAGACCTTTTACTTGATTAGATGAAAACGAAGCATAACCTTTAAGCGTTGCAGTTATTCCTGGGTTTCTGACTCTATCAACTTTAATGGCATTTAATTCGTATCTGATCTCATCAAACAAAAACGCAAACGCGTTATTAGTCAATTTTGAAGTAGTCCCTGGAGTACCGTCTTTTTTTAAAATTGGTCCTTCAATATAAATAAAACTTAAAGAAGGAAACGTATTAACATCTTTTTGATAGATCGAAATTCTGATTTCATCAGACTTGTTAAAAGTTTTGCCTGCATACGGCTGATGCGAATGATATTGAAATTGTGTAAGGGAGTCATCAAATTTCACGTCTGACGTTATGTTTAATATATTATTCATGTTTTTATTTTTAACCGAAAACCACACTGTTTTAAAAAGTTTGCGTTTGCAGGTGTTAACCGCCTTGATGATTTAGGTTTACTAAATCTTAATGGGGTCTGACATCTCCTTTTATAACCAGCTAGATTCCGGTCAAGACTATCTCTGGTAAAATCAATCCCCATTTTTCTTTAAATGTAATCTTATAGTAATTGTTTCTCCTCTAAAATCAATAAGCTCGTCGTTCTGATCTACTAAACGAACAGTAATATTGTCAACAGTCCTCACGTTAGTAGGATAGTAAATAAATAGGGTTTCGATGATTTTATATCCTGGTTCTACTGCAGGAAATAATTGATAAAATAAATGATGTATACTATGAATTGGATCTCCATTCACGAAAGACCACGACGCGATGTTACAATGAATCGAAATAGTATTTACACTAAGAATTTTCACAATGTCGTTTGATTCAGTATACTGATGCCATGGGTTAATGACTTGTTCGGGGCTGGTAAAACCCAATAGCGGGCCGATAGAATGTGGTTTGCCTTGACAGTTGAAAAAACCTGCTTAGACGATCTAATTTCAGTCTTCAGGGTACGTGGATTTCCTCTGAGTACAAGTCCAGCACCCGGATCACGGTGAGCGATTTCGTCGCTTAAAAATTGTATAGCGTCGATATCATACGATCCTTCAGGTATTAGAATGGCCAGGTCACCGAAATAAAACATATCGTTAACACCCTTTCTTATGTTTGGAATAGAATTATACGTGTCAAAAGATAATAACCCGATTGTACAATCCGACCCTAATTCTAGAGGAGGTAGGAAGTTTGCATGAAGAACGCTAGAATTGCCTGTATACGTTACTGTGTAGCTCATGATTATTAATGATCAAAATTTATGAGAAACATCGGCTAAATACATTAAGCAAAGGTGTCCACAAACCGGAGTATTCCACTTTTGATAACGACGGCGGTTATATAATACTTGACAACCTTTGAAATAATCTAACAATTGAGGAGGAGGTTTTAAATTTCCAAAAGAATCAAAGTATTTCACTACATTATCTTTTTTTACATAACAGACCCAATGAGAACCAGGTTCTAAACTTGTATTTAAATTTACAATAGCAGACTCGAGGTTTTTGTATATTGTGGAAGATTATCAATCATAAACACTCCACGAAAATTTGGAACATTTAAAACTTTTGCTAAATGATTCAATTCCAAATCGGTCAATCGTTTATTTGGTAGTCATATTTTTCTTGGTCTTTTTTGTCGGGTTATAAATAGACCGTAACCATTCTTATATGGTTTCAAATAAAGTCCGTTCCCAACTTTTTGACCTTCCATGGCCAAATTATGCCTCCTTTGCTCATCCAATTTTAGTTTGGCTTCTTTAGCTTCATTGATCGCCTTGGCTACACTCATGGCTCCCCCTGCTAAAGACCCCACAGCGGAAAGTCCTGCCATCAATGGTACAAGAAATTGGAGAAAACCTCCCTGTTTTAGCAGCGGAAGAACTCTGGGCGGTGAAGGTTTCGCCTTACCACGTAGATGCATTTTAGCCTTTTTATATGCCGCTGTTGATGCATTGAGAATAGATGATACATCATCTACTTTGCGCATTGAGAATAGATGATACATCATCTACTTTTGACGATTTAACCAAATCTTTAAAACTAATCTCTTCTTTTTCTTCCTCAGCCCAGAACCAATTTTCCTTTTTGCTTTCATGGCATTTTGTAACTAACCAAGCCGCGGCTTTTTCTCCCCATGACGAATCTGGAGCTTTAACCCATTTCCAAGCATTATCAGCAAGAATCTTGTCCGCTTGTTTACGACTCTCCATATCCTTATTTATGCTATAAGCTATATCGTGTTCTTTACAGGCTCTATCAAGCTCGTTTATTCCACTATCACCTCTAGCTAAGCGTTTTTCTAGTTTCGTACCGGGACCGCAATATTGATATCCTGGAAGGTGCAATTCAATCGGCAACCTATTGATAAGACTTTTCAGCAAGCCTCTGCCTCTGCGAGGCTACTGTACTCAGAAAATGAAACAATAGTGTATGTATAGCCGTCTTGATGTTGTTTGCATTCAGAATGAAATTAGTTAAACAAGTGCAATGTTTCCCTTCTACCAACTTTTCCCCAGTTAAAGGACAATCGGAGGAGAGACATAGTTCATTATTACCAAACACTATCCGAGCCTCGATATGTGGTCCAAGCGGATGTGGAAAGACCAATATTATGATTGGATTGCTATTAAACCCTAACGGCTTAAAATTTAAAAATGTGTATCAGTTTGGAAAAACTTTAAATACCAACCTAAATACCAGTATTTAAAAAGCGTCATAAATCTTGTTCCTGAAATAAAATTATATGAATTTGAAGATGCTAAGGAATTGCCTCAAAAAGTCGAATCAAATTCGGTCTGCATATTTGATGATATCACCATGGAAGATCAGGATATAATTAAACGATACTTTAGTTATGGCCGTCACATGAACCTCGATTGCTTTTATTTAACACAAAGATATGTTTGTATCCCGAGACATCTTATCAGGTGTAATTTTAACTTTTTAATAGTTTTTCCTCAAGATGAATTAAATTTAAAACATGATGTTTATGATGAACACGTAAGCATGCCAGATTTAAGTTTTACTCTTTTTAAAGACATGTGCTCGTTATGCTGGAAAGAACCGTTTGGCTATCTCGTTATTGATAAAAGTAGGGGCATGAACGATGGACGTTTTAGGAAAGGAATCGACACCTATATTGTAGATATATAAAGAGCGATCTCGGCAGTAATTATCATTAACGATCATGGACCCGAAAGTCACTCGTGAAATAATAAAAAAACATTTTATAAAAAAAAATTAAACCGACTTCGAAAACTAGGAACCAGTAAAAATAAATACACTAAAAAGTATCAAATAATTACCTTCTGATTTTTATGAATACAAGGCAAAATCGAAAATGGTGTAAAGAGCGGGAAAATAAAACGAAAAAAAATATTTTGATTTGTACGATTACACACTAACTATTAATAAAAATTATTAAGTTGAAATATTAAATACGATGTTTAATACATCACAATCTTTTCGGAGGCGGCGCAAAATAGAAAATCGATAGATTTTTCATAATATTTAGTGTTAACAATTTTAAATTTTGCGCCGCCTCCGAAAAGATTGTGATGTATTAAACATCGTATTTAATATTTCAACTTAATAATTTTTATTAAGAGTTAGTGTGTAATCGTACAAATCAAAATATTTTTTTAGTTTTCGAAGTCGGTTTAATTTTTTTTTTATAAAATGTTTTTTATTTCATACTTTTTAGTGGTGGGAGATAATTTATAGAAAGCAATAAGTTAATTTCTAAAAAAAATCGAAGTATTTTTTTTATACGGATTTTAACTGCATTTTGTACTGGTTTCTGGTTTTTGTAGTCGCTTTCTTTTTTTTTTTAATGGGTACCCCTCTTCGGACACTACAGGAGAGTTTGGTTCATTGGGTGGGAAGGACGAGGTTTATTCCGTGAGTCCTTCGCGAAATGAAAGTCAACCCAGGTAGCGCTCTACCACATTCGTCTTTCCCGGGCCTTTATACTATAAATATATTAAGAGTCACCTTTTCAATTTTATGAATACGCGCGGAAAATCAAGTGCGGGGCGTGCAATACACTCCTTTCAACACCCTGCCTCCTTTGATTAGAAATGAACTTTTTTTCATTGGGACGACACATAAAACTTACCTTTTTTTTCACAATGACAATAATTTCCTTTGCTGAATTTTTTTTCTCAGTAATTGTCATTTACATACATACATCTGTGCTCCGAGAGGAGGTATCGAGTTTGCTCCGCTGTCACATGTTATGTGACACCTCCAAGATGATGGAGGTACGTCACTGAACAGTCGAGATTTTGGCCGTATTTCGAATATACATGATGATATAATGAAGATGTTTATATGGCCTTTCATACAATGTGGTTGTTTTCACACTTTCATACAATGTGGTTGTTTTCTGAGCGATATCAACTTTAATTTGCCGTTAGTTTTATTGATGGATGAACATTGGCAAACATTGAAATTTTATTTTCTTTTTTAAATGTCAGTAAAGACGATTTAATTATTATTACACTTCTACTGGGAGAATGTTTCCTAGGAAATTTTTCATTTATTGGGGAATATAATATACAACATATACATTAGTTATTGCGGTACTTGAGTGCATGGCCGCCTCGAATGCGAAAAACCCATAAACACATCCAACCCAGACTGTTCTAAGTCCATTATCATTTCTGTTTCAACAAAATGCATTCATTCAACACTAGACTTAGGTCCTGAAAAGCGCACTCATACTTTCAAACACTTAATGACGTTTTGACTTTTGAAAGTCTTGGCAACGTTCATAGTATATTTAAATTTCTTTCGATTTAATAAAGATCGATCAAGACTTCAAAATCCATAAAAATTGAAAACACAATCGGGCTCTTTAGTAACGATTTATTCTGGTACATTTCAGTTATTACATAAGAAACGATTGAGACTAACACATAGGCACACTATAGAGACTCTATATAGAAAATAGCAAATCCTGAGTGAGACAAGCCAGGGGCGTTATCATAACGTAAAGTACAAAATCATACAATTACCCATCATATATGGAATTGGAGAACATATTTATTGCAATTTCGAACCACATTTGAACTTAGATAATAGTTATTTCTTTCTCATAATCAAGCCATTTTCATTTATACGCCTCAATAGTTGCAGAAACAAAATTAAAAACCGCAAATAGTAATCCGGATAACATAACAAAAGTATCACTCCAGAATATCTTTATTTAAATCTATTGTTGAAAATTTATCTAAGGTTATGTATAAGGTTTGTTCCAACAAGAACCTGAAACCCGTCAATAGCTAACAACAGACTATTCATATTTCCCCCCAACTCTTTTGATTCTGAATTTGATTGGTTGGTTTTTCCAACCGATTCATCGAACATTGAAACATTATTAAGCATTGCTTAAAATCAACCAATCAAAGTTAGAATAAAAAAATGAAGAAAGTACATGAGCAGTTTGTAAGTTATTAACGTGTTTTAATTGTTTGTTGGAGCATACCTTATGTTATATATGCCATATGTTTTTCCAATAAATAAATATTTTAAGCGATAATTAAAAAATTATTTTCATGTTTTTCCGGATAACTTATTAAATAAATTAAGAACCCCAAAAAGAATTTAATGGCACCACATTGGGAAAATACTCTACAAGATACAAAAGGTTTCGTTCCAATTGGTTCACCCATCTCGGAGTAATCGGTGGACATACATAAAAAAAAAAGAAAAAAAAAAGGCACATACGTATCGAACTGAGTAACCTCCTCTTTCGAAGTCGGTTAAAAACTAGTGAGATTTTGAAAAACAAATTGCGAGCATTGAAGCGTAGCCTCCAGGATATTGAAACGGGTCGTTAAGAATTTTTTACACCCGTGCTTCAACCTTTAGAAGACATTAAACAATCATTAAAATCCAAACCGGAACTGACTTCCAGAGAAAGTGTTAATGAGCGGGACGAGGACGAGTGACTGACGAACCACTATCAGAGCTAGTCAAAGAATACGCTAAAACTCCACAAGGAGAAGGAACATCTCGCCGAATTTGGAAACCTGCAAAGGGAATACTTGGATAAGATTTTAAAAAAAGACGATGAGGCATATGACGATCGTTATGGAATTAGATTCATGCCTTTAGAAGGATTAGCTATTGGAGATTCGACAAACGTTGGGCTGTTTCCAAACAGCAACGATATTTCTATAAACGACATAGAGTATGAAGGAACTCCAGGATTGTTGCAGCTACTCTATTTGAAAAACCCACAAGATTATACCGAGACCGACTTGGAAAATTATAAGAATATTTTACTCTCGACCAATGCACACAAGAGAGGCTATAGCGAAGAACAAGGGGTATTTAGAAACAGATCTGAGAAATATAGAAATGTAATATCCAAGTTATTTCCACCGGAAACCTTAAAACTCTATCACCCTTCCTCAGCTCCGAGAATGAAGCTCCGTTCTCACACTTACAAACGGGGTACTTGTCTTATGAGAGCCGATAAACCTCTGTATGAGTATTGGAAATATCCAAATGAGCTAGTAAATCGTCTAAAGCTGTTAATGGCTTCCGCTCATGCCGGTCATGAAGGACACCAAAACGAAATAGAATCAATAATTAAAGAGCTACGAGAAGAAAATATTGTATATTAAAGACCATATATAGCTAGGTTTAGTATAAACATGACGATAAACAAGTTCGGATCTCACATGTCACTAAAGCACTACAAGTATAAAAAACGCTATTTTCCGTTTAGCATATTGAAGTCTGTAAAGGACATCGATGCACGCAATTTACGAATAATCAATGTTGCAAACCCAATCGCAGCTCATGACGCTGCTAATAAAGTGTATTGTAATACGCCAGCGGCTACCTACAATGATTTAAACAATTGGCCTGGTAATTGGATTGATGGAAAAAGAACAAGACTTGTCAACTTTGCACCACCTATAAATAAACAGGATGTTGTTACCAAAGAATTTTTAAACAGCGTTGTTTTAACCTTAGTTGAAGGTATATATGACTCTCTTGGTAAGAGAATAACAAACGTAGCTGAACCTGAGAAGGAATCTGATGTGGTCACACTTGGTTACCAAACAAAGTACTTGAGAAGAAGTAGATGGATTCATCAATAATTAAAAGAACTGTTGTGATTGAATTACATAAGCCAGCTAGCAAGAAATATCCTAGGAGAAAGACAGTTTTGAAAGGAATAAATGACTTGTGGCATATAGATCAAGTAGAGATGATACCTTATTCTCTAGAAAATAAAGGGTACAAATATTTATTAACAGTTATCGACTGTTTTTCCAAATATGCTTGGGCCCTGCCTCTAAAGCTGAAATCAGGAGAAAATGTGGCTAAAGCAATGGAGAGTGTGTTTCTTTCGAGTAGACATAAGGTAATCTATAATGAGTTTGTTCAAAATGAGCTTCACAAGCGAGATCTGCAGGATTCGATGGAATTTTCGAAGAAGCTGGTTCCTCAAGTTCCCAGAATTTTTCGATTAAATTGTCAATTGTTGGTGTGGTTAAAATATGCAACGAAGCTGTGTAACTAGGTTCAACATAGTGAAATCGTCCTAAAACCACCCATCCGAATACTGTGTTCATTAACGTGGCTTCCTCACCTTCGATTCGCCGTACTCCTTTCCGAAGAATTTTCCAAAATAAATCAGCTCCTAATAAAATGTCAATTTCTCGAGACTCAAAGAAATTAGGATCAGCTAAAGCATATGATGCGATTTTGTGTTGGATATTACGGGGTACATGGCTTGTTGGCAGTTTACCAGTAATATTGGGCACAACGGTTGCTTGTGTGGATAATAAAGGACCGTGGCTGTTTTTTGGCTTTAATATGCAATGAACTGTTCCTGTTCCCTCCGTTAGATGTTGCCCCACTCCTGAAAGATTTCTTTTACCTTTCTCAACATGGAGATGAAAAGCATTCGCTGGGTGATCAATGTACACTGTGAACCGGAATCTAGCAGTATGCGAATTGGTTTAAACCTCGACTTATTGTCCTGCAAATGCACGATAGCCGTACTTAGCAATATATCACTGTTGTCTTGCCAAGCATGTGTCATTACTGAAGGAGATGTTTCAGGTGGATTTTGATTGGCCACAGGTGTTATGTCATCATTCGCTTGGCTATTAAATTGGTTGTTTTGGCTCGGAAAATGCAGCAGTGAATTGTGAGATTTTTGACAATATTTACAACATATTTTATTTTTACACTCTTGAGTTGAATGAGTTAAGGTGAGATGATAGCGACAACCTGGGTAATTTTTTAGTGATTCAAACCGCTCTCTGGCAGTCATTGTCTCAAAGCGAGGACAGCTAGATAAGTAATGGTTTTGTTTGCATAAAAAACAGGTGGGTAGTTGTCTATTCTCTTGAGAATTTGGTTGCTTTGCAACAATAAAAGAATAACCTTTGGGCTTGTGATTGGTAGTTGTTTGAAGTTCAGATAGGGATGAAGATAATTCCAGAACTTTACATTCCTGAGTTACAAACTTTGTAAGTTGGTCAATAGTAGGGAACTCGACATCAATATGTTTTTGTTCGAAGGCCCTTTTAGTTGATGCATCTAAACAACGCATAGCTAAACTGAATAGAATAAATCCAGTTTCATCCTCGAGGTGTAGCTGCCGAAATGGTATTGCATTATCCGCAATGCAATCCAAGAAATGCCTTAAGGACGATAGGGTAGGTGATCCAGTAGTTTGCTTGAAGGCTAATAACCGTTGAACATAAATAGAGGCTAAAATCCGTTTATTATTGTATCGAGTAATAAGCCTTTCCCAGGTCAAGTCATAGTTCTGCTCCTGAATCGGGAGATTTTTAATAAGATTTAGAGCATCGCCACTCTGAGTCGAATTCAGATAATGAAATTTTTCAATTTTGTCTAAACCGGCATCCTTGTTAACTAGAACTTCATAGGTATCGCGGAAGTGAGGCCAGTCAATAGGATTTCCATTGAAAATTGGGAGCTTAATTTTTGGCAAACGCCCTCGTGGATTTTTGGAATCATTTAATGAGGCAGTTACATTAAGTGTTTGGTCTGCTGATTTAATCGGTGATGTTTTGGCATCTTCCTCAGTTAGACGTTTGTATAAAATTTTACATTCGTAATAGTAACGGTCGGAATTTTCCCTTTTTGCTTTCGCGTTTTCATCGGGATATTCTTTTTCGCGACCTTCTTGAAAATAAATTTGTGTAATTTCTTCTTGAGTTTGTTCCATTTGTAGCCGAAGGGAAGTTAAATCATCATACATGGCGTAAAAAAGTGGTTTTTGCGAAGCATCGGTTGCAACCCTCCTTCCTTGGTCTGTTACTCCCTTGATACGGATTTGAAGCATCGATAACTTCGACTTTAAATACTTTAAATGTTTTTCAATATCTATATCAGTAGCCATGTTGAAAAGGAAGAGATAAAAATTTAATGATAGGTTAAACTCGATAAATTATCACGTCAATAAAAAAGGGAATATTATGATCAAGAGAATAGTTGGAATGAACAGAATATTCGAGCCCACGCGAACTAAAATTTTATGAAATAACAAAATTATTACCTAATAAGTGAAAGAGAAGAAATACATGAAATATATGATAAATAACTTACAATATATAACCTTTTTTGTCATTCACCGCGATCCGGCCCGGAGGACCAATGTTTCAACACCCAATACGTCTCACGTTATCGACGTGGAAAGGGAAGGTTGACGAGAAATAATTAAAAATTAAAGAAACTGTAAAGTCAGTTCTGCCGGAGTGCGGTGGTTGACAAAATAAGGTTTCTAAAATAAATTGTAAATAAATCGAGAACATACATAACATATATAAATAATCAATGCAAATACAAAATAAAAGATGGATAAAAGTTGCCAGATAAATTTAAATATGGTAATGAAAAAGAAGTATAAATTAAAATTATTCCATAAGAGATTTAACCTTAACAACAAAAAATGAACATGTGACAAAATTATAGGATACTAATCCATTTAAAATTAAATTAACGTTAAGCTAATTTCAATGCTGTAATAATTTAACATTTTTGCTAACTAAAAGTTTTAATTAATGTTCCTTGTATAACTATTTTAGATATGAAACACAAATCATGCCTTTTTTTGGAATCGTTATTATAACGATTTTATAAACTTAATTTTATGCGCATAAAATACTAAAGTTTTTATTATGTTGATGTTCGTACGAACCATTAGCGCAGATAGCGATGATAAAAGATATCAATCTTCCCGTCCTCTGTGTCTTCAAATACAAGGAGAAGTCCAATTCAATTAAAGTCTTGTACTCGTTAGAGCGAAGAAAAAAGGCGCCGGCCGGCTGTTATCACTGATCAGAACGCAACTGAGATTTTTTAAGTAAAAACAATAGAAAAACATATGGTTGATTGTTCACTGACGCACATTCAAAAGAATAACATTTGTTCGTGTTAATAGAGCTATGATGTTGTAATTGTATAAATTGAAAATAAAAAAATCTTTCACATGATAAATTTAAATGAAACATTACAAAAAAAATTTAAACTTAAAAATAAACCCAATTGATCAACTAATTTAAATATGCGGTTCGGGCCCGAACAATATTCTTGTAGAATCTGAGGTAGGATATCTAAAAATTTGTAATTTCCTTGCATACTGAATGCTTTCCACATTTTCCCTTTTAATGTTCTATTAAACCTTTCTACAATGGAAGCTTTCATATTAGAAAAGGTGGAATAATGATTGATTGAGTATTTTTTCATTAGAGATTTAAACTTGGAATTGTAAAATTCCTTTCCCAGATCTTCTTCCGTTGTACAGCTGCCTTCACCCGTTCATTCCACCAGTCTGACCTTTTTCCCTTGGAGGAATATCTCTTTATGCCACATACGGTAGTTACAGCCTGTAGGATACTATCTTTGATATTTTTCCACATCTCATCCAACGGGGCATCAAGGTTAGTTTTCCTCAGTTCTACTTCGAGTTCTGCCGCATATCTTTTTTGAGTTTGTGGATTCTGGAGCTGAGAAATATCAATTTTTGTGTATTCTCTTTTTGGCATTTTCCGTAGCTTCAGAATTTTTGTATCAGCAATGAGCATCATATGGTCTGAGCTGATTTCCGCCCCTCTTATTACTTTTACATCTGCGAAGAGTCTTCTGATGTTTCTGCTATAAAGAAAGTAGTCGATAACGCTGTTAGCATTTCTTTCTTGGGCACTAAAAGTGATCTTGTGCACTTTTTTATGGGGAAATAGGGAGTTCCCAATTAATAGATCGAAGTCCACGCAGAAATCAATCAGCCTCTGGCCGTTAGTATTTATGGTTTCTTCTCCTCCATGTTTCCCCATCACTCCATGGGCTCGGCTGAAATCGTTTCCCGTCCTTGCATTGAAGTCTCCCATTAGAATTATGTCCCTATTCTTATTCTGGGCCTTAACAACTTCTCGTTCTAATTCAGCGTAAAACTGTTCTTTATCAAGGATGTCTGCATCTTCAGTAGGGGCGTATATCTGAATAAATACTAAACGCTTTGATGCTATTTCTATATGCATAGCTATAATTCTTGAAGATACAGGGTTCCATTCTTCCACTTGAGCAAAGATGTTATCTTTCATGATTATTCCTACTCCTTCCTTTGCTCTGGTATCCTTTGGGACTCCCGAATATATCATGGTATGATCTCTGGGCAGCCTTACCTCTCCGTTACCTTTCCTCTTCACCTCACTTATGTCTAGAATGTCTACATGGTAAGCCATCATCTCTGAAGACATCTCCTCTTCCTTTCCTGTAAGTGTCCGTATGTTCCATGTAGCTAGTCGAATTTCCTTATGAATGCCTTGTCGTAACCGTTGAGTTCCATCCTGTCCGAGGCCACTTAATAAGCTCTGAATCAATAGAACTACTTTGCGGGTGATTAGCCCAGCAAAATAGGCCCCGTAACCTCGGGGCAACTGGCCTTCCGAATATTTATATCCCCTCGGAGGAAGGGTGGCCGGGCTATACCCCCCGGAACTGGGTACCTGTTTGTCCACGGGTCCTTATTCATTATATTCGGACCACCCCTCCTAGGAGGGGCCCCTCAATCCGCAACCCAGAGGGACGCGCTCCCTAGCGAGCAGGTTCCGCCGAGAGAATTAAATTGTAAGTGTTCTAATTTTTTGTAATAATACAGTGAAGATCAAGAACTTAAGAAGAAACTTACTTAGAAAGAACTACTCTTTCAATCAAGAAAAAAAAAACAGGTCAACTACTAATGTTAACATCGGCCCACAAACATTTATTATTTTTCAGGAGCATTCTTCGCCTTATTTTTGTTTCTTTTAATTTACAATATATTTATTATTAAATTATTAAGCCATTTAAGGTATTTTCATCAGTTAAATGCATTTATTATAATTTATTTGTTGGACTGGAATGAATAGATGTGAGTAAACAAGAATAAAATGCATTATTAACTTAAATATAAATTTTATAAAATATAAAATTGCTTAGACCTTCTCAGAGACATTTTCTAAACCTATAAAAAAATACACAGACATTTGAAGAAACCTAATACCACATTTGACAAAGAGTGCCCTGGAATCATTGGCGGATCCAGGGGGGGGGGCTGTGGGGGCTGCAGCCCCTCCCTTTGGAAAATTTTACGTCATTTAAAGATAGAATTTGACTTTCCTTAATGTAAGGAAACTAGTTAAAGAACAAATAATGTTCAGAACAAGAAGAATTATAGTTGTGGGAAGGGAACACAAAGGTAAAAAAGCTGATTAGCAGATCCAAATGAAGGGCTGTGGGGATGCAGCCCCCCCCCCTTTAGGACTGCAGCCCCCCCCCCCCTTTACGATCGACTGGATCCGCCCATGCCTGGAATAGAATAAAAATTTAAACAAACGGAAATTCTTGGAATCAGTAATCTCTCACTTCAGGATATAACTTCTACTCTTGAAAGGTTTAAGCCTAAATCCTAATTTTTTCTTATTCAATCAATTTAAGTTAGATGATAATGCAGCCTGTTCTTTATATGTTACTCCTTTCAATAGATAACAACAACTTCCTTTATATTATCTACTTTAAAAATAACACCAGTTTATCCTGTGTACAAATGAAAAAATGGGGGATGTGTGGCAGTGAGTAATTCTTTAAAAGTTCCTTTGTTATGAGCCCAATCTGCAAGAAAAATGAAATGTCCACTGGCTAAATTAAGTATGTAAATTAACCCTTAGCCACCAGCATCTTATTCATAGGACAGATAATGTGAAAATCATCCAAGGTTCACGTAAACAATGATATTCTTCCCCAACCATTAAAATAAAACAATGTTTTGGCAATAGCTTTAATTAGGTATTAGATATATGGTTTACGTTTTCTTTTCGCCACCTGTGACATTTTTATGATAAAAGTATAAAATAATACTCTTCTTATTTTGTTACATTTCATTTCTTATTAATTGAAGTACAAGTTATAAGTTGAAAAATGGAAATTATACTCTATCATTACTAGTGGTTCCTATATGAGATAAATCCTAATTCAAAAACACGGCAAAAAAAAACATTGAACACCGTCAAAAAATTTTGTATTTAAAAATTTTCTAAAATAAAAATAAACATTTTTATTTTAATTGTAAAATAGACATAATGATAAAAATAAAAATAAATATCTTTACATTGCTTAAAGACAGACAAAAAAATGTCCGGAAACGTTCCTATTTCAATAATTGAATAAATATAATTACAGAATAATAAGTGAAAGCCATATGATCGATTGAAAGTATGAGCTACTGATGGGAATGGAATGAGGTTCCAAGAATGGTAATGAAGGTTTATGTTGAATATTAAAAAAAGAGAGGAAATTCCATAGGATGACCATTAGTAACTGGAAAAAACGCCTTGTCAATATGGATAAAAGGTTTAAAGAAATTAGTGATTGGTGATAGAAAAATGAAAAAAACAGTTGGGTAATTCTGGATTATAAAATTTATTATTAATAAATAAAAAAACATTTTATAAATAAAATTAAACCGACTTCGAAACCTAGAAACCAGTAAAAATAAATGCACTGAAAAGTATGAAATAATTACCTTCTGATTTTTATGAATACACAGCAAAATTGAAAATGTTATAAAAAACGGAGAAATGCAATAAGACGAATAATTTTATTTTTATTTGTACAAACACACACTAATTGTTATTAAAAATTCTGAAATTGAAATATTAAATACTATGTTCAATACAACACAATCTTTTCGGAGGCGGGGCAAATAAAAATGACATGTTACCGATACAATTGCATTAGTAGGCATTAAAATCAATAGATGAGAAGAGAAGATCCATTTTACGATTTTCATAATGTCTAGTGTTAAAAATTTTAAATTATGCGCCGCCTCCGAAAAGATTGTGTTGTATCGAACATAGTATTTAATATTTCAATTTAACAATTTTTAATTACAATTAGTGTGTATTTGTACAAATAAAAATAAAATTATTCTTCTTATTGCATTTCTCCGCTTTTTATAACATTTTCAATTTTGCTGTGTATTCATAAAAATCAGAAGGTAATTATTTCATAGTTTTCAGTGTATTTATTTTTACTGGTTCCTAGGTTTCGAAGTCGGTTTAATTTCTTTTATAAAATGTTTTTTTATTTCATACTTTTTAGTTGGAGAAGATAACAATTGTAGAAAACTATAAGTTGGGTAAAACAAATTTCGAAACTTGTTTACGCTCTACCAAGTTCGTCTTTCCCGGGCTTTTTTATTATACATAATTATATAAACAGTCACCTTTTCAATTTTATGAGTACACACAGAAAAGTTGAAAAGCGGTGCCTGTATAATACAACTTTCAACACCCTACCTTCTACGATTATGATTGGAATTTTTTTTTAATAAGATCAATGTTGAGTCAATTATGTTCGTAATTCCTTTCAATGATTTTTTGACTAAATTTAATAGCGAAGTACTAAGAATAATATCCTTCGTAATAAAAAATTATTCAGAAAATAAATTTCTTCAATTCTAGTGGGATAGCATTTATGATATTAAGCATTTTCGTGGCTGCCAAATTTTTGCTGAGGGGACTTTCATACAAAGAGGTTGTTTCTGGGAGATATCAACTTTTATTTTGCAGTTTTTATTGATGAATGAACATCAGCAAACATTGAAATTTTAATTTCTTTGTTAAATAATGTAATGTCTGTATGGGGAAAGTGTCATAGGAAAATTTTCATTAATTGAAAACGACAGGGATATTAAATATATTTATTGAAATCTACTGTTGAAAAATTAGTTAAGGTTATGTATACGTTGGTTCCAACAAGCACTTAAAACACGTCGATAACTAATAGACTTCTCATGTTCTCCCCCCACTCTTTTGATTCTAAATTTGATTGGTTAGTTTTCCCACATGATTCATCCAGCATTAAAACAATATTGAGATTTGTTAGTTACCAATGAGTTTAATAGCTTGTTAGAGCATACCTTATGTTATATATGCCATATGTTTTTCCAATAAGTAAAAATTTTTAGTGATAATTAAATATTTATTTTCATGTTTTTTCCCGATAACTTCTTAAATAAATTAAGAACCCAAAAAAGGTTTTAATGGGACCAACTTGGGAAAATACTCTTTAAGATGCAAAAAGTTTCGTTCCAATTGGTCCATCCATTTCGGAGTAATCGGTGGACATGCATAGAAAAAAAAAAAGTCACATAAGTATCGAATTGAGTAACCTCTTCTTTCGTTCTAAGTCGGTTAAAAATATATTTTAAAAAAATAAAATTATATTGATAAAATGAGGTTTTAAAACAAGAATATGAAGGAACGATAATACTAAAACTAAATGTGCTAAGATAAGTCGAACATTTTAACAAATTGCCTGCAAGGAGACAAATAACCAGCATATTGGGTGCTTTAAACATCGAGTTAACAAAAATACTGATGTAAAATTTTCGTGGAATGACAACATACTAACTCGTGGTATAGAAATCTTCTTTTGATTAGTGAAAAACTGGAGATATTAAGATTTAAGGTACAGAATACTAAAAACTTGGTGAAGTTTTGAACATAAAAATATATAAATATGTTGAAAACCTTGTGTTGACCCTTAAAAAATAAAAATCTGGTTCATGCGCTCAACATATGCTCAACATTGGTTTACTTACCAACTTACTTCGATTGGAAAATGATGTGTTTTTTTAAGTGCCAATTCCCGAAGTCACACATTTTTTCACATTCATTTCTTATTTTTGTTTTTATTTGCTCTATGAAAAAACACTAATTTTTTTTATTATTAAATACAAATTTTTACGTGTGATAATTCGGCAATGCAAGCAGAGTACTCTAAGTCATCTGATTTTATAATTCTCTATGTAGCGGTTGAAAACTTCATATAGAGTTATGGATTCACCTAGCCTACAGATACCTCTGAGTCAGCAGTCTGCAACTTCTAGTATATATATCCCCCAGGTCTAGGCTACAGTCGTCATTGTTATTGTGTCACTCATAGTTGTAATATCTGTAGATAGTAAAGTTTCCCAAAATTTGTAGTGTTTGCTTTGAATAAAGTTTTTAAAAAGTGAATTAGTGAATCCAGAGATTTATTTGGCGCCCGAACAGGTACTGGTGCACTTTAAGTCAGAAGAGAAGAAGGTTGGTACAGCTATTCACGAAAATCGTAGGAAATAGATCAATTGTACGGACGACAGGATTTGGAATACTGATCCTACCACTCTGACGAACTGGTCAAGAAGATCCGAAGAAATGTTAACAGGATCTGGAGCAGCTCACTTAAAGGTGTATCTCAATACTTCAGCACCGGTGCGAAGAAAATATTGATCGCTGGACGCACAGAATTTCGCTTCTTTATTTAAGGTAATGCTTATCATATTGTAAGATAGTTATAACTTTATGCCAAAACTTAGAGACATTTTAAATCAAAAAAGGTCCTTAAGCCCGATACAAGAAAATTTCACCATGACTATTAAACAGATGACAAAAGAATGCTATCACCATTTACCTTGTTATGATGGTGATCCATCACAACTTGTTTTTTTTTCATTAAAGCTTTAGAATTAATATATAATGCCAATTGTAATGAAAAATTTTTGAGTAGGGTAGAAAATGAACAACTATTACTACAAAAGGATTTATTTAAATTACAGGGTACTGCTAGTCATCTCTGTATGTATGATAACTTCTCTAACATAGGTGAATTAAAAGCAAAATCAATTAATAATTTTAAAGATAGTAGAACCACGTCACACCTGCAATACGAGGCACCGCACATAATGATCCATAAAAACGAGCACCCGATTGATTACATTAATCGTGTAATAATACCTTATGCAATTTTAATAAAAAATCTAATTCTAATAGACTCCTCAATCGAAAATAAAGTACAGAAAACTTCCACTCAAATGGAACTGTTAACTAATCACGTTCTTCGTAACCTGCACCCTCGACTAAAAGATACCCTAAATCACATTAATATTAGGGAACTCTCGTACTTAAAAAATATACTGTACAACGAATGTCGTATTATAATGGAAGGACCCCACAATGCCACAACATAAAGAAAACCACAATAAACGCGATAATCAACAACAAAAACATCAAAATCCTGCGATTAATAGAATTATTCAAACTTTGACAAACCCCTACAATTTTTTCAATCTCAGCTCGACTATCATCCGAGATCGATGCAACAACGGTATAATCACAATTACCACCCACGAAATTTCTATAGAGAACAACAACAAAAACCTTTAAGCAACCAATGGAGGAACCCCTATAACCAAACAAACTTCCATTATAACTCTCAACAACAACAAAATTACAATCCCCATCAAAATCAAACTATCAATATCAACAACAACCCAATATTTTTAATCAACCACAGCAAAACGTCAATCCTAACCCTCAGAACACTAGGTTTGGACGGTGAATTTCTAGTTAAGTTTAAAATATTATATTATATATTAATAATTTATAACAAATATAAGTTTCTATTAGGAATGGAAACCTTAAGGGCAATAAGAACGAAAATTGATGTAGGAAGAAAAAAAGAATATATTACTCTATGTAAATTAAAGATTTAAATTATTAATGGAAAATTAGTCAAAATAGTAGGTGAAAACTAATTACATTTGATTAGAAATAAAGAAGAAATTTTTGATTTAGTAAGACATCATCATATTGTAACGTTAAACCGATAAGCAAATAAAAAAAACATATGGCGTAACCTCCCGCACCGCTTGTTGGAACAAGCGAACTTTTGGGGTCTAAATCTTTCGCGACTACTCGACAAAGGCGTAGATCTGCCTACATTGTTCTAGAATGATCCAGGCCTGACTATTTACGATTATATATAAGGAGCAGTGACTGAACGAGTTAGTTGAAGTCTAAGTCTTGACTGTGTTGCCCAAGTCATATGATTGTGTGTGATAAAGTTATCATTTTTGTAACCTACTCAAGTGTTTTGAGTTTTAATAATTCGTTGGCATTGTGATAACTGTATATTTCTGTTAAATAAATATTTGTTACCTACATAAGTGTTACAATGTAGAAAATGATATAAAAGAATAGTTATTTAATATTGAAATAGTCGGAAGATGAAAAGTTAAAACCGACAAACCTTTTAAAACATACTATTCGATTAAAGACGTAAAAACCCATCTATACAAGGAACTATAGATACCCATATTGATATAGTATTAAACAAATTAAAAGAACACCCCCTTTCTATACAACTTGATAAAACAGAATTTATGAAAATTGAATTACTCTTCCTAGGCCATATATTGACCAAAGATGGAATTAAAACAGATCCAACAAAAGTTGACGCGATTGTTAAGTTTCCTTTACCCCGAACTACTATAGAAATTAAACAATTTTTAGGTATGTCGGGATACTATAGAAAATTTATAAAAAATTACGCCCAAATAGCAAAACCATTAACCAATCAATTAATAGATGAGATTAATAACAACCCAAATAGTTATAAAAACGCCTTTGAGCAACTCAAAATACACTTAATAAATGATCCTATAATACAGTATCCTGATTTTAATTCTCCAATGATCCTTACGACTGACGCTTCTCAGGTAGCTCTGGGGGCGGTGCTCTCCCAACTTTCAGAAGGGAGGGATCATCCTATTACTTTTGCCTCTCACACTCTTTCCAAAACGGAACAAAACTATTCTACTATTGAAAAGGAACTTTTAGCCATAGTTTACGCTTGCAAACGTTTAAAACCATACCTATATGGAAACAAATTTACAATAATAACAGATCACAAACCGTTATTGTGACAATGAAGAATAACAACACCAGAATAATGAAATGGATTTTCTTGTTAAGCGAATTTCAGTTCGACATAAAAAATACACAAGGGAAACTAATGTAGTAGCCGATGCCGTAAGCAGAGTTACTATAGACAACAGATATAACCTAAATATTATTAACGAGATGGAAATTGATCCAGAAAAAGTATTGGACAAAATACTACAAGTAGCAAGCAATATCGAACTACCACCAATACCTTCAGAGGATTATGAGGAAATTTTACAAGAATTAGGTCCTAATAAAGAAGACCAGCTGAGTATGGCTCCAAAAACATTCTCTGGATTCCAGCAACGAACAAATTCTAATAGTTCCTGAGGACCGTCCAATAAACGTGGAAAAATACCAGATATATATACAAAGAGGTTCGACCAAACCTGTTATTACAAAGCCTTTTGGCAAAACCGGGATTTACTTAGAAACCCCATATCCTTGGAAAAATAACTTGGAAGAAACACTCCTTGAGTTATTAAAGCCTAGGACGGTTTATGTTGTCTGCTGTGAACCTAATGTAGAATCGGTGAGAACTGAATTCGAAGCCATTTTTAAAAAATTACAAAAATTATTATAAATAAATTTCCTACAGTTAAGATTAAAAGATATAAAAGAAAATTAATAGATGTACTGCAAAGAGAAGAGCAGCAGGAACTTTTAGAAACTTATCGTATAGGAAAATCATATCACAAAGGAATAATAGATGCCTTCGAAAAACTTAAAAGAAATTATTATTGCCCCAATATGAAAGATGATATTTCTGAATTTATAAATAAATGTTCAATTTGTCGACAAGTTAGGTACGAAAGAAAACCTACTAAAAACAAATACCAAATTACACCCACAATGGGACAGACCCTTTGAGGAATTAATGATGGATATCTTAAAATTCGATTCCCATAACATAGTGACAATTATAGATACCTTCTCAAAGAAACTTTTCGAGAGACTTTATAAACATGTAAATGTAATTAATATATTTCAAACATTAACGGAATATCTAGCATTATTTCCAAATCCTATCAGAATTAAAATGGACAATGGAAAAGATTTTAACAATAACTTTGTACGATAATTTTAGTAAAGAAAAAAAAAATACAATTAATCTGATTAAAATCACCAACGTAAAATAAAAACGGATAAAATGAAAAAAAATTATGTATTTCGCTCTGGTGAGCTCAAAAAAGCGATCAAAACAATTACTTAAATGTTAAATACCTTTAAATCCCGCCTGTTCAATCACCTCCTATCCACGCAGTTTCCCGAACAATTGTAAACAGTTTAACTGTGAATTGGTATAGGCCTTTATTATTTATTTATCTTTAAAATATATGATCCATTTAGTGTATGTGTAAATAAGTATCTATAAGTTATTTTTCATTTCAAGTCAATTTTTACTTTACTTAGGATTTACTTAGTTTTAATTTTTTTTTTTTTATTACAAGAAGATTTCCTCATTATTTATAATTTTTTTCTCAGTTTTTTTTTCATTTTAATTTGCTCCATTTGTTTTGTTTTTTTATATAGTACTCTAAGGCACTGAAGCCTATTATATGTATCTGTATAATTTGTTCCTAAGGGACTAGTTCCCGGGACAATCTATAAAGAGTTATTATTATTATTATTAAATGCACTGTAAAATAAAAAAATAAAAATGAAATAAATCTTTAATGCAACTTACCAAGCTTTCGCTGTACGCTGATTCGGACAAGGTGAAATGAGGATAATCGGGTAAAAGATATTGAAGGAATGATTTAGGATAAAGGAAATTTTCAACTGTTGCTCGTCCTTCTTGAATTTTGCGGCCAGCGGCAGTTGAAGAGAAAACTTCGAAATAATCATGAATTTTATACCCAAAGGTAGAAAATAAAAGAATTTGATACCCAAGAGGTACAAACAATAATCATCGGCGGACTCTAACTTGAGATCGCACGCACGATGATGCTTGCAGTTCAACATGAAAAAGGCAAGTGAAGTGAAAAATGGCTGACCACCGTAATTCTAAACCCTTCCAAATGCCATCTTGAGCTATACAATGTTCTTACATACTTAACAGTTCAAGTTATTGATATAAAAAATTCTCTTGAAATGTGTAAAATGGGAATTCCCCACTCTAACATAATTAAACAGACAGACATCAATCAATATAAATAAAGTTGAAATTCTGTTTGTTTGTTCTTAATAGAAATCCATACCGTTTGTCCTAAATTCTCCAAATTTCACTCAGTGGTTCTTCGATACCAGGTGCGAACACCTGTCCATATTAAAATTGCATAACTTCAGCCAATCTCTTGGTATATTCTTTATTGTTAAAAAAATCGTCATGATCTCGCTTTACAATGTTTTTTTTTTACAAAATCGACCGTTTGAGTCGAAAAAACGGCCTAAAAAATCGTTTTATAGATTTTGAAGAATACAACAAGTCCCGGTAAGACCGTCCCTAGGTAGGAGTCGAGTTCTGGGATTTTTGAACCATATGTTTTTTTGTTTTTTTTTAACATTACAATACGTTTATTTACATGTATGGTGAATTTATTTTTTATAAATGCCTCCTAAGCAGCGAGATTCAACAGGAGTAGTGAGCTCAAAAGCTAAAAAACAATGTCAAATACGAGCAACTGAAACTCTCGACAAACATCAAAATACGATTGAACAACAGAGGCTTAGACAGGCAGAATCGCGGGAAACTGAGTCTGCCCAGGAATACGAGGCCCGCCTTGCGCCACAGAGGCTTAGGCAAGCCGATCTTTCATACCAGGTGTGATCACCTGTCCATATTAAAATTGCATAACTTCAGCCGATCTTCAGCTGATATTCTTTATTGTTATAAAAATCGTAATGAACTCACTTAACAATGGTTTTTTACGAAATCAACTGTTTCATTAGAAAAATGAAATTCCCCGATCAAACCGGGTTATGCAGCTTAAAGATGAAATTCTGTTAGTTTGTTTTTTCTTAATAAAAATCTATACCGTTTTTCCTAAATTCCCCAAATTTCGCTCAGTGGATCTTTCTTACTAGGTGCGAACACCTGTCCATATTAAAATTTCGTAACTTCAGCCAATCTCTGGGTATATTCTTTATTGTTATAAAAATCGTTATGATCTCACTTAAAATTTGTTCACGTTTATTAGAAGAATGAAATTCCCCGGGTGAAACCGGGATATACAGCTAGTTGATGATAAGAGTCTTATTTCCAATGATTTGGAAACTATTTGGCTGACAATTGTACCATTAGACAAAATATAATTCATTATACTTATTATAAAAATTCCAAAACTGTCTAATTCCTTTAACACAGTTCCTCTTATCAGTTCCTGTTAGAGACAAAAATCAAGTTATAACTACTCTAGTTAAGCATAACCTAATTTTATACAATGTACACGAATTATTTGCAAGAAACTGTACTTTTATCAAGACTAATTGAAGGGGTCGGGGCAAAATAGTGCCAAGCAACATTTTTAACAAAAATAAACAGTAGCTGCATACTGCTGTATATTACGTAGGACTATATGTATATGAGGGAAATGTCACCTAAATATGACTGTATAGAGCCTCTGTAGTCATATTTAGGTGGCATTTCCATCATAGACATGTAGTCCTACGTAATATATAGCAGACTGCAGTCATTGGCGGATCTAGGGGGGGGATATAGGGGCTGCAGCCCCTCCCTTTGGAAAATTTTTCGTCATTTAAAGATAGAATTGGACTTTCGTTAATGTAAGGAAGCAAGTTAAAGGACAAGTAATGTTCAGAACAAATATAATTTTAGTTGTGGGAAAGGAACATAAAGGTAAAAAAGCTGATTAGCAGATCCAAGTGAAGGGCTGTGGGGCTGCAGCCCCCCCCTTTAGGACTGCAGTCCTCCCCCTTTACGATCCGCTGGATCCGCCCATGACTGCAGCTACAGTTTATTTTTGATGAAAATGTTGCTTGGCACTATTTTGCCCCGACCCCTTCAATTATTACAGCACTAACCTTAGAATAATAAATGATACTTGCATTGTAAACGCCCTAAGAAACAATCTCTCTAATTGTGTGTCCACTAATATTCTTAATATTTCTCCTTTCATCAAATACGTTGATATTATAGATTCCTATTTAACTTTTGATATGCCTTATGTTGTACTATCCAGCAACAGAACAATTCCTATAAATTTACCCTTTACCTCTATCATTAAGTTAGATATTAAGGCAAATATTGTAAACTAAACTAGTTGTGTGTCGCGCGCATCGCACCAGATTTTTTATTAATACAATTAATACTACTGATAGATATTAGTAGTTTAAAAAAAAACAAAGAAAAAAAATCCCATTTTTTATTATTTTTTTTTATTATTATTTGTTTGCTAACGTAACAAGTTAAAATATTCAACTTATTAAAACATATTTTCAATATTTACATTTTCATCACAGGCTGATTTATGAAAAACAACTTCAAGTCTATAAAGCTCAGCAGATAATAATGAATATTCTATTGCCTATTGTTCTATTGCTGAACTCAATGTACTATGACCATATTGTTTGCAGAATAACTCATGCATATCTATCTCTGAATCGACCTCGTCATTCATATCCATTCTGCTCCATAACATCCCCCACAGTCAAACATCAGTGCAAAACCAAACAAGTTCATTGGTAAGACTGTTGAAATGTAAGTTTATGAAGACTGTTATTATAAATTAATTTATTTTATTCGTTTTAATCATTTAACGATCTTTAAAGACCACTTTTTTTATTTTTTATTTCCTAATAGTGCCCCTTAGGTCCTATATTAATCGAACACATTCCACTTAATGACAAATTACTTCGATATAGCTTCTCCCCTATAGCTCTACTTTAGATATACAGAGATAATAGTCTTGGATCAATTAATCAACTCTAATAATGTCCTGATAACTATCTATCCTTCCTTAAGACTATCCAAACATGCGTGAGATAGTACAGAGTCTCTAAGAATAAAATTTACCTATTTGAAAACCAATACTGATGTTCTGCTTTCTTATATGCAATGCTAAAGATGCGACATCGAAGGCAAAACATCGATGTTTTGAACATTGGTGTCGATTAAACATCAACCACAAAACAGCGATGTTTTATAATTTACACATTCTTTAAAAATTAACATATTAGTGCACAAACGTATTTAAATCGATGTTAAGTGTAAAGCATGTTTATGTTTCATAATTGATGTATAAGACATCGATGTTTTCGACATAGTTGGTTTTTCATGTTCATTTATTAAAGATTCAACTGTTAGGACCCAAACATATTCATACATTGATGTCGTTTCCATAGTATATACAGAGAATCGTATTTCTGGTGAATATTTTAAAAGATTTTGCGAGCAGCTGCATTAAATAAGTAATTCAATTATGCTACTATGGTTTTGCGTTTTCATATTTGATTAACTTATTTGAAGTTGAAAATTTTACAGAAACAAGAAAGGGTAGGAAGAACAGCGGTAATATATCTAATATAATTTCAAACATCGATGCTAAAAACAACTTTGTTACTATCAAAACATCGATGTTAAAACATATTTGTTTTTGTATGTAATATCCCATAACAAAAACTATGTAACAGGAGTGCTTTGCAGTCCTAGCATTCCTCGACGGCTTAAGGGACTTGGAGCTTCAGAGAGCGGTACGTCTTACTCGCCAGTAGACGCTCTATCCACAGCATTGGAATATGATGCGGCTACGGAGGCTTCTCTTAGCCATGCACGTGTCCGAGCCATGAACAATACCTACACAAAGGATGGGCATCGGGAGTCAGAGAACCGTAAAAAATTTGAAGACGCGGTTCTGAAAGCTCCGAAGGTTTTGGAGTCCAGGAAAAGGACGCCGGAACTGTATTGGAGCTGTGTGGAGATCGGGCACGTTAGGAGCGTATGCAAGATGTTGTTTAATTAGTGTTATAAAAAGAACGCATTTCAACTATATAAGAAAACCTTTTTATTACTGACTTTTTTTATACATAATACCACATGATCTCACTCTGACTAATATCGATCTATCGACATGTAACAATATATCAACATTCCTCTCCTTAACCTAAACATTTAATTTTTTTTTTTTTTTTTTTTAAATATCATATATAATTATATAATAATATATAAACATTGATAAATGAAATTATATAACCTTTACATTGATAACTGAAATTTTAACCATTACAAGTTTAGTTTTTCTAGTTTCTTTACAACTCTTCCTGATCTTGTTTGATAGCTCCCATCATCTTGCCCTTCACTTGTCACTTCGTCTTTAGATTCATCCAGTTCCTCGTCCACATATGCATAAGACGAACATTCCTGTTCGCCACTACCTTCTATGATGTGTTGCCTATTTCTTCTTAACTTCTTTCCATCTTCATCTATGATTTCATACGATCGAGGAGGATCTAACCTCTGCAGTACCTTTCCTTGAGTCCAGCTCTTATCGTCTGTTTGTTTCTTAAATAATATGTTCTGGCCTGGACGCAAATCCTTTAAGGTTTTTGTGTGCCGATTGTAGTACTTTTTTATAATTGCTTGTCTAGTTACATCAAATTCTTTGTTCCTACAGTACAATTTAGGCTTTAAATATTCTCTCGAAGCAGCTAAAGTAGTGTTAAGATTACGATTAAACAATAAGTTAGCTGGTGACGGCGAACCATTTTTTGGCGTGTTCCTATAGTTCAGGAGTGCCAAATATGGATCGGAATTGCTGTGAACACATCTTTTTAAAATTTGTTTTATAATTTATGCACTAGACTCCACCTGTCCATTAGACTGGGGATAATTTGGAGATGATGTGATATGATTAAAACCGTATTCACTAACAAAGTTCTTAAATTCAGTACTACTAAACTGAGGGCCATTATCAGTAACAATTTCCAGTGGAATTCCATGTCGAGCTATGATTGATTTCATGTTTTTTATCACCGTAATGGAGCGTAAATCTTCCAACCTCGCAAGTTCTATATATTTGCTGTAATAATCTGTAACTATAACATAATTGTTTTTATTGAATTCGAATAGATCAGCACCTAATTTTAACCACGGAAACATAGGGATGTCATGAAACACTATCGGTTGTTTAGAATTACTTGCCCTATAAGTAGCACATGTTTGACAATTTTGACAAAGGTTTTTTATTTCTGATCTCATGTTAGGCCAATATACCAAGGGTTTAGCTCGATTTATTGTCAGATATCGGTAGGTGGTGTACTGTAGCATTCACGTGGCAGACTATTTCGTTGTGAATCTCTTGGTCATCAACCTCATCTTTCTCGGTTGAAGAAATGAAAGATCGGCTAAGGAAATCTGAAACAAACATGTATCTACCTGGGACATATTTAACTACAATGTCATAACCTTGTACTTTCAACATCATTCTTTGTATGCATAAAGGTGCTACATTCAAAGGTTTTTTAAACAATGCCTCCAATGCTGAATGATCCGTTTCAATTAATATGCGACGTCCTAAAATATATTTGTGGAAACGTTTGCATCCAAATACTATCGCAAACATTTCTCTTTCAACCTGTGCATACCGTTTTTGATAATCCGTTAATGCCTTTGAAGCATAACAGACTGGTTTTCCTTCTTGCAATAGACAAGCTCCAACACCTTCTGAGCTGGCGTCCACCGAAATCGTTATCTCCTTGTTGGGGTTGAATATTTGCAACACAGGAGCTTTTACCAGACACTCTTTTAATTTGTTAAATGCGTTTTCATGTAAAATTTCCCAGCAGAACTCGTTGTCTTTCTTAACCAATTCATGCAATGGCGCGGTAATGTCCATGGGCAGATCCAGCCGATCGTAAAGGGGGGGGGCTGCAGACCGAAAGGGAGGGGCTGCAGTCACATTTTGATCTGCTAATCAGCTTTTTTACCTTTATTTTGCATTCCCACAACTAAAATTCTACTTTTTCTGCACATTATTTGTTCTTTAACTTGCTTCCTTACATTAAGGAAAGTCAAATTCTATCTTTAAATGACGAAAATTTTTCCAAAGGGAGGGGCTGCAGCACCCACAGCCCCCCCCCCTGGATCCGCCAATGGTAATGTCTGAATAGTTTGTAATGAATTTTGATATATAATTTGTCAATCCAAGAAATCTCTCTACATCTTTTCTATCTTTTAATGACTTTATTTCAGTAATGGCCGCAACTTTTAAAGGATCCGGTGAAATCCCGTTTTTATTAACTATCATTCCTAAAAATTTTATTTCTTCTTTTCCAAATTTTGACTTCTCTAAATTAAATCCTATGTTATGTGAATTAGCAACATCCAATACCTTTTTTAATCTTCTATCATGTTCTTCAATGGATCCAGCGTAAATTACGGGATCATCCACATATATCGCTACTCCTTCTACATCCTTAAATGCCTTTTCCACGCGTTCCTGAAAAGCTTCTGTTAAAACACATAAGCCAAAAGGTAATCTTTTAAACTTGTACTTACCGAAAGGTGGTGAAAACGTGCATAATCGAGAACTGGCCTCATCTAATTGAACTGTCCAAAACCCACTATTGCAGTCTAAAGTAGTAACATATCTGGCGCTTGCTAATTTTTCAATAATGTCATCAACAGTTGGCAACAGCTTCTGTTGCCTTATTATACACTGATTTAAATATCTTGGATCTAGACATATGCGTAGTTGGTTAATCTTTTTCTTTACGATACCAATAGAATTAGACCATTATACTGGAGTATCGATTTTTTCAATAACGTTCAAACTACACATCTAATCCAATTCCTGTTTGAATGGTTTTTCTAGCGCTAACGGAATACGTCGTGGAGGTTCAAATCTTGGTCGTGCATCTTTCTTCAAACAAATAGTGTACTTCTGACTGAAGCACCCTATTCCTTGAAATAAATGTTTATATTGCTCAATAAGGTTATCATAGTTATAACCTTTAATAAAATCAATATTTACGATATTTCTTCTAATCAAATCTAATTCAACGCAAGACTGAAGCCCTAGTATTGTAATGCATGGAACTTCTATAATAACAAATTCGATAATAGCCGACTTCCCATTAGTAAGAAAACATTTGATCTTACACGTACCAATTGTATCTACAACCTTGCTATCAAAAGTGGTCAGTTTAATCTTGGAATTATGAATATCATTCTGACTCAAATTTAATTCTTTAAACGTATTTAGTGATAAACAGTTTACCTGAGCCCCGGAGTCCAATTTTGCGAGTATCCTTTTTCCATTAATTTCGATAGTCTCAAACCAATCCTTTGGTGCAAAACTGCTTTCTAAGCTTCCGATGAAAAAACAGTCACCCTCTCCAACCTGTACATCATGAATCTGCTTCTGATTTGATGTATTGCGACACACACGAGCAAAATGATTTTTAAGACCACATTTTTTACAAGTTTGGCCGATGGCTGAACAATTATGTAAAGAATCCCAGTAATTGCCACACCTATAACATTTTTTATTTGATCTTGGCTGCAGTTGTGATTGAAATTGCTGTGTCTCTTTTTTCTTAACCTCGTCTTGTTTTCGCACCAATCTTTCTTTTATCCGTAGCTCCTTCCAGATCTCCTGCTGTAATAAAAAAATCAAACTTTTGATACCAACTTTTCCATGCTACAGTTTTATTATCATCATCAATTCTTAGCTGCGTAATTCCACTTAAACCACTGATGCTGGAGTGAGACATGGTTGAAGACGTTGAATTCAACGTTAAGTCCATCTCAATTTTATTTTCACCTGACACCATGTTGTTTAATTAGTGTTATAAAAAGCACGCATTTCAACTATATAAGAAAACCTTTTTATTACTGACTTTTTTTTATACATAATACCACATGATATCACTCTGACTAATATCGATCTATCGACATGTAACAATATATCAACACAAGAAGCGGACTGCTTCTGACGCGCCTCAGCACCAGGGAAACTAAGACGGATCGACTTAAAGACCCTCCTTTTGTGGTAGTAGCCTCTTTGTGGCACAGAGCCGGTAGTTTATATGTGGACGGCATCGTCAACGGCACGAGATACGCCATGTTGGTAGACACAGGGGCTACGAAGACTATCGTCTGCCTGAAGGTGATTGGGGAGAAAAGGCTGTCGTCCTCCAGGTGACGAATGAGGATCGCTACAGGAAGTGTAGCCAAAGTATTCGGGGTAGCAGAAGTAAAGATACAGTTGGGTTCAAACTGTGTCTCTCACTCAGGACTAGTGGCTAATATAGAAGAAGAAGTGATTATCGGCATGGACTTAATGAATTCATGCGGTTTATATACTTAAATAGTCTTAAAACGGCAAGTGGTGAACATCGTTAGGGAGGAACTGTTCATGCATAGTCGAAAATCCCAGACGGTTTGTTGGAACCAACTAAGCGGTTGGAGCAAACTGTTTGGATCCAGAACGTTCGAGATCCATCTACGTTGTTCCAACACCTTCCACGAAGACGTGGAACCTTCCAGAATGTTCGTTTTACTTTATATATAAGGAGCGAGTGACTGGGCCAATTAGAATTAGTCTGTGTCTTGACTGTGAATTTCAAGTCATATGATTGTGTGTTATAATTTTTGTAACCTGCTCGATTTGACTTATATTAATTCGTTGGCATTGATAATTGTATATTTCTGTTGAATAAATATTTGTCACCTACATAAGTGTTACAATATGTAAACGCCACACTTTCCCATATTTTTTATGCTTTTATTTGTATATCTCCATTAGTTATAATGTATTTGTAATGCGAAAACTGAAAGTTCTCAGTACCTACTTTTCGATTCATTATTTCTTATTTCTTTTTTAAGGGACCTAATTTCATCAACAGTCGAGTTTTTTTACTGCTTGGTTGTTTTTTACAGCTATTTGCTTTTTGAAAATATATGGTGAAGGTGAATCGATAGGAGGTGTATTTGCGACTCGTAGTAAAGTTTGTCTCTTATGCTTTACTGGAAATCCAGAACGATTACGGTTCCTCTAAAATTACTTAATATTACCTTCAGAAATTTATCATGGAACCAATGCTTCTAAATTAAATATAATTAATTAAAGATTATCCTTTATTAATAATAATTTGAGCAATCTCTCTTTACTCTTTAAAGTAAAATAATTTTTTTCTTTGTTAAATAATTTTTTTTATTTTCATCAGTTATAATACAGGAAATGAAATTTTGGCTGTCAAATCGCGGGCATATAAACTCATCAAATGCCCAGTTCGATCAAAATGGTTGCAGCCGTTTTTAAGAAAAAAAAAAACAACTTAAAAATGAGGCAAAATTTATTTTAAAAAGTTTCCCCTCCGTTTGACCAATTATGGCTGTCACATCTTTGGCATATACATAAACCAAATACCTGATTTGATCAACATCGTTAGATCCGTTTTTGAGTAAATAAAAAAACACGTGAAAAAGAGACCGAATTTAATAAATAAAGTGCCCCCTACAATTGACCAATTTCGATTAAATTTCGGCTTTCGCGTCGCGGTTATATACATACATCAAATATCCAGTGTTGCGACTATTATTTAAATTGAAGTAGAAAGGAAGGGGGGTTATAATGGGTGAAAATAACCAAGGAAGAAAAATAAAACAACTTCGCAGGTAGCTGTTGGTGAAGACATGACTTCACAAATCCTTGGCAAAGAAGTAATGTCGAGGCACGGTAGTAACGTCTCTAAAAGAACAGAACTAGAGTCCCAACTGGAGGAAGCTGAAGCCACCTATCGTTATAGGAAACGAGCGCGGGAGTTGGCGAGGATGAAGGAGGAGCTGGAGGGGGAGTACCGTTTGGAGCGACTGCGGAGAGCGGTAGAAAATGTTAGTTCCGCCGGAAGCGTTGCTGGAGTTAGCAAGATTAGCCAAGCTTCCTTGGATCCTAGTCCTTATAGTGTATATACCAAAAACAAAGTAAGGGATTGGGTAAGCAAACACAATTACCTAATAGATGAGGAAGAAGGATTACGCGAGGTTCCTCCTGAATTTACTGAAAATTCTAGAAAGCCATCCCCAATGTCGCGACCACGGTCTACAATTTCGGCCCAACCTAAGCCTCCAATTAATAATCCTGTTTGTTTAAACCCCTGCCAACAACCCCATTTTTCTATGGAGACTTATTTAGCGCGAAAATCTGTAGGAAAAGTGTTATAACTCAAGTTGATTTAATGTTAAAAGCAAGGCTTGATTTGATAATTGATATTTATTGAACACACTAATTTATAATTGAAAAGGTTATGTACAGCACATGGTTCACACATAATATTAATAATAACAATAGATAATAGAACATATGTTTTTTTTTTCCACAAGTTAATTAATGATCTTTCACAGCCAACATAATATACTTGGTCACTATAGTCTTCCCACCCTAATTTTGCCAACCACACATTCACTTAGATACTTCGGTGGTCGAGTTTGGCGGCTTGATCTTCTAAGATTTGGAGGATCCAATTGATCTTCTCTAACTGCAGGAGCTGTTGAGTTCTCTTGCAGTTGATCTGGAGTTATTTGAGGACGATGAAATAGCTGTGGATATTGTTGCATTTCATTGTCTCTATTTCCAACAGGTTGTAGAACATTTCCAATAGGGGGTTCTCCTTGGGAAAATGTAACATTTCTGTGTTTTACTTGGGTCTGTCGGAGCTGATCGATGTGTCTCTTGAAGGAATACCCGTTGTCTAGCTTTATAATGTAGTGAATGAATATAATATAATGTAGTGTAGCGATTTCGGACAAGTAGACTGTTTTTCATGGTCAATCTTATTGATATCGACAGGTTGTTTGGAGCGATCATCCGAGAATTAATTTTAGAAGCTTCAAGTGCGATTGCCTCTGTAACGATGTCCTTGAAGGCAGTCCTTGTTGATCGCAAGACATTCTCACGAATAGAGTCATCTTTAAGACCCCGGACAAATTGAGCCCGTGAGAATATGTCTGCAATTGATACTTTACAGTTACATGGAGAAATAAAGTTACATTCACTTATTTTTGATCTGAGTGATGTCAAGAATTCGGCGATTGTTTGGTTTTCCGGCTGGTACATTGATAAGAATTTGTGCTGAGCAACTAGCTCGTTTTGAGGAGGAGAAAGGTGGTCTTGAAGCAATTTGGTTAATTCTTCGAAGGTATGATCAGTAGGTTTTTTAGGTGCGCCTAGAGCTGCGATCATGTCGAAATATTTTGAACCAATGGAATTCAAAAGCAGCCTAGCACAGTAAGCCTTATTAGATAGAACTCCTTTCATTGTAATGTAGTTTTCAAACCTTTTTAGATATGTTTTAAACGATTCCTTATTTGGATCAAAAGCATCAAAATTTGGAACAAAAACTGTTCTTAACTCTGAATCGGAACCCTCTTTTGATACTGATAATTGTGAAGTTTGCGGGGTTGATTTCATTGTATTGATTAGTTGAGTGATGAGTGAATTTCTTTGCTCCATAAATTTCTTGAATTGATCGGGATCCATTATTGTTGATATTTTTATTGATTGAAAGAAAAAAAAAATGTAGTGTTAAAACATTGTCCGCCGCCGAGCAAACTGTTCGTGAAATTTTGAAGAAGAAAACATCTGGTGCGTGCGCGCAACACACAACTTTCACTTACCAACTTACTTAGATTAGAATTTAATGTGTTTCGTTTATTGCCACTTCTCAAAGTTATACATTTTTCCACATTCATTTCTTATTTTTGTTTTCATTTGCTGAAAAAAAAAACTAATTTCTTTTATTATTAAATAAAAGTTTTTACTTGTGATAATTCGGCAATGCAAGCATAATACTCCAAGTTGTCTGATTTTATAATTCTCTGTGTAGTTATTGAAAACTTCATTTGCCATGAAACAAATAATTTCCATTAAATAAACAGAACGGCTTTAATTATGAACAATGGTCTGTCATTAAAGGCGTACGCCGCCGCATGCGTGTGCTCAACGTACTTAATGAGTTGACGGAATATTTTTCTTTTTTTTCCTCTATACGTTTACTTGATTTTTTTTCATATTTCGCCATTTCTTATTTTTTAGCGTAATGAGAGACAGTTAATTTTTCCATATAAACAAAAACAAGGGTACTTTACAGGAAAACAAAAAATTCCCCTTCCCCATTTAAGCCCCCTCAGAACATTTTAATAACGATAAAGCTTAACTGATATTAAAGAACACCTTATTTTCATTAAACATGGCGAATTTGATCCGAATCATTAAAGCCGTTTTTGAGATAATCGGAAGAAAGGTATAAATTGGAAAAAAGTTATCAAATAAAGTCCCCTCTCCGGTTGATCAATTTTGATGAAATTTTTACGGTCATATTTTAGGCATATCAATACATCAAATACTCAGTTTAATCAGAATCGTTAGAGCCGTTTTTGAGAAAATCGAAAAAAACGTAAAAAGTTATTCAATAAAGTACTCCCTCCCTTTGAGCAATTTAGATGAAATTTTTGATGTCACATCGCGGACATATACGTACACTAAATACCTAATTTCAGGTTCGTACGGTTTATAGTTTTTGAGCTAGTCTGTTCACACACACACACACCCACACACAGACCATTTCGCGGGACTTGGTTATTTGGACTAAGGGGACCCCAAAACGTGTATTTCCGTTGAAAACCGGAAGTCGAAATTTTTCACGATCGCAATACTTCCACTTACTATATATTTCATATATAGGTAAGTGAAAGTAATTATATAACTTATAGAAAATTTTACTAGATAGCTTGATTTAATAAACAAAAACAAAAAAATATGTAACTTCTTGAAATTTCTATTTAAAATCTTGAATAGAAAAATTGAAGTCGGCCTACCTTCTCATCTAATGATTGTTGATAAAAATTTTGAACTTTTATGGATAAAATTTCTTCACCTCGTCGCCAAATTTGTTATAACTCAAGTTGATTTAATGTTAAAAGCAAGGCTTGATTTGATAATTGATATTTATTGAACACACTAATTTATAATTGAAAAGGTTATGTACAGCACATGGTTCACACATAATATTAATAATAACAATAGATAATAGAACATATGTTTTTTTTTTCCACAAGTTAATTAATGATCTTTCACAGCCAACATAATATACTTGGGTACTATAAAAAGCCTTTCCATCATTTAGCGGTGACCCCTCGGAGTGGCTACATTTTATTACTAGTTTTCGTAATTCAACGAACATATGTAAATTTTCTGAGGAGAAATATTTACAGCGAATTAGTAAAGCTCTTACAAGTAGGGCAAAAGAATAGGTGAGATCCTTATTACGTGTTCCCAACTCGGTTAATAAAATTATACAAATTTTAGAGCTACAATATGGTCGTTCAATCATTATAATAAATAACCTTATTGAGGAAGGTAAAAGGTTTTCTAGATTAGCAGAGGATAATTTGCATAGCCTTTTGGATTTAGCTACTAAAGTATACAATCTGACTGAAGCCATAGAAGGCCTAGAGGAACATCAGTTTTTTACTAGCCCTCAGCTTATGGACGAAATCGTAAATAAGCTAAATGCTAATATAAAATTACAACGGGGAGAAACCGTTGTTAGGTTAGGAAAAAGGGCTGATCTTAGTGATCATAATGATTTTCTTTATAATAAGGCAGTCGCTGTTAATCACGCTTCATGTAATTTACCAGGGAAAATAAATTCTCGTAAAATTCATGCAATAAAAGAGGTTGGAGATAAGCGTGTAGATGATAGTGAAAGATGTTTATTACTTTCTGTATCCGATAGACGTATGTAAATGGGTTGGTGAGAAAAGGTTATGTTTTTTATGCATTAGCAAATTTCACCAAGCAGCCAAATGTAGAACAAAGAATCGCTGCGGAGTGGGAGAATGCAAAGCTTCTCACCACTCGTTACTCCATCTTGAAACAGAAGGCAATACTACTCGGGGCCCGGTGTGGCTGTGCGGTAAAGCGCCGTACTCCCATGCCGGAGCTGCGGGTCCGAGTCCCGCCCTGGGTGGTGCTTTTCTTTCGTAGGAGAAGTATCACCCAGTTAGTATGGACAGTATAGGGCTTTAGTGGATGCCTTGAAGTCCCCAAAAAAAAAAACAAGAAAAAAAAAACAGTGTAGTTGCCTACAGCACAGCCAATTCGGCCTCCACGTTGTTGAAGATACTCCCGATTCGTGTAAAGGGTCCCTTGGGTAGTACAGTTGTAACAGCCTTGCTTGACGAAGGTGCTGATTGTACCTTAATAGACAGCAAGCTGGCAAAGTCTTTAGGGTTAAAGAGGAAAAGGTCTCCTTTATGTATTCAGTAGATACAAGGGGAAACAAGATCAGAAAATGATTCGGAGGAGGTTGATTTGTCAATTGGGGGAATAAATAAAAAAAGTAAGGTTTATAACCTCACAGGTGTTCGAACTGTTAATAATTTATCATTGCCAAGACAACAAATTAATCTGAAAACATTAGAAAATTCGTGGCCTCAAATAAAATATATTCCCCTTAATTTTCGTGATGAAGTTCCAAAATTATTAATTGGGCAAGACCACTGGGGCATTATAGAAACCTGTAAAAGTCGGCGAAAGTCTTGGAATGGTCTCGGGCTTAGCAAGAAAAGATTGGGTTGGGTCTTTCACAGAAGGGCTGACAATCGTATGCAATCGGTCATTAGTCGCCCCCTGCATTTACGCCAGCATCAAAAATCTGACGAAAACTTACAGCAGCCGAAAATTTCAATATTGATATCGGTTTTGAGATTGAAGATAATTTTAATAAATCTCTATCGATGGATGGGTGATTCTAAAATATGGTGGTATTTGGCTCTTAATTTTTTAGGATTTTCAAAGTCATGTTTGCTTATGTTTCTGGTTCTTGATGGCTTGGTCAAATCCTCCTTATCAATGATGTTAACTGTGCACACACTAATATTCATAGTTATAGAGATAATGATTTTCATAGAAATTAATGTTCTTGGGAGTCACAAAATGTAACATATGACATCATTATATTAATTTAAATCTTTTAAAAAATAATTCTCTAAATTTTACAGTCTTATATCGTCTCGTTCTTATATAGGAATAATGAATAGGATCCATACCTTCAGAATAGTTAAAGAAATAACAGTTAACTATTAGACACTTAAAAAGATATTCCAAAATAGGAACCATAAAAACAACTCATTTAGTTTTTTAGATGAAGCGATTCTCTAGTTCCTTAGCTTTCATTTCTTCTTCAGTCATTCTTTTTTTTCGATGTAATTTTTCTAAAATGAGCCCCTGTGTTATTTAAAGATTTATTCTGCAGTTTAAGGGGGGAAGAGGGATAGTTATGATATGGATACGTAACTGGGGCGGATCCAGCACGAAATTTTTTGGGTGGATAGTAACCTCCTGTCTCATAATCATGTGTCTGACAGCACCGTTTTTTAATGAGAGTATTACCTTGGATGCAAGAAGGACTGCATTTTAAACAAATGCAGGTTTACGGCATATTAACCAGCTAATTGCATTATTGCTTAAAAATATAAAAAAAATTTAAAAACCAAAATATTTGGGGGGGGATCATGACCCATGTCACCCCCCCCCTGGATCCGCCCTTGATACTTAATCGAAACCTAACTTCCTGAACTGACACTGATTAGTAATGAACATAACCAAGTTACTAATTTCATCAAATGTCTCTCCCTGACCAAGATTGTCTCTTCCTAGCTAGAAACGAAATCAATATTAGGCTAGGGAGGGGCAAATCGGCTATTTATCATTAATTTTGGCAAAACTCTGACAAATATTTCTTAAAGGAGGTTATGGCTGGGTAGAGATTCGAAGGTTCTATAAAATTATGATACAAAATATACATATATTTTTTACCATCATCATATTAATAACGTATAGGGAGGGACTCACCATAAAAATATTTTTCAGTTTTACACCTTCCTCCACGTCCTGAAAGCAACTGAGGGGAAAAATTATATGAATCGACGAATAGTCAGGTTTATAACAAGGGTACCCCGTATGTTCTTAACTCGAAATTTCCTTTTCTGAGGGGATTGGTGGGTGTATGAAAAACTAGCTAGGGAGTGACCTCACAACTGTGTGACAAAGGGAAAAACTGTTGTGGTACTTAGCCTGTACCCTTTGGAATCCTGGCTCAATTTTATTTTGCATCCTGAAAGTATGCTGATAAGATTTGTGCCTGACTATTTAGAATTATTGTGATGGAAAAGTTTTTAATTATTTTTCAACGTACATGACCTATACTTTGTGACAGGCTAGGGAGAGACAAAAAGAGCATTGTTATTGATTTTATGGAATGTTATCCTGTATTTAGGCACTTGAAAATGAGATAGCTGTATTCATAACCAATGAGGTAATAATTAGGAAAACAAATTGAAAAATCCTTTAGGTGGTTCTCGATATATCTCTATATAATTTTAGAATCACCCAAATGGTAAAAAAGCTCTAGCAATTTTGAATAAAACGGCCAAATTCGGGTAAAGGTGCTGAAGAGCGGCTGATGGCGTGGCCTGTTTTGAGAGGTTATGTGACCGTGATGTTATCGAATTCCCGTCGCCTTTTTTTCAGTTAAAAATTGCCTTGATTGGCTTTAATAGATTCTAGCTTTGGACTCACGCTCGCTGCGCTCGCTCTTCAGAGATAAATAAACCGCCAAAAGGGTCCTTATCATTGGAGATCGGGCCTTACTTTGAAGGTCGCCTTAGTGAACGGTGCACAAGCCGCACTTCAGTACTTGTACCCAAATTCGTAGGTGTACAATGGGAAGTAGGCTTATTGTGAAAGGATGAGCAAAATCAGGCAGTCGATAGTTGTGCGAGGCCCTTCGACGGCTTTATTGCGTCGAAAATAAAATGTCTAAAGTCGCCAAATTCGCAAAACAGAATAAAAATAAAATGGCTGACTATATTTCGAAAGGTTACGCGCGAAAATTAAACGGAATTGAAAAGGGTCGTCTATCTGGAAGAATATGGTACCTTCCACATCTAGCTGTCTTCAATCCGAACAACCCAGTAAGATACGAGTTGTGTTTGACGCGTCGGCGAAAACTAGTGGCGTGAGTTTAAACGATCAACTGCTCAGAGGTCCTGATGAATATGTCATGCAAGTAATGTTGTTCGGCGCTATTTGTTCCCCTTTCCAGGCACAGTTTGTTAGGAACTTAAACGCTAACCGATTTTCCGAATCGTATCTCCAAGCAGTTCAGGCCGTCCATAAGGCTCATTACATGAACGACTACCCGGAAAGCGTTGATACTGAGGAGGAAGCTATAAAGTTAATCAAAGCAATAGAGGGGGTTTCGAGATGGTCAGTTGGTTTTCTAATTCCACTAGCGTTCTTGAATCTTTGAAAATCATATTAAAGAGTGCTGAAGACGTTCATCTAGACCCGAATAGCATAGAAAAGGTTCTTGGGCTCCGTTATATTCCCCAACACGATTGGTTCGTATTTAAATTTGACCGAAAGCGTATTCCTCCCGAAATCATATCTCATGTTAAACAAATGACGAAACGTGAATTTTTAATAATTTTGATATCCATTTTTGACCCCTTGGGTTTCCTATCTTGGTGGACCATTAAGGCTAAATTATTACATCAGGATATTTGGAGATCAAAAATCGATTGGGACGACGAGATTAGCGAAAAAATCGGAGTGAGATGGGAGGATTGGTTTCAAGAAATTGAAACAGTAGAAAAATTAAAAATAAACCGTCATTATTCCCCACTTTTAACGAACGCGAATGAAATTCACTTGCACACTTTCTGCGACGCAAGTGACCGGGCATTTGCAGCTACTTGCTACATTAAAATAATTCAGGGAGATATCTCTTCAGTTTGTTTAATGGCATCAAAATCTCGGGTGGCTCCTCTTAAACAACTTTCCGTATCCGTCTTGAGCTTCAAGCGGCTGTCTTAGGAGCTAGGCTTGCAACGTTTTTGATTAGGGAGTCTGGGATTTATTTCAATAAACAGCTTTTTTAGAGCGATTCGAGAACTGTCCTCCATTGGGTTTGGAACTGTGACGCTCGTTACAAGATGTTTGTCGCACATCGAGTAGGTGAAATTGCATCCTTGAATCCTGAGCGATGGAGGTGGGTGCCAGGTACATTAAATCCAGCTGATTGGGCGACAAAGGATAAAACGTGTAATTTGGACCAATGGTTTTTGGTTTCAAAATTTCTGCAAGGTGGAGAAGAAACGTGGCCAATTTCCTCTGACACCGAAATGAACGCTGGAAATTTGTGTGAGCTAGAGCGGATGAATTTAGTTCTTTCTTCTCAACCGGGGTTTCTCAAACAGCCTATGGGTCCCCTCCCTATCGAGAGACTTCATCATAATGCTCGTCCTTTCATAAATGTTGGACTGGATTATTTCGGACCACTGATGGTGACAGTAAAGCGTTCTAAGGAGAAACGTTATGTAGCTTTGTTTTCATGCATGATTATTAGCTATCCATCTAGAGCTCATCCGAGATCTCACCACGGAGGGAACCCTTCTAGCAATAAGAAGGATGTCTGCAAGAATAGGATATCCCGAGAAGATGTGGTCAGACAATGGAACCAATTTCCGTAGCAGAAAAAATAACCAACGACTGTTTGAAAAGGATGGACCAGGACACTATGGCGCAAGAACTTAGTAGCCATCAAATATGGTAGAATGGAACTTCTTGCCCCCTGCGGCACCTCACATGGTAGGAAGCTGGGAGAAATTAATCCGCTCGGTTAAGAAGTCCTTCACGCATACCCTGAAATGTCAAGCTCCGAGAGAAGATATTCTAAACATACTGTTGGTGGAAGCTGAGAACCAGATAAACAGTACACCAGTAACCACGGTATCAGATGATCCAGAATATCCAGAGGCTTTGACACTAAACCATTTCCTCCTTGGTTCTAGCAATGGCTTGCCTCGATGGGCCCCCAATCATGAGGAGAACTTTGACCTGCGTAAAAGAAGGCAGCTAGCACAGCAATTAGCCGACTTCTGGCGCAGATGGCTGAAAGAATACCTACCGAGCCTAATAAAGTCATCACGTTGGTTCGGGGAGACCGAAGAGATCAAGATCAATCAGCTGATCTATCTAGTAGAACCCAAAGAGCGACGAGGTGTATGGAAGCCTGGAAGGATTGCGGCAGTGTATCCTGGAGCCGACGGGAGGACGCGAGTCGTGGATGTGAAGACCAGCGAAGGGATCATCAGGCGTCCGGTTACCAAGCTTCTTCCTCTCCCGCCTTCTGGCTTGTAGCTGCCGCTACTAAGGGAGGGAGGATGTTTATGGTATTATTAATTCTAAATTCCTAGTTCTGGCTCATATTGTCTAAATTATCATTTGGCATTATTTATGTGTATTGTTGAAATAATTCATTATTGTTGAGAAAGTCTGGTCATTAAATCATTTTGTTTGTTCTGAGAACTACAAGCTAACTTATTTCTTAGCTTAAAACAATTTTTACAGTAACACATGCTGTTTATGCGACTCTCATACGCCACAGACATGGGAGCACATAACTTATGATTGCGAGAATTTTGAAGCTTTCAGAAGAAAACTTATTCAAGACATCATTACATCAGGGAGTCATTGGCCCGTGAAAGAGACTGATTTAATTTCAAAAGATTACTTTTCATCTTTTTCCAGCTTTCTAGCAAAAATAGACTTTAACATGTTATGTTATGTTAAAATACTGTAACTATAATTATTAATAATGTATATGTTATACGTTATGTGGTGCAGGTGAAAAAGTTAATAAAAATAAAAAATAAAAAACACACACACAGACCATTTCGTGGGACTTGGTTCTTTGGACTCAGAGGACCCCAAAACGTGTATTTCCTTTAAAAACCGGAATTCGAAATTGTTCACGATCGCTTTCCCCTACTATATATTACTTTCACTTACCTATATATGAAATATATAGTAAGGGAAAGTATTGCGATCTTGAAATTTCAACTTCCAATTTTCAAGGGAAATACACATTCTGGGGTCCTCTGAGTCCAAATAACCAAGTCCCACGAAATGGTGTGTGTGTGTGTGTGTGTGTGTGTGTGAACAGACTAGCTGAAAAACTGTAAACCGTGCGAACCTGAAATTGGGTATTTAGGGTATATATGTGCCCGCGACGTGACAGCAAAAATTTCATCAAAATTGCTCAAAGGGAGATACTTTATTTAATAACTTTTTAAGTTTTTTTCGTTTTTCTCAAAAACGGCTCTAACGATTTTGATTAAACTGAGTATTTTATGAATTAATATGCCCGAGATATGACTGTAAAAATTTCATCAAAATTGATCAACCGGAGGGGGCACTTTATTTATAACTTTTTTTTTCCAACGTTTACGTTTTTTTTCGAGTTTTTCAAAAACTGCTTTAACGATTTTGATTAAATTCGTCATGTTTAATGAAAATCAAGTCTTCTTTAATATCAAGTCAGTTTTATCATTATGATAATGTTCTGAGGGGGCTTGTTGTATACTGACATTAGGAACTATTAGCATTTGTTGTTTGTTGTTTGTTTGAATAAGGTTAAAATTACTCACAGTTTGGATCCTTTTTTATCTTTTTAATCCTCGTTACCACTTTGTTGTAAACTGACATTAGGAACTATTTACTTATAAACAATTCATAAAGTATTAAACCACTTTATTTAAATATCAACTTATATATAATTACACTTCCTAGGCGGATAAACTCATGTGGTCTAATTCACTCGACCTAAACATGAACCTCTCTGTTATATCCCTATGTTAAAATCTCTTTGTATTCTTAATTGACATTAACAGATGTTATTGTGATATATAATCTAATGTACCCTTGTTTTAAAAACGAAATCATTTTCTGTTTTCTTAATATAGTTATTATGACATTTCTAACCATTGTTTTTCATTTCAATTATCAAGCTGAGACAGTACAAGAATACAACCTCCAATGCTGAACCGCGGTTACCGGTCACAGCCTTCTTTATTTATTTAATCTTATGATACTACAATCTCCCACGCTAAACAAAGAACATAATTTAATACTCATACCACTCACTAGTTCGTCCTTGAAATTAAAAACAAACAAATTACATAAAATTTAAATTTTCAATATTGAACATAGTCTTTCAAATATGCTGGTGGACGGTGCACCCGCCTTGGGCGCCCCGTCTGTTGGTCTGAAGTTGGCTGCGGGGGTATTGGTTGATTGAGCTCTGTCCCTCTTGGTTCGAACTCCTCAGGTTGCTGTTGGATGTCAGGGGCTGAAGAAACTTCAATATGATTGCCTGAAGGTGGTTGCACTATTGGTAGGCCCGGATCTGGTAATACTGGCTGATGAACCTCCGTGATGGTTACCGGGTTCTGGGCTTGAGCAGATAACGTGATCTCTGAACCACAAAGCTGGTCTATGTGGCGTTTAAGCGCATATCCATCATCCAGCCTCACCCGATAGTGCAGTCTACCATCTTCTCGGTGACAACAGCAGGTTTACATACCTGCCTTCCACCGGTGTACATTTTTGTTAGAACCTGGTCTCCCACGCTAAAAAAATCTTGGACATCATGGTCGCGTTGGTATTGCTTTTAAAGCTGGTTATGGCTTCTTGAATGGATGACCAGGGGCAATAAGTCTTTGACGAATACCATTTGACTCGCAGAACGTCGTAAATTCTGAGCTGGTAAATATAGTGGCGTTATCTGACACCATGATCTCTGGAAGCCCGTGAATACTGAAAATATCTTGCTGAATTCAATTGTTGATAATGTAGGTGCTGATTTTGATATTCTCACTTCCGGCCATTTTGATTTTGTGTCATTGAGTATAATGATGTAGTGGCCATCTTTGGGACCTGCATAATCTATATGAATGCGTTGAAAATTTTCAATAGGTTCTTCTCATGGATGCAATGGAGCACTAGGTGGAGCACCTATGCTTTCGGCACAGGCTTGGCAACTTTTGACATACGTTTCAATGTCCCGATCGATATTCTTCCAAAAACAGTACTGCCAGGCTAAACTTTTCATTTTAGAAATTTTAATGTGGGTAGAGTGCATTTCAGCAAGAACGATTGGCTGTAGGACTGATGGAATCATCATTCGCTGGCCTTTGAAGATAGCTCCATCCTGTAATGAAAATTGGTCTTCTTGAACTTCGCCATCCTTTAATTGTTGGTTGAGTTTTGACAAAATTAGGTCTTTTTGAGTTTCCACAGCGATTGATTTTGCTGATAAGAGATCAGTTGAGGTTTGATTTATGCTTTGTCTGTGGTTATCGTCATCATTTAAATCTGGCAACCTTGATGGTACTGGTGCTCACGAGAAATAATCCATATGGTCCATATTCTCCTCAGCTTTTTTATGTTTAATAGTATAATTAAATCCACTTAGCATTTTTGCATAACGGAGCAGACGAGACGCTGTCATGACAGGAAGTTTGGCATCTTGATGAAAAATTCGACTTAACGGACCATTGTCTGTTACCAACGTGAATTTTCGCCCAAAAAGGTAAAGTTGAAACTTGTTGACCGCATAAACTATTGAAAGGGCTTCACTAGTCTATCAATAACATGGGATAACACAGCTCCAATTCCCACAGGGCTGGCATCACAGGCAAGTACAACAGGTAATTCTGGATTAAAAGGCATTAGCACTCGGTCACTTGCAATCTCTTCTTTCAATTTTTTAAAAGCATTTTCACAAGAGTTTGACCACTTGAACTTATGTTTTTTCCGAAGCAAACAGGGTAATGGAAAAGTAAGATATGAAAGGTTTGGGATAAACTTGGCATAATACGTTGTCATTCCCAAAAATCTTCTAACCCCATCGGCATCACAAGGGCGCGGTGCCTTTACTATAGCGTTGACTTTTTGAGGACATTTCTTCACTTTATTATGTTCGATGATGTGCCCAAGGTAAGAAATATAAGTATTGAAAAACTGACATTCTTCGCTGTTAAGTTGAAGGTCACATTGTCGCAGGGATTTAAACAGCTAATGAGATTTTGGGAACTTTCCTCTCTGTTTGACCCATAGACTATGATATCATCGAAATTCGCCGTCACCCCATTTAATCCTGACAAAATTTGAACTAAAATTCGATGGAATTCTGATGGAGCCGATTTAATCCCAAAACTTAAACGTTTCATTGCAAAAATCCTTCGATGTGTTGACATAGTTTGAATTAGTTGACTCTCTTTGTCAACTTGTTCATGCAGGTAAGCTTTGTATAAGTCAAGTTTACAGAAAATACTGGCTTTTCGCAGGTTGTTAATAACTTCATCAATCCGAGGAATAGGGTAATGTGTGTCATGGAGTTATTTGTTGACGGCTTCCTTGTAATCGACAGCTAATCGTACCTTATTGTTGGGTTTTGGGATTGGGACCAATGGTGAACCCCAATCTGAGTGCTTTATCGGATAAATAATTAGCGATTAATAATAATTAGCGATTAATTCATCTAATTCTTTTTCAACTGCTTCACGTAGTGTAAATGGTACGTTCCTGGCTTTTAGAAAAAATGGCTTAGCGTTTTTCTTTAATTTTAACCCTTTAAGCGCTAAGCACTCGGAACGAGAGTTGCACTGAGGTGCTGAGCGGGTCTGCAGGCATTTCACTCCCCACGCTAAGGCCTGCAGGCCACTCTCCGCCGCTGCCTGCTTCAACTTCTTCAACTCCTCATAACCTTCACAGACTATTTATTTATGTTTTATTTATTTTTTATGATTCTATAATACCTTTATCATTATTTCAATAAATTAAAATGCTAGATTATCGATTGCAATAAGAGATTACGTGATATAAGAAGGTAATAATGAACAATAATATAATAATGTTAATAGTTTATATACATTTTTTTTAATTTAATTAATTTTTAATAAGTAATATTTTTTTAAATTTAAAGTAATATTTTAATAATTTCCCAATGTTTAGATGGATAAAAAACTTCCCCATCGTCTTTTTAGATGCGGGCTTTGGACCGCCACCGGCAGAGTTAAGAAATTTTTTTATTGTTTTTAGTTTTTCGTTATTTTTTATATGTATTTGTAAACCTTCAAGAACACATAGTCACAAAAAAGTCAGAATATTTTTTTAATTTTATATTAATTTCAATTGTTTTTATTTTAATTTGACATTTTTTAAATAATTTTGTATTATTTTCAAAAAAAAAATTAATGTTATATTTTTTTAAAATACTTATATATTTAATTTTTTAAAAAAATTAATTTTATATTCTTATTAGGGATTAAGTCTCCGTGGATCCACTAGAATGTGCCTCAGTCACCACAACTTATCTCTTGTGAAGCTGAGGACGGTAAATAAGTGAAAAACCATTTGAGGGATATCTCGTCATGAGCGTGTGGGGGGGACCTGTAGCCTTTGACGAGTTATCTCGTCATTAGCGTGTGGGAACCATGAAAGGGTTAAGGAACAGATCAGATTCGGAATAACATCCCACTTTCGGCTCAAAAATGTCTGCATATTCCTCCATGGTGGACTGGGGGTAGTCTTGACAGAATTTACCCAAGTGTCAAACGATGAGCTTAATGTCGAAGAATCAAGACATTTCAATTCAATATTTATTCGCCTGATGCATACTCTTCCAAGGATTGGACTGAGGTTGTTTGGTACTACAAATAACAATTTATTTGATGTTTTTCCGTCATATTCGATAGGGACTACTGCGTAGTCGATAGGTTGAAAATACCATGCGTGTAAGACCGGAAACGCACATCCGTTTTCTTCAGTTCCCCCTTGAAAAGTAATTTCTCAAATTCTTGTTGCGGTAGGAGCGTAAACGCAGAATCTGAGTCAACTTCAAATTTTTGATCATGAATCTGATTCAATTTTTTGGTTGCATAAAACTTTTCAGTCTCTTTCGTAATTAAATCTGACCCAGATAAGAAAACATCATAGATCTTATTTACCCCTACCAAGTCGTCTAGGAAGTTTGACTCAGCTATATCTTCCGGGTCCATTTCGATAGCTTTTACATGTGAGGTAGTATTTTTCTTCATTAAGTAAGACAAATATACTTTTTGGACATGACCAATCTTAGAAAAATATCGGCATTTTAATTTGTCACGGGGTGTGCTACAAGTTTGCCCTCTGGTTAGTCTTGGAACATCGAAGGCAATTGTTTTCAATGCCGAGTTTTTTAAAATCGAGCCTTGAATGCCAACTTGTCTGTGATGACCGGTACGATGTGTAATGTGATGACATTACGCCAACGTATCGGTGGTTGTCTATCTTGAGAGCGAGATCGAGAGTGTGAGACTCGATTGCCATATTCGGTTGACGTGCCGCTTCATAAACTAAGACCGATTCAGTTACTTTCTCAAATGTTGCATCGGATAGTTGTAAAAATTGTTCAGGGATACTGTTGGGATCACTTATGCCACGAATAAATTGAGCCCGCAAGAATATATTTGCGATATTTTTATTGCATTTACATTCAAACTTACAAATAGAGGCCAATTGACGTAATTCGGCGATGTATTAACTAAAAGATTCCCCATCATTTTGCGTTCTTGAGAAAAATCGATGTTGTTGTACAATTACATTTGGTTTACGGCAAAAATGCCCTTCTAAAATGTTTATTGCTTTATCGTATGTCATGTTCGCGGGACTTTCTGGGGCTGTTAGTGAGCACAGCACACCATGAAGTTTGGATCCGATGTGAAGTAAGAGTTCTTTGGCGCACAGGGTTCTATTATCACGGAGGCCCCTTAAATCAAACCAATTTTCAAGACGGCTTTCATATTAACGGAAAGTTTCTTTTGATTCATCGTAACATTCAAAATTTGAGATGAAATTGACGTGTGCAGTTTGATTTCATTATTTTGTAAAACAGATGTTATAGTTGACAAAATTGGTGCTAAATCGTCCATGTTTATGTTGCATGTTTGAATAAAGTTAAAATTACTCACAGTTTGGATCCTGTTTTATCTTTTTAATCCTCGTCACCACTAATTTCATTAGGGGCGGGATGGCCGAGTGAACAAGGGCGCTTGCAATAGGTAATTAAAGTTAAGCAACGTCCATCGTGGTTAGTACTTGGATGGGTGACCGCTCCATTCAGGTGACCGCCCACCAATGAACGCCACGCAGTCCAAGTCTACCCCCACCCCCGGGTATGTGAGGCCCGTCAGCCTACTAGAGGCGACTCACACTGACCGGGCGTAGGAGTGATTAACCTTCCCCGTGTGTTTCATCGAGAATCGTGGTGTGGTTTTCCAGGATGTCAGTTACCGCCCGGAGGTTTGGTTCAGGGACGGTATTCTTCAGGGAAAGAAATATAGGTCCTTGGGGCCTGCTGACTCTGAGCTACCATAATCCTTGGACCTAGACCAGTTTGTCACTGCCCTTGAACCCGAGAGAGCTGACGCCATCGGTGGGAAGGACGCTGACAAATTGGCCCCAATGGGATTAGTTATGGAGCTATGGGCAGTCTGCCGCTGCACCATGGTGACCATGGCTTGCAGCAACGTGAGGTTGGGCTACCCCCTCCAGGCTGTCTGTGTCTCCCGCAAGCAACACAAATTTCTGAAAGAAGACCACACTGCGCGGCCAAAGGTCTAATTAGGCCTAATGCGCCAACCGAAAAAAAAAAAATATATATAATTTTATTTCCTAGGCGGACAAACTCATGCAGTCTAACTCACTCAACTTAAACATGAACCTCTCATAAGCTCCAATGCTGAACCTAGACATGCGCGCCACAGAAAAATCTTCGGCGGCGGGCCGCCGATGATTTTTAACCGGCGGCGGCGGCGCATGTTACGTAGAAATCCCGAAGAATTCCTAATAACGAAGAGTTGCCCGTAAGATCAGTGGAGAAGGGTGGATTGCAGGTTAACTTGTGGGCAATGCGGCTCGTGAAGGGGATTCCCAAGGAAAAAAAAAAAAAAAGCAAAACCCCAAGCCAGCCAAAACAAATTATAGATATAGGAAATCAAGACCAATATAACTATAATTTGGCCAATAAACAAAATTATCACGATAAGTGTCATAGACTAAAAATTACCAGCAGCATAAAAAAAACAATCTAATTTATTTGGACGCCACGCTATTTAAAATAATAAAAAAAAAATAACTTGATGTATAAGACAAGACTTGAGAAAAATAGCGAAATCTTAGGCTGAAAATAAAACATATAATAAAATCTGATTCATTAATTTTTAACTTCTATTAAAAATTAAATTATAATTTTTCAGAAATGAAAATGAAACTTTATTAACATGAAATGGAATATATTAATATATGGAAATGAAAAATAGAAAGAAAAAAAAAATTAAAATGAACAAACTACCTTTTTTTATGATAAATTAATAATTATATTAAAACGAAATATTTGTGACGGAAATGTCAATTATTAATTCTAAGGAAACTAATAATTTACAAGGAAAAAAAATAAATATATATATATATATATATATATATATATATATATACATATATAAAAAAAAAGACTTTTATCTATCCGGATTCGATCCCAGAACTTTTGTGTTACAAGGCACTCACCTTAACCAACAGCTGTAATCACTTCTTACGAAGTAGCCTCTTTACCTAATTGTCCAGTAGGGTGGGTTTAGAGAAATATTAACATATAGTCACATCTAAATCTAATTACCTACTAACATAACTGTCCTTTGTATTATTGGTGATTAGCTTTAAAAAAAACAAAAATAAAGAAACAATTCTTAATAATTATAAATCTACTATTGGAACCAAAAAAAAAAAAAAGAATAACAAATAAAAAAAATTATGTAGTCAAAAAGAAATGTAAATCAAAAATCAGGATGTAACAAAAAAAAGTAAAACAAAAGAAAGAGCAGGTTAAGGAACAAATTACATCAAAAATTAATACTTATTTAATGGAACTAAATTATTAACTCTACAGAAGTACAACGGGAGCGGGGTAGCCCACTGGCAAGGCAGTGGACTGCTGTGCTTAAGGTCCCGAGTTCGAATCTGACATGGCTTATGATATCTTTATTATTCGCCACAGTTCGTCTCGTGGGCCGAGAGACCCTCCTGGGGCAAACACAGCCTCTATAAAGTGTGTACCCTTAATTGAAAAATTAAGGGAAAAAAACCTGTCGGTTGAGCGTGATCACGGTCAAATCACCTCCTTGCACGACCGCTGACCAAGAAACAGTACTCTTCCTTACCTAGTACTGAACCCAAGACCCTTTATGGGTTGTAGTGGTACAGGTTTTTTTTTTTTTTTTTTTACAGAAGTACAACAAAAAAAAAAAGAGAACTATATATACATTTATTCCGACTCGAAATTTTACTAGAGAAAAGAATAAGATATATTTTTACAACTAAGAAAATAAATGAACCTAAGTAGGCCTGCATCTCATGAAGTTTAAATCAAACATTTTATTCTAATTTAATCATAATAGTCACAACTTTAAAGGTTTATTAAACTAAAAAAAAAAAGCAAGACAAATTCAGCTGGAAGGATTTGTCTTTCGGAGCCTGCTGATTGGAATAATTAATAAAATTAATGGCACCTGAGTCTCTCGACATTGCCCCTCGGCATTTCGACCAGTTGCTAATTGCAGTCCAGTGATGGATTTTCTTGGCCGCCTCCGTCCGTGTTTTTCGCTAGACGTTAGAATCTTTCGATTCTCCCGTACATCAGTCGGCACAAGAAAGAAAGAATCCGAAACACATTTACGGCACCACCAGCTCGGGCTCCGATCCCTTACACTCTGCCCCTTTTTATATGACGTCTATCTTGATCCTCTGTTGTTCACTGCTGCTCGTCAAAATATACTTATTCTACGTTTAAAATACTACTGAGGATACATCTAATTAAATTTAGTTTATTATTAAATTACATTAATTTGCTTACTAACTAATAGCTAAAAAAAAAAGAATACTGATTTAAAATAAAACTAAATACATACAAAAAAAATCTGGTGCGTGCGCGCAACACACACTTTCACTTACCAACTTACTTAGATAAGAAATTGACGTGTTTTGTTAAATATCATTTCCTAAAGTCACACATTTTTCTACATTCATATCTTATTTTTATTAATCGTTAAAGCCGTTTTTGAGTAAATAAAAAAACCCGTGAAAATGATACAAAATTTATTAAGTAAAGTCCCCCCTTCGGTTGATCAATTTTGATGAAATGTTAGCTATCACATATTTGGCATATACATATATCAAATACCCAGTTTGGTCACAATCGTGAAAGCCGTTTTTGAGTAAATAAAAAAAGCACGTAAAAATGATACAAAATTTATTAAGTAAAGTGCCCCCTGCGGTTGATCAATTTTGATGAAATTTTTACAGACTTATCTCGGGCATATAAATAGATTGTTAAGATGTTTTGATAAGAAAATTAGAAGGCTCTTAACAAACTAAAGCGTGTTCAAAAAGGGAAAATTAAATGAATAAATTATTTTCGTAAAATAAATTTCTTCTTTATTTACAAGGATTAAATGAGAACTAACAATAGAAAAAAAGAAAAAAAACTCACGTTAACAATGACTGGCTAACTACGTAAAAGTTGTCCAATTAAAATGCAGCACAAAAATAATTTCTTGGTTATCATAACCTTCTTCCAAAACAGCAATGAAGATAATGGAGATAACAGCCTTTTTCTAATACTAGTGTTTACGAGCAGTGTTAGCCAGTATACCCCAGCAATTATCAACATCCATGCGAGTAGTTGGTAATTAGTAATTTGGGGTAACCTGAAAACCTGAAGAAATTACCAAGCTGCTGGTATCAAGGCAGAGCAGGCACTGTCTATTCGAGCCACATTTCAAATGATCGATACTGGCTGCTCGATCGATTTCGAAAATCGCAGTCGAACGGTTATGCCGCTACATCACTCCCCCCCTGGATGACGGAGTCACAACAGAAGAGCTGCTTCTTCTTTACTAGTCTTCCCGAGCGGGTCTTGACTTGAGTTTTTCCTTGCGGTGTAGGTGGTTCGTCTTCTGCCGTTTCTGGTCCTTTGGCCGATGTTTCGAATGTGACCGATCTTGGTAATGGTAGTTGATAGCTGGTAGGATCTACCTTGCGAGGTTCGTCTTCAGCCAGGAGATATGCCGGCTTAATGCGGTCGATTGAGATGGTGAGTTCACTATCTCTCATTAAGATCGTAAAAAGTTTATCTCCACGACGTAAGACCTTATGCGGGCCGGAATAAGGCGGCGTTAATGGCTTCTTGACAGCATCTTCCCTCAAGAAGACACGAGAACAAGTGGTAAGGTCTTTATGCTGAAATGTGCGGCGGTGATGAATCTCCCGAGAGCTAGCAGGTGTTAAGCGTGAGAGGTCTTCTTTAAGTTGTTGGAGGGCGACAATGGGCTCTGCCTCCTTCGTAGGTTCGTCAAAAAAATCGCCAGGCAACCGTAACGCCTGTCCATAAACTGCCTCAGCTACGCTGGCTCCCATGTCCTCACGGAAGGTCGAACGTAGGCCAAGGAGGACTGTAGGTAGAACTTGCGTCCAGCGAGTAGAGGAGAGATGAGCGATAAGTGCTGCCTTTAAACAGCGATGCCACCTCTCGACGCAACCGTTGCTTTGGGGATGGTAGGCTGTCGTCCTGATCTTTTTAATCCCCAAGAGAGCGTTCAGACGTTGAAAAAGATCTGCTTCAAACTGTCGTCCTTGATCGGTCGTGATCCGCTGAGGTGTACCGAAACGGGCGACCCATGAGGCATAGAATGTCTGCGAGATCGTGGTTGCACTGATGTCGCTAATGGGTATAGCCTCGGGCCATCTTGTAGCTCGATCCACCATCGTAAGTACTGTAAGTACCTCATCCCGTCCGATGGTAAAAGAGGTCCTACTATATCTAGGTGCACGTGCTGAAACCTGAAAGCTGGTTTGAAAGTTCCTAAAGGAGAGATGGTGTGCTTGTGAATTTTGCTTCTCTGGCACGCAATACAACTTTTAGCCCACTTACCGATGTCGATGTTCATCCCTGGCCAGAAATAGCGCTGAGAGATGATCTTCCTTGATGATTTCACACCTGGGTGGCTTAGGTTGTGCAATCGGTCGAATGCGGAACGTCGAAACGGCTGTGGTAGATAAGGCCTTGCCCTGTTGGTTGACATCTCACAAAGAAGAGTCTGGTTGGTTCCGGGTAATTCGATCAGCTTCATCTACAGACGTGGGTTCTTCCTGAGTTCTTCTACGCTCTGATCCTGCTTCTGCGCTTCTGCCAGTCCGCCGAGATCTTCGGTTAGTTCGATTTGCTCGATACGGGATAGAGAGTCAGCTACTACATTTTCCTGACCAGGAAGGTGAGCTATATCAGTAGAAAACTGACTGATGTAGTTAAGTTGGCGAATTCGTCGAGGATCAGCTGTATCCTGCTTTTGACTAAATGCATGGGTCAGAGGTTTATGATCCGTGACGATGCGGAAGTGCAATCCCTCCAAGAGTGGCCGGAAGTATTTGACCGCTTCATAAATGGCTAATAACTCCCGGTCATACGTCGAGTAGTTTTTCTGAGTCTCGGTGAGTGCCCTGGAAAAGAAACCGATAGGTTGCCAGGATCCATCTTCTTTCTTCTGCTGCAGAGCTGCACCAATTCCACGATCCGAGGCATCACAAACTAAGGAAAGAGAACCTTTGGCTGATGGATGAGCGAGAATAGCCGCTTCCGCTAGGCTCTTCTTACTCTTCTCGAAAGCTACGATTGTTTCTTCATCCCAATGAATTGGGGTTTTGCCATTACGCTTGGCGTTGTGTGTCAAGGCATGAAGGGGAGCTTGAATAGTTCCAGCATTAGGGAGACATCTCCTGTAAAAATTTAACATGCCCAAGAAAGTTCGAAGCTGTGAGATAGTTTCTGGGCGAGGATAGTCAATAATAGCTTGAACTTTAGATGGGAGAGGTCTTATTCCATTGCAGTCCACGTGATACCCAAGGAATTCAACTTCTGAACGTCCAAATACACATTTGGAAATGTTTAGAGAGAGACCTGCAGCGTTGAACCGGGTGAAAACTTCCTTCAGGTGCTTATCGTGCTCTTCTTTGCTTCTGGATGCCACGATAAGATCGTCGATGTAAGGAAAGACAAAAGGAAGGCCACGGAGAACGTCGTCAACAAAACGTTGAAACGTTTAGCGGCATTGCGAAGTCCAAATGTCATCCGCAGGTACTCGTAGAGTCCGAAGGGTGTTGTCACAGCAGTCTTCTCCACGTCCTTTTCTGCCATTGGAATTTGATGATAAGCCCGTATAACGTCTAATGTTGAAAAATAGGTGCATCCATCGAGATGAGAAGTAAAATCGAGGATGTTGGGAACGGGGTACTTGTCCGGTACTGTTTGCGCATTAAGTCTGCGGTAATCGCCACACACACGTATTCCTCCGTCCTTTTTGATAACTACGTGTATCGGGCTTGACCAGGGGCTCTTGGAAGGTCGAATTATTCCTTCTTCTAGCATGAGCTCGAACTCTTTCTTCACAGCCTTTAGCTTTTCTGGAAGTAATCTTCTTGATTTGCTGGTAACGGGACGGCCTGTCGTCTCTATGTGATGTTCCACGCGTGAGCGAGATACTCCTTTAATAGGGGATGGCCGTGTTAAGTTAGGAAAATCCTTGAGCAGGTGAGCATACGGGCAATCACTAGGAATAGTAGAGATTGAGGGTGCTGAAACTGATGAAACCCTTCCTAGGCTCGTGAGTCCAGTATGCTGGTCGACTAAACGCTTACGGCGAAGATCCACCATTAGGTTATAATAAAACAGGAAATCAGCTCCAATTATTGCTCGTTCTATATCAGCTACAAGGAACGTCCACGTGAAAATGCGGCGGAGTCCCAAGTCCAGTTGAAGTTTCTTTTCACCGTAAGTTGAAATCGGAGAGTTGTTAGCTGCAATCAGTTTGTATTCTGTAGCCATCCGATGAACTTTAGGATTCCTCGGTAATAGAGATATCGAGGCGCCGGTATCGATGAGGAACTGTAACCTTGACCGCTTATCTTCCATGAAAAGGCGGCGTTGAGGTTGAGTAGTGACGGCAGCCGCTTCATCCGTCACCACATTTAGTTTTCCGCCGGCTCCCAGTCGCAAGGCTTGACGCATTTCTTTGCCTTAACCTTGAACCTGCGATGGTAGTAACATAGATTTCTTCCCCATGACGAAGATCTAGATGTTGAAGTTCCTCTGGAGTTCCGTCGCTCGGTGCTTCTTCCTCCGGTCCGCTGCTGTTTCAGCTCTGCTACTTCCTTTCGAAGTTTACGAATTTCTTCATGCAAAGAATCTAAAGATAGGCTGGGTGATGGATTATGTTGTACGGGCATTATCTCCGTTGGTGCTTCAACTTCTACTATCCTATCAGCCATGGCTGTCAAGGCATCGGAGTCTTCTTTCTGCGAAGAAACAGCGAGAATCTGCTGAACGCGAGGAGGTAGGTTCCTCAGCCATAACGTGCGTACTACTTCTGCACTTACCTTGGTACCTGCCAGCTGCAACATCTGTCGAAACAGTTGTGAGGGTCGCTGATTACCTAGCTGCGTTTCCTCCAACAGTTTTCGAATTCTTCTGGTCTCTGATTCACCATAGAGCGAAACTAGGCGATCTTTAACCTTAGTATAGGGATCAGGGTCAGTTGAATCTAGAAGATCCTCGACTTGAGTAAGTACGTCAAGTTCGAGTACTCCTATAACGCACTGAAATTTAATTTGAGGTGAAGAAACACGAGAAGTTGTGAATATCGCATCGGCTTGCCTAAACCATAACGCTGGGTTAGTCTTGTAGAACCCGGGAAGCCTACCTGCTGGACCGTTAAACGCTGAAATTTGCTCCATCTGCTGTGAAGACTGTTGTACCGTAGAATCAGTCATCACGTCGGGGTCACCAGTTGTTAAGATGTTTTGATAAGAAAATTAGAAGGCTCTTAACAAACTAAAGCGTGTTCAAAAAGGGAAAATTAAATGAATAAATTATTTTCGTAAAATAAATTTCTTCTTTATTTACAAGGATTAAATGAGAACTAACAATAGAAAAAAAGAAAAAAAAACTCACGTTAACAATGACTGGCTAACTACGTAAAAGTTGTCCAATTAAAATGCAGCACAAAAATAATTTCTTGGTTATCATAACCTTCTTCCAAAACAGCAATGAAGATAATGGAGATAACAGCCTTTTTCTAATACTAGTGTTTACGAGCAGTGTTAGCCAGTATACCCCAGCAATTATCAACATCCATGCGAGTAGTTGGTAATTAGTAATTTGGGGTAACCTGAAAACCTGAAGAAATTACCAAGCTGCTGGTATCAAGGCAGAGCAGGCACTGTCTATTCGAGCCACATTTCAAATGATCGATACTGGCTGCTCGATCGATTTCGAAAATCGCAGTCGAACGGTTATGCCGCTACAAGATCAAATACTAAGTTTGATCAAAATCGTTAAAACCGTTTTTGAGTAAATAAAAAAAACACGTGAAAATGATACAAAATTTATTAAGTAAAGTCCCCCCCCCCCCCGGTTAATCAATTTTGATTAAATGTTGGCTATCACATCTTTGACATATACATACATCAAATACCCAGTTTGATCAAAATCGTGTAACCGGTTTTTAAGTAAATAAAAAAAACACCTGAAAAAAATACAAACTTTATTAAGTAAAGTCCCCCCTCCGGTTGATCAATGTTGATGAAATTTTTACAGTCATATCTCGGGCATATAAATAGATGAAATACTCAGTTTAATCAAAATCGTTAGAGCCGTTTTTGAGAAAATCGAAAAAAAACCTAAAAAGTTATTAAGTAAAGTACCCCCTCCCTTTAAGTAATATTGATGAAATTTATGCTGTCACATCGCGGGCATATACCTACACTAAATACCCAATTTCAGGTTCACACGGTTTATAGTTTTTGAGCTAGTCTGTTCACACACACACACACACACACACAGACACACACACAGACACACAGACACACACACACACAGACCATTTCGCGGGACTTGGTCATTTCGACTCAGGGGACCCCAAAACGTGTATTTTCGTTGAAAACCGGAAGTCGAAATTTTTCATGATCGCAATACTTCCACTTACTATATATTTCATATATAGGTAAGTGAAAGTAAAAATAAGCATAGCACCCAATTGGACAAATTGTATCACCTAAATAAATTTAAACCTCCTTACGTTATAAATTATACTATCTATTTTCTTTTAAATAAAAAAATATATATGTATATATATATATGTGTGTATATATATTACTGTTTCCCATCCATTAAAAAAAAAAAAAATTGATTGTCGATAAAATTGATATGATATCTCCTCCATAACATAAAATAAAAAAATCTGGTGCGTGCTCGCAACACACAACTTTCACTTACCAACTTACTTAGATTAGAAATTAATGCGTTTTGTTAATTGCCACTTCTCAAATGAACAGAACGGGTTTAATTATGAACAATGGTCTGTCATTAAAGGCGTACTCCGCATGCGTGGGCTCAACGAGTTTTATGAGTTGACTGAATATTTTTCTTTTTTTCTCCTCTTTATATTTTCTTTATTTTTATCATATCTCATATTTAGCCATTTCTTATTTTTAGGCGTGACGAGAGACAGTAAATTTCTCCATGTAAACAAAAACAAAGGTACTTTATAAGAAAGAAACAAACAAACAAAAAAGGCCCCCCCCCAAAAAAAAGACCCATCAGAACATTTTAATAATGATAAAGCTAACCTGATATTAAAGAAAACCTAATTTTCATTAAACATGACGAATTTGATAAAAATCGTTAAAGCCGTTTTTGAGATAATCGAAAAAAAGGTAAAAATTGGAAAAAAATCATGAAATAAAGTGCCCCCTTAGTTGGACCAATTTTGATGAAATGTTGGCTTTTACATATTTGGTATATACATACATCAAATACCCAGTTTCTTCAAAATCGTTAAAGCCGTTTTTGAGTAAATAAAAAATATGTACACGTGAAATTGGTACAAAATTTATTAAGTAAAGTCCCCCCTCCGGTTGATCAATTTTGATGAAATTTTTACAGTCGTATCTCGGGCATATACATACATCATATACCCAGTTTGATCAAAATCGTTGAAGCCGTTATTGAGTAAATAAAAAAAAACACGTGAAAATTATACAAAATTTTTTAAGTAAAGTCCCCCCTCCGTTTAATCAATTTTGATGAAATTTTTACAGTCATATCTCGGGCATATAAATAGATCAAATACTCAGTTTAATCAAAATCGTTAGAGCCCTTTTTGAGAAAATCGAAAAAAACGTAAAAAGTTATTAAATAAAGTACCCCCTCCCTTTGAGCAATTTTGATGAAATTCTTGCTGTCACATCGCGAGCATATACCTACACTAAATACCCAATTTCAGATTCCCAAGGTTTATAGTTTTTGAGCTAGTCTGTTCACACACACACACACACACACACACACACACACACACACAGACACACACACACACACACAGACCATTTTGCGGGACTTGGTTAATTGGACTCAGGGACCCCAAAACGTGTATTTCCGTTGAAAACCGGAAGTCGAAATTTTTCACGATCACAATACTTCCACTTACTATATATTTCATATATAGGTAAGTGAAAGTAAAAAATAAAATCAAAAATTTCCGACACCGGATACCGGATACCGGCGCGCCGGTGCTCGCGAGATTTTTGTATCATGGGCGTACGCAGACGAAGGCAGCTGCCCCCTCTACAAATTTTGTGAAACAAAAACAACCAATAAATTAATTCGTATTCATTTAATATATTTATAAAGCATTACATAAACACTTATTATAACATTTAAATATCAGTAAGTTTTATTTTGACAATTAATTGAGCCTTACAAGGTCAGAATACCTCGACCCTTTCGAAAATTTTATCAGCCTGCACCCCCCCCCCCAGGAAATCCTGCGGACGCACCTCGGAGTACTCGTTTATTATTTTATTTGTTGAATTGGGTTGTTAATGTTAAGGCCGTACATTAAAGGAGTTTCACTTGTAAAAAACATACTTTACAGTCTTGTTACATAGATAAATAGTTTTTGAAATGAAAACAGATAAGCTGAATGGGATTAAAGGTCATTGTTTACTTATAACAAGTTCTTATCTCTCTAATTCCACCTTTCAATTCAGGTCAGTTTCTTTCCGACTGTTGTGAGTTACTGGTCGATTTAAAAATGTCTAATTTTGAGCATCGTGCAGTGATAAAATATTTTGTAAAAAATGGGATGGGGCCGAAGGAAATATTTGAAGACATATTTGCAACTTTGTGGGACTCTGCCCCATCGTATGCCACTATCAAAAGGTGGACCGCACTCTTCAAAGCTGGCCGAGGAAACCTCGAAGATGATGACCGATCTGGGCGACGTTAGTCTCGGAAGGAGTTTTGCTGGTCGATTTTCTGCAGCATGGCATGACAATAACAGGGCAATACTATGCAAACCTTCTCGTGAAACTGCGAGAGGCCATCAAAGAGAAACGCCGAGGAAAGATAACCAAAGGTGTGTTGCTACTGCAGGACAACACACCCGTCCACAAATCAAGAGTTACCACGGAGACGGCCAAGCTGCTTCCGCACCTACCCTCATCGCCAGACCTGGCCCCCTCAGACTTCTACCTCTTCCCTAATATGAAAAAACATTTGTGTGGGATAGTGTTTTCGTCAGACGATGAGGTGATCTCAGCTCTCAAAGTCGTTTTGGAAGGTTTCGAAAAAAAAAACATTTTTGGCCGGGTTACAGATGTTAGGGAAGCGGTGGAATAAGTGCGTTGCTGTTGTGGGGGACTATATTGAAAAATAAAAATATGTAAGTTGAAAATATATTTTTATATATATGTATATCAGGCTTAGAACTTTCTTTACCCCCCTCGTACTTCTAAAGATCCGTCGTGTTCCTTCAGTGATCAGTTGAATTGAAAGTTGAATAGGATCTCGAAGAGGAGTGATTTGAAGGTGGAAGTTAATGGAGCGTGTCGGATAACGGAGGGAATAGAGTTCCAGAGGGATGTTGCTTGCATTATGAAGGATTTGTTCATGTATAAGTACGATGGGGTGGAGGATATATATCGGACGTACGGTTTGGCGGGATTGGATGGAGGATTTAAATTGTAGGATCTGTAAGATATAGGAGGGTCGTTGAGTTCTGATGGTCTAGTATACGAAGAAAGCCAGTAAATACCGACAGCGGTAGGACTGGTAGAGCCACTTCATCTCGGCATATTACTGGGTTATATGCGTATCTCTTGGGATCCTAAAGACAAAACGTATTGAATATTTCATTAGGCGTTTAATTTCGGCTTCGAGTGCCTCAGGCAGTCCGCTGTACACCATACAGTCGTAGTCAAAGTGGGGAGAGATAAGAGAGGACGGTTGAACTGTTTCCGGGTAGAGATAGTGCGACGGGAAATTTGTGAGATATGTGGTTTCCAAGAGGGGGATTGATCGAAGGTAACGCCAAGGTTTTTGACAGAATTGTGGAATGAGATAGATGAGTTGTTTAGGACTAGATTTGGAGCGACAGGAGTTGATTTGGGGAGAATGGGAGGTCCAATCAAGGTGGCTTCCGTCTGCTTCGCGTTCAGAGTGAATTCGTTGAGGTTTGCCCAAGCACATATTCTGTCGATATCTTCCTATAATTTTAGGATGTCGTCGGAGGAATCAGCGGGGCAAAGGAGAGATAAAGCTGGGGGTCATCGGCATACAGATGGTACTGAGAGCGAAGGGTGGAGGATGGAAGTTCATTGATACAGATAGAAAAAAACGTGGGGGACGAAGAGGAACACATTTAGATTGGAGATGTTAGAGACAAATTGAGTGCATCGGCTGAAAATGGAATTGATTGGTTTTGAGAGGGTTTACCTATGTTACTGTCCTACGACATACTGTCCTATGACAGTTTGCTGAGAATTACCTATTTTGCTTTGGAGTCGGGGGTACTGGATAAGGATTGCTGGAAGTAGTTGGATTTGGCGCGGTATATTAAGGATTGAGTGCTATTTCGGAGGAGCTTGATGGTAATCTTGAGAAAGTCAGGTGCCCTAAAATCTTCTTCTAGCTGCGTCTCTTTGTTTCATAAAATTCCTTAGCGTAGGTGTTAATCAGGGTGCTCGAGGATGCTTAACTGTCATGAACTTGAGAAGAGCGTGACGGTCTAGGATGGTATGAAGTTAAGTGGTAAGGGTTTCCACCATGGAGTCAATGGCGTTTGAGGTGTATATGGGGTCCCCAGGTAGATGAAACCAAAGAGTACGGATGAGGGGAGGTGGATATTTCAGCAAACAGATATTCAATGTGCGGGGAAAAGGAAGTGGGGGAAAGCAGGGAAGTGGTTAAATGGTGGAGTATTATAGGATTCATCTGAAACATACTGGATCACTGAGATGGAATACAACAGCAATGATGAAATAGAAAGATTGTTGAAGTAGAAAGCATAATAAGTGGTAACAGTCGTTAAAAAATTAATAATAAATAAAATCAAAGTTTTACTATACTTTGAGGGGGAAAATGAATGAAGATGGAAGAAATAATGGAATTCTTTATCAGTCCTTTAAACAATAACAAGGACTGGTTATAATTCGATTAGGGTAATTATACCGTAGAAAAATAGAAAAAACTTGTTGCAACCAATTCTTGCTGGTACGATGCGGCGGTTGAGGAATGACTTGATATGTCCTAACAACGTTTCATATCCGCTGATCAATTTTTCTCGTAGCTTTATGAAGGTCTGCAAATAGGCCTTAAGGAAAAACTCTGTAGCCAATAATATCAATGCCAAGCACAAAAACACCCTGCTCTGCTAGTGTTGTACATGCAGCGCGCCACCTTCATCGGCGGCGGCTCGGCGGAGTTAATATCATTTATTTAATCTTATGATACTACAGGGTTTAAACGGGAAAAAGGCCATTTTGGTTTTCGTATAAAGTATCTTTGTTTTGGTTTATACGGAGAAATCAACTGTCTCTCGTTGCGCCTAAAAATAAGAAATGTATGCTTTTAATGACATGATGATAAATATTGGTGAGATAATGTGCTTGCATCAGAACCAGACATTCCTGTCTGTTATGTCCCCAAGACTAGAAAAAGAAAATTCTTTTTTCACGTATTTTTTATGTTTTGATAACTTTGGCTCTCTGGGATTGGTTTATTCATGATTTCGAACGGAGCAAATAATGCTCAATAGACCGATGCGACACATGAGCGAAAAATGGAACTCGAATCGAAAGACACCTTTTTAATGATAATGTATTTATGGAAATGAAATAGTACCTGTGAATTCATAGGGTTTGTTTTATTTTTTTTTAATGAAGAAGGAAAGGGTAAGCATAGAGGTTTAGTCATCTTTATCTACCCCACTGATTTCCTTAAGATTTATTTAGGTGAAAACAAATTGATACAGTAACTAACAGCCATTATATTTATAAAACATATACCTTGTTGTAGGGCGATGAGGGTGATCAGAATTCAAGGTGGTGAGACGAACGGTCGGCTGGGCTAAGGTTTCAAAATTATAATATTTTACTATTTCTATTTTACCATTTTTATATAAATAACGCTTTTATTTAGTCATACTTTATTGTTAATAAAAAACATTTTATAGAAAAATATTAAACCGACTTCGAAACCTAGGTACCAGTAAAAATAAATTCACTGAAAAGTATGAAATAATTACCTTCTGATTTTTATGAATACACAGCAAAATTGAAAATGGTATAAAAAGTGGAAAAGTGCAATAAGACGAATAATTTTATTTTGATTTGTACAAATACACACTAATTGTTAATAAAAATTATTAAATTAAAATATTAAATACTATGTTCAATACAACACAATCTTTTCGGAGGCGGCGCAAAATAGAAATGAAATGTTACTGATACAATCCCATTAGTAGTCATTGAAAGTAATAGATAGGAAGAAAAGATCCATTTAGAAGATTTTCATAATGTCTAGTGTTAAATATTTTAAATTTTGCGCCGTAATAATTGTATAAAATTATTATGAAATACACTTTACCTTTTCAATTTTATGAATACACACAGAAAGTGGGAAAGCGGTGCGTGTATTAAACAACTTTCAACACACTACTTTTTATGATTATAAATGGATTTTTTTTTTTAAAAGATCAATGTTCATTTGGGAAGGGAACACATAAAATGTTTTTCCACAATGACAATATTTTTCCTTTGCTAAATGTCGTCAGTACTTGTCATTTACGTAGAGAATCAGTGTTCCGAGATGTGTTGAGTTAAATACATAAATCCGGCCATTCCAAGATGAAGTAGATAAGTCACTGAACAGTCGAGATTTTGGCCGGTTTTAAACATGATATCGTTAATAGAGAATCGATGAGGATGCTAATATGACCTATAGTAAATTTGAAAGTAATTTTTAAATTTTGATTGCTTGAATATCCTTCTGAAAACTATGGCGATATTATACACGACTTCATTGGATATAAGTCCCTGCCAAAAATAGGGGCAACCATAAAATTTATCGATATCAAAAAGACTGCCCTGCTAGGATAGAAGCAACAGGGTTTGGGACTCACATGTGGTTAATTTATTATTACGAAGGATATTATTATTCTCCGTATTAGACTACTGACTTAATTCCAAAGGTTGATTCAATTATGTTCGTAATTCCTTTCGATGAATTTTTGACTAAATTTAGTACCGAAGTACTATGAATTATATCCTTCGTAATAAAACATTATTCAGAAAATAAATTGCTAAACAATGTTGCTTCAATACTAGAGGCGTAGCATTTATCATCATTTTTAACAATCATTTCCATGACTGCCAAATTTTTGCTGAGGGGACTTTCATACAATGAGGTTGTTTTCGGGTATTTATCAAGTTTTATTTTGTAGTTTTTATTGATGGATGAACACCAGCAAAAGCCTCGATAGTTGTAGAAACAAATTTAAAACCCGATACTAGTAATCCGGATAACATAACAGAAGTGTCACCCTTAAAGGATCGGCACAAGACCTCCGGCAAGATATTCAACAGTAACCGAGTGTATCCGGAAGAAGACAGAGGTATCTGAATCCTTTATTAAGTCAACTGAAAATGAGCTTTTCCAGGAATTATTGTATTCTTTTTTAATGTGCATAGTCAATAAAAGATAGAAATCAAAATCTAATTTAAATCAATAATAGCTACTATGATTTTAAATTTAAACGATCCTTCGGGAACTTGAAGAAGTCTTAAATTCTGCTTTAAAACGATTACCGATTAAATACCGTGTACTCAGGTCATTAACGGTTAGGTCATTCACGGTTCATGGAATTAAAATAAAAAAGTGCGCCCTCCCTCTCAGAACAACCGCTTCTACCAACGCATGATGAACCTAAAATTCATGAGTCTGTTTCCTGTTCCCGGAAGTATTTTAACAACTCGGTATTAATCCTTCGTCCTGATCCTTCACACAAAAAAAAAAAAACCCATAAGACCAGGAAGGGGAGAAAAAAATCGACTTGCTTTATTAATTCATACATCCAATTTGCAAAGGTCAGTAAATTGTTGATAGCAACTCATCGGCATTGGGACGGAAGGCACTCTACCATGGGTGTCCGCAGGGGGGAGGGGCAGGAAATGGCTGCTGCCCCCTAGACTTTTTGGGAAAAAAAAACAATTGAGCCTTAAATGGTCAGAATACCTCGATCCAACTACCACATTCATAAGAATTTTACTACCCCCACCCAGCATAGACGACATCCTGCGGTTGCCCTTGCACTCAATACTATTCGTTTTCTTATTTGATTCAGTTACTTTGCTGAGGTAGATCTCCCAACCAGCACCCTGATAGTTTGCTCCTCGTGGTATTCATGGGTATGCCAGGGGTTTCCTCAGCCATTTCTTTCCTGATATGAGTATTATGGCCATACATGTATGTAACTTTTGTTGATCCACTTGCACCAAACAGAAAGGTTGTTGAGAACTCGGTCTGGCTACCCATCCATTAAAGGTACAATTGAGTTAAGGCAGTGTGACCAATCCTTAATCCGATTAGCATAACTCTTTGTCTTCTTTCCTCTACGTTCTCAGAACTGATCGTCAGCCATTTCTTTAGTTAAGAGACTAAGGTACAATATACTAAGATACAACAAAAATTACTATATTTAATAAAAGAAACCAGTCACTTATTTATCATAAAGGTTACGTAAACATTTACGCATTGTGCCCTTTAGTTATCGGTTTATAATGCACATACATTTTCAATTTTCAAGATCCTTCAATAACGGGTTCAATGAGTAGGTTATCGGAGTTGTTGATAATTATCATATTTGTTTATTTAACGTCACTTTATTCTACTACGGTTACAATAGGAATCCTACATTTTGCTGATCCAGGTATAATTAGCATTGGAATCTTTAACAAGTACCTGACATGGCAGAGGTTCGGGGCCGTCGTTTTGCTCCCCCCCCACCCCCGCCACTGAAATACAAAATGACTATTTTTTTCAAAAACACCGTCCCAGATAACATAAATTGGACTCCCGTACGAAAGAAATCCGAAGATGTTACCATCTTCACTAGAATTTTTCAAGGGTGACATTTGAAATGGAAGCGGTTACAATTGAAATAGATTGGGTGACAATTGAGTTGGAAGGGGTTGCATTTGATTTGGAATGGGTTACATTTGAATTGGAAAGGGTTTCTAGTGACTTGGAAAGGGTTACAGTTGACTTGGAAAAGGTTACACTTGACTTGGAAAGGGTTTCTTGTGACTTGGAAAGGGTTACAGTTGACTTGGAAAAGGTTCAAATAGACTTGGAAATGCTACAGATGACCACACAAATAAAAGGTTAAAAATAGTTTGTAGTATAATTAATGAAAGCAAATTTTATAATGCTGAATAAATTAAATTATTCGTCAGATTGAGTTATTTTAATTTATTATATTTTATTTTAATTATTTATTTAAACAAAAAAAAACATTAAATTATTTTTAAAATTTTCTTGATTAATATATGAAATTTTCATGTGATACTAGTATTTTTTTTTTTCTTCTTAGCCCCTACTTCGTTTTCGTTGTTCGTTGAGTGGCATGAACATGAGGACTTCAATATTCCTATAGAAGTGATACTAGTAGAAGTCTTATATTTTATAAATTCTTTAATTGAAATACATCTTAAGCGAGTATGATAGTGAATTGTTAAAATATTAGATAAGTGCTTCCTTCTATAAGAAAAAAGATGTTTATCTTTTTAATAATTTAATAATGTATAATTATTAAACTAATTTAATCTGGAAAATGGCGGTATGGACGAAACGTCATCAATGTAACAATATATGAGATTTATATGGAAATTGTCCTGGTGTTTGCTCCATTACAGTTGAAACAACTAAACTTATATAATAATTAATTTTGAAGACTCGTAAAAATTATATCGATTATTATAAAATACTTTTATTGCTAATGAGAAAATTATCCATGCCTCGCCTTTATCTATTTCTTTCGTCACTTTTAGTATTTCTAATGTCAATTTTTCAGTTCAATTGTTATTCAACTAGCTGTATGTATAATCTGAGGAATCCTCGAAAATAAATCAAGTGAATAAAGTTATATATTCTTTCATACAATTTGTTATCATATCGTAATAGTATATTAATTCAAACAATCCTTTGTGAAAATCACTACTATTTTTTTAACTTATTTATTTTCTTATTCACAGCATAATCCTCTTATTATTACGAATAAGTATGATTGTGTATTCATATCATTTTGTTTTTAGGTAACTTTCAGTTCTCCTCTCGGCGGAGAATATTATGCGTATACGGTATGCATCATGGTGCCATTCGTATGCACTCGCCCTGATATTGTTGGTCTATTCTGTCGTAGAAGGTAAGTAAAAACATATTGTTAAGTATTTTAATAATAGTATAAGGTATAACTATCAATCATACATAGCTATCAGCTCCTATTTCGACATTACGCGAGACATTAACACCGATATCATTATACTTGAACGAATTCTAAATATTTTTGCCGATAAAAAAATTATTATAGGAATAGACAGCAATGCGAGATCAACGTGATGGTACGACAATATAACAAACTCTCGTGGACGTTGCTTAGAGGCATTTATTGTAACTAACAATTTATACAGTGTAAATCAAAACCATAACCTGCCCACATTCGACGGAGCCAAGGGATCTAGTAATACCGACCTTACTGTGACAACAACCAATCTAATAAATGAAGTAGGCCATTGGAAAATTAAAACAAACGAAAAATTTTCTGATCACCTCACACTATAATTCCAAATTAATCTTCATAAATCCAATCATCATACAACAAATATCACCGGGGTCAAATACAAATATAATGATAATGACCTAAAAAACATCGAATTAACATTCACAAACGAACTTCGTAAAGAGTTCCATATTAGTGGGGAAATAGATTCAGTAATGACACAAATTTTAAATGATGATAATTTAGAAGCAGTTATAACTAAATTTTCCAAAACTGTTACAAAATCATGCAACAAATCGTTCAAAGTATGCAAGCCAAACTATGTATAGAAGCAACAAAAATGTGAAATATAAACCAAAACCTTGGAGGGATGAATCGCTAAGAACTAGAACGAAAAACTTATAAAACAACAAAAGGAAATGACGATTTAAAACTATCTAGGAAAAACGATTACAGCAAACGCCTTTACAAAAATGGGATTAGAAGGAACAAAATGAATGCGTGGAAGGAATATTGTAGTAATATCGATCCTCTAAATCCGTGGGGCTGGTCCTATAAGACAACTGCAAGACGCAAATTTCGGCGAATCCGTTTGGCAGCTGATACGTACGTCTTTCAAAAAACATAGAAATCTGACCCAATCCGAAACCCGACGATCTAAATCCCTTCACTTCCACAATGCTCTTACCAATTCCCACGATCCTAAAAGCAAATGGAAAATACTCCGACAATTATCCCTACCAGGTTCCAATAACCCTAGTTCCCTTCAGCTCTCACCAGATGATCTCAATAACCATTTCTCATCTTTCGCTTCTAATTCATCATAACCTGCTGATATTAATCAACATCATTTTAATCCATAAAATTTCTTTTTTGCTCACATAACCTACGAAGACCTACTTACTGCTATCCTAAAATCCCACACCAACGATTATGGTCCCGATGATATCCCAGTAAAGCTAATAAGATCCTGTCTCCCAGCACTTATTCCTGTTCTTTATCACATCTACAACTTTTCCTTACAAAACTACATATTCCCTTATCCTGGAAAACCGCTCTAGTCCGACCATTAAACAAAACCGCAAACCCTTCCTCAATGAATGATTTCCGTCCAATCTCTCTTCTTTCAAACCTCTCAAAACCGTAAAAACGCCTCGTTCAAAATCAACTATCAAACTTCCTAGAAAAACGTTCCTTTATTAACCCTCTCCAATCGGGCTTCCGATCTGGCTACTCAACTCAATCCGCTCTCCTGAAAATTACCCATGACCTCCGAACACCGAACATTGACTATCCTCATCCTTCTTGATTTCTCAAAAGCATTTGATACCGTTGACCACAATATCCTTCTCACCATTTATTTATTTATTTATTTACACCCCTACCTGGCCTAATGGCCATACGGGTTTCGGCAACAGTGGCACTAAGCTAAAACGCTTAGCGTCGCTGATGCCATGGTTCTCTTCTGTTTCTTTCTCTTCACTCTTTCTTCCTCTATCAACCCATCACCACCTGCCCAGGGCGGACTTCATCTTCCCGGTGGCTGCCCTCGTCTTCTTCCTCGAGCTCCTATGTTAAAGTGTGCAGGCCCAACGATTTTTTTCCATTCATTAATGAAACGTTTAAACTGAAGAAAATTTTCCTCAGTAACCAATTGAGGAAATTCATCTTCAGTGAGGCTGTAGATTCCCAAGGATCGCATCAGTGTGGCCCTTATCGCCTCAAACGCGGTGCAGGACGTGATCACGTGTTCTACAGTTTCGGGAACACCACATGCTATGCATAGAGGCTCGACATCCACGCCAAGACTGTAGAGTTTCGCTCGAAATCTTCCACGACCAGTAAGGAATTGGGAAACCCAATAGTCCGGGAGGGCCCATCTAGTGGATAGCCGCGATTTTACAGAGGGAAAATATTTTTTCAGAGTACTCCCGTTCGGGGTTGTTATCCACCGCAAGCTCCACTTCTCAATCGTGTCCTCCCGGATGATCTTTTTCCACTTGTTTGGCTCATTCCCAATTCTCATTCGAAGTTCCTCTGGAAGTCCTGTTGAGCCCTCTCTCTTGTATTTATATTTTATGACTGTTTCTTGCAAGAGGAGGTCGAGAGGTACCGCTCCTGCAAGTACTTGCATCACTTCATGAGACGCTGTCTTGTTGGCTCTAGTGACCCGCAGCAGAGCCATTCTCTGGGTTGAAGCTAGCCTTTTCCTTTGTCGCAGTGTGAGGTTGTGGCTCCAGAAGGGTGATGCGTAACTCAGGATACTTTCCACTACTCCTCTATAGATATTCATAGTGGTTGGGTATCTGAGCCCCCAGAATGCACCTCCCACATTGACGGTTTGGGTCACCCTTGTCGTCAGATAGTCCGAGAGTGGCGAGATGTTTAGGCCTGTACCTAGCCTTACACCGAGGTATGTAACCACTTCACTTGGACGTATCCTCTGTCCTTCTATGTCCATGTTGATAGGGTGCGCCCTGTCAGTCGTGCCTCTAAGTAAAATGGCTCTCGTTTTGGCAGCAGCCATTCTCATTTTTTTATGCTCACACTACCGAGCTACGAGTCTGGCACAACGCTCTGCTTCTCTCTTTAGCCCAGCTCTGCTGTCAAATGCCACCACAGCTGCTAAGTCATCAACATAGGAAGTGGCAGGGAACCGCTCACCTTCTAGCACTCCCAGTAACTCATCGAAAACCAGCTTCCATAGTGCTGGGCCAAGAACTGATCCCTGAGGACATCCCTTTTCTACGGAAGATTCTACTTCGAAATAACAGGATATGTCAAATAGTAGAAGCATGACATACCGCTCCGCTCTCTCTTCAACATCACCCCGTACTCTCAGCAGCGCATCAGCGATCCCTTTGCCTCTTGTTGATCCGAATTGACGCGGATGGCTTGCTCTGTCAAACACTAGCCGTAAGCTTGATGCCATTAGAGTCTCCAGGACCTTACTCATCACTGGGAGGAGACATATTGGTCTATACGACTTAGGAAGCTGCCTATCCCTGTCCCCTCCCTTGTAGAGGAGTCTCAAATCGGCGACCTTCCATTGCTTTGGAAAGTATTCCCCATCTAAACAATCATTACAGATTCGAAGCAATTTACTCCCGATGTAGGGGAAACTATTGTGCAAGATCGCCGCGTCAATTGCATCAAGGCCTGGAGCGTGGCCAATTTTTTGCCTATCCACGGCATTACGGAGATCGTAAATGTCCCATGGTGGGCACAAGTCTGTTCTAGGTGGGTCTTCAGTTGCGCGCCTTATAAATGAATTCTCTGCATCATCGTGGGATGAGTCATCTCTGGAATAGGTCGATTCGATAAATATGTGGGCCATTTCTTCCAAGGTTGTGGCCTGAGTGTCACCTAATTTCAAAGCAGCAATTATCTGCAATGGTTAAAGTTTACCTAGGGCCACCCTGTAAGGAATACCCCACGGGTTCTTCGATGATTCCTCGACAATAAACTCATCCCAGGACTTCCGCTTTTGTGCGCGCAACTGATTTTGGTATACTCTGGCCATTGACTTGTACTCATTACGAAGTGCAGTGCGCCTCAGCGGCATCACGTATGATATTCATAATCCTAGAAACCCTGTAGGTCGTCCGACCCTAGTTCCGCTTCTTCCCAATCCTCATTAGCAATAGCTCCCTCCAGTTGGCACCGAAAGGCATTCCACTCGGTTCTTCGGGTCAAATAACCTCTGTGCGTGCCATAGGAACTTCCTGGATTCTCTACCAAGGAAAATGATATCGTATTGTGGTCCGAACTCGTTTCAGATCTGAGATTCCAATCGAGTATGCACCTGGAGAGCGAGGGTGAAGCCAGAGTGACATCAATCCAGCTTTCTCCCATCGCTCCAGAAAATGTAGGTGGTGCAGAAGGATCCTTTAGCACTAAGAGCTGGTTTCTTGCTATAAATTCGCCAATCTTAGCACCCCTTCCATTTGTTCGATTGGACCCCCAGACCGTGTTCCAGGAATTGGTATCTGAGCATACGACTACATTCCTATGACGAGATGTAATACTCTCCATAGCGGATATGTATTCATCAATATTGTTACCGTCTGGCAGGTACGCAGAAACCAGCGTAAAGGAGATACTACCCCACTTGACGTAACAGGCTATACAATCCGCCATGGCGTATTGCCTCACATCCATCACGTCGAGGTTAAGGTTTTTAACCACGATTGCAGCCGTGGGCCTCCTCTCTCCACTGCTCAGAGATATCACTCTCGACGTGAGTCCAAATCCTGTGACCACATTCCTGTGGCAACTCGGTTCTTGTATCGCCATTATGTCGTATCGCCCTGCAAGAGCTCGAATCTCAGCTGCTACAATACGACGACGACCAATGTTTAACTGGAGGGTGCTGATTTTATTCATATTTAGTTCTCTTTGCTATATCCTGAATTTTCCTGATATGCACAGGGCATTCGCGACCACCGGCCTTGTGCCTCGTTTGCTGCCTAGGGGTTCCTTCCCTTATACAATTGGCGCAAGTCGGATCAGATTCCTTTTTTTTCACTGGGCACTCTTTGGCGATGTGACCGAAAGCAGCACACCACCAACAAACCAAGGCATTTGCTGTACAGGTTGCCTTTGTGTGTCCGTAACCTAAGCAATTACGGCAACATGGCGCATCTAAGTAGTCCCTGAAGGACAAGGACCACCATCCTCCATCAATTGTTGTCTCCTCCAATAATTTAAAACGTACCATTGGTTGTACTTCTACCACCCAATTTTTCGTTATTCGATCGCGTGCTGTCATAGAGAATAACGGCTGGATGTACTCTTTTTTTTCTTGTGAAACAGTAAGCGACTGCTCCGGGAGTCTTCTCCATAGTTCCTGTCCCAGCTGTTCCGCAGTCCACGAATGAGGAACTCCTCTCACCTCAAGCCTTGGCTTTCTCCTTAGGGCCAGTTTTGCCTCTTTCCGCTGTTGTTGAAGTTTTTGTGACGCTTTCAGTTTTTTGGCGTTGGTATCATCATCTACTCGGACTAAAACCGAGCCACCCTTAGTAGCACGAACTACTCTTGCCTGTACTCCTAACTCGCTCGGGGATGGCCATTCGTTTATAATTTCAAGGGCACTTTTCCCTTCTCTGCTTATGGTGATGTAAGTAGATTTGGTGGCATTTGATGGTTTCTTTGGCAGGTTCTTGAATAAGTCTGCCGTAGTTTTCTTTTTGTTGTTCATATTTGGCGCTTGCACAGGAGCACTCTCGGCCACATCTTGACCAACTGTGACCAGCAAACCCTTCTTTTTCTGTTTTCGCCTGCTTTTAACTACTTGGAAGGGCTCTGGGTTTCCTAGATGACTTTCAATTAGTGGAGGGATTTCCTCAGTAGAATATTGGGGCTCAGATGATGACTTATGGACCTGATCATTTATTAAAATTATCTTTCTGAGCTCTTCCATAACCTTGGGCACAGATTTGTCTACAATGCTTTTGGTTATGCACTCGTAAACATCATGTGACGCAAGCGTCTCTCGAACAGTTTTCTGAACAATTGTGGAAACTTCCTCCCATTTTTTACGGTATTATGTTGAACGGTTAGTCAGAGTCTCAACGATATCGATGAGCTCATTGATTTTTCCGTTCATATGCTTCCTAGTCTGCGCATTATTTCGACCAGTGTCGTGAATTTATACACGCAGTTTTTGGCATTATTGCCTGGCATTATGAAGAAGGGTCTCATCCTTCCTTCAGTCTCATCAGTCCTTACCAAGCAGATCACTGCCTTCTATTTGAATTCCTGAGGTTTGAAGTGATACAGATGTTTCTTCCCTAATTCTCTTAGCATCTTCAAGGTCTCTTGTTTCTTTCGTTCTCTTGTTCGGTTTTAAGTTCTCGGAATCGTTGCTCTCCATTTTATCTAACGAATTTACATTCAGTTCGTTCATATTAATTTTACACTCTTATCAATGTTTATTGAAGAGTCTAGGTTATAACCTAGAATATTAATCTAATTTATCCTAAGAACTAAACGTTATGCACAAAAAAGTTTTACTCACTTATGCTAGTTGCACAGCCAGTAACAGTCTAACAGTAACTAAACCCCCTCCTTCAGGGAATTAAAACCCACAAGTCCCTAGTCCTAACCTATTTACACTATTTACACGATTTTAACAATTAAAACCATTACTAGCAGAACATTTTCAAACAAAGCAATAAAAAACACAAAACAATTAAAACAAGATCACTCTACGCTCACTGTACTAAATTCAAACTTAGAAAAGAGCACATACAATACAACCAAACTTTGGTTACAACCAAACTTTATATTGTCACCCCTATTCTCAAATCTCCAAATATAATGTGACACTGGGATCTTTGGGCAAGGGTTGTGTGGTAATTAATCAAACCAGGTACTATTTACATCATTTATTATTTACAAATCGTTTCTACACGTCCCAACTACACAGGGGGGGGGGGGGGTACCATAACTCATAAATTACTTGGGGGTACTTGACTACTTCGGGTTCCACTATGCCTCAGGCTCACTCTGCCTGTCCCAGACTTAGACTGCCCATCTCAGACCCAGCCTCCGCTCCAGACTGCTGACTGTCTCTGCCTCTCCTCTCAGACTGCCAGACTGCCCCCTCTCTCCTGGGCCAGCCTCTTCTAGGAGTTCCCCCTCTCTCTCAGGGTCTCCTAGGTTCAATGGAGATCTTCCACGTGACAACTCCCCCCTCCCCTGAATACCAACGTCCTCGTTGGTAAGTTGGGACCTGTAACAAAAAATAAACAAAACGGCAGAAAACTGTTGTTTTTTTTCATATTTACCATAATTTTCTTATCTGTTGAGTTTACAAACAAAAGAACCAAGTATTGGGTTTTAAAAACAAAACTAAAATTCGAAACAACAAAAAAAGTGAGAAATCAAATAAAATCTCAAAATCCAGGAACCTCACTGCATCATTTTCTCTTTTGGATTCGACATTCATCGGCTCACCCCTTTACCGTTCATTCTCCCATATACCATGCTTTTGACTAGCACCTGCCTCAAATCTTACCTCAGTTTGACTCTGAGAATCTTGTTGCATACATTAACCCTCTACGTTTGACTCGTAGGATTCCACAACAAATTAAAAAACATTACTCTCTAAGTACTTTACTAATCTCTTTAAGTACTTTACTATCCTCTTCAAGTACTTTACTCATCTTTGAACCTGAAAGGGGTGTGGGATGCCGGCCGTCTCATTTAATTTTTATTTTCCCCTTAAGAACTATAACAACCTCTACAATGTGCAGTGAAATTCCTTTACAATTATTTCTTGACTTAATGAAAAACAAAACAAAAATAAATTCCATTATTCTGCTACTTTAAATTTATTCTTTAACCTTAAAAGATACAAATTTAGTCAATAATACCCTCTAAGAATTTTATTTAAAAATTATACTTTTTCTTACAAATTCCATTTTTTCCAACACATTTCCAATTTCTACCAACTACTAAAGAACTAGAAAAATATAAGTCATAAAACTATAAACAATAAAAAATCTCGATAATGGGATTTAAAAGATCGTTTGTTTTGCCTATCCTGCATAACACCTCACCGACTGACCTACTTTTATCGCTGACTATGGTTGCTCTCTTACTCTAGCCTCCCTTCTTGGAATTGGACGCCGACTTAGACTGGGAAGCTGTTGGCGCTGTTTACCTATCCGCGACAATAGGCTTTCTCAATGAAATTCTTTTTACCCATTTCTTTAGTAGGAAACCGCGATAATGATCGAAATCTTTGGCTCCGATAAATTTTTGCTTAAGTTCTTTAAAAAGCAAAGATGGGAAAACACAAAGACCGCAACCCAAAACCATGATTCTCAACTGACTCTCGTGTTTTCTCAACGTTGCAGGCTTTTCAATTGTGTCTTGCTGACGATTATCTTACAATCCCAATTACAATGGGGAGGTGCGCATTGTTATCTAGACTCCTTATCTTGCAACCGAATTGGATATTTCCTGGACGTTACAGGATCCTCAATTGTTCGTTAGTTATGACAATTGTTAATTGTTAGCATTTTGCTAACAATTAGCTATGCCCAATTTTGTGTTCATTGTTCTCGGGTACCGCTTGCTCAGTCTCTATTGTTTACTAGCAGACGCAAATTTAGCATTTCCTCCTATTCTTTAACCTTTAGATTCTGCACTTTTCCCCAAAGCAAAGAAAATATTCAACAATTTAATGAAATATGAAATCTTATAATCCATTTTTTCTTTTTTTTTTCGATCAACGATCAAAAAATCGTTTTATACGCCCTACGTGTATCGTCTCGACTTTGGATTTTCTACCCTTCTTTATTCGGATTTCATAATTTAATGGTCCTATTTGTCTAATAATTTCGGACGGTCCTATCCATCGATGTAGAAATTTACTGCTAAGACCCTTCTTTCTAAGCGGAGTGAAAACAAGTACTTTATCCCCTGGTTGGAATTTAACGTTTTTTCTTTTTCGATCGTGAATCCGTTTTTGTTTAACTTGAGCCTTTTCAATTCTTTTTCGGGAGTTTTCTCGCGTTTCCGATAGCATTTCCAAAAAATTTCTAGATGTTTCTTCCATACCATCGAAAGGTTTCAATGATGTATCAGCTGGTAAAATCGGGTCTCGTCCATAAATTATTTTAAAGGGCGTTTCTTTTATTGTGTCTTGTACTGAAGAGTTGTAGGCAAATGTACATAGGGGTAGATAATCGTCCCAGTCCGTTTGATTTTTATTAACGTAATGGCTCAACATTCCCGCTAGCGTTGCATTTTGTCTTTCTGTGAGGCCGTTACATCGAGGGTTGTAACTAGTCGTATGTGAAGGGAAACTACCTAATCCGATTATTAGTTCCTGTACCATTTTTGACATGAAGCATTTCCCTCTATCGCTTAAAATTTGATTAGGGCATCCGTGACGACATACTATCTGTGTTAATAAAAAATCCGCAACTGTTTTGGCAGACACGTCAGGGGTTGCTCTAGTTTCAACCCATTTGCTTAAATACTCTGTTGCAACCATAATGTGACGGTTACCCGATCTAGTTTTTGGAAAAGGACCCATAAAATCTATGCCTATTCTTTCGAATAAATGTTTTACGGGGATGGGTTGAAGTATACCCGCCTTTTTTCCCACTGGGTTCTTTTTCGTTTGACAATCGAGACACCCTTTCACATATCTTTCTATGTCTTTTGTCATCGATTCCCACCAGTAACGCGTCCTAATTTTCTCTAAGGTTTTTGACAGTCCAACGTGGCCTGAGAGGGGGTCGTCGTGATAATGTCGCAATATTTCATCAACTAAAATTTTGGGTAAAGCCAAAATTGGGGTAGAGGTTCCCTTTGAAAAATATTTTTTATAAAGGCGTCCGTCCTTCATTATAAAACTTCTCGTCTTTTTACTATATTTTCGGTCAGCCCTTGAAGGGTTCTCTATAGCCGAAATTATTTTGCCTAACTCTTCGTCTTCCCTTTGCAACTTTGCAATGTCCACTTCGGCCTCGCTTACGGTCATAACCAGCCCATCGAGGTTGTCTACCTCTACTGGTGCCTCTCCTACGGGGTAACGCGATAAGCAATCGGCGTCACAATTGTTCTTTCCCTTCTTATGACATATTTGAAATGAATATTCCGCCATGGCTATTGACCATCTGGCCAAACGGCTATTCAAATCTTTGTTTTTATGTAACCAACATAGCGCGTGGTGGTCCGACGTTACTTGAAACTGCTTTCCCCACAAAAAAGGTCTAAAATTAGTAAGAGCCCATTTAATGCACAGACACTCTTTTTCGGTGGTAGTGTAACGGGTTTCTGCGTCGTTGAGCCGTCTCGAAATAAAGGAAACTGGTCTTGAGAGCCCGTCCGCGCCCTTTTGCAATAAAATCGCCCCCAGGCCTACCTGGCTCGCGTCGCACCTAACTTCTGTGGGTAGTGTTTCATCGAAATGACGCAGAACCGGATAATGAGTCAGGGCTTTTTTCAATTGATCAAACGCATATTGTTCATTCTGACCCCATTCGAACCGAGAGCTTTTCCTCGTCAATAAAGTCAACGGCCTGGCTATTTGAGCAAAGTTTTCAACGAATCTCCTATAATAATTTGCAAGTCCCAAAAAGGATTGAACACCTTTTACATTTTTCGGTCTTTCGAATTCTTTAACGGCAGCTATCTTTTCCGGATCTGGACTCAGCCCTTCACTGCTGACTACATGACCTAAAACCTTGATTTCCGGATAACCAAATTTACATTTTGGGGGGTTCAATTTGAAATTCTTTTCCTTTAAGCGTTCTAAAACTTCTTCCAAATTTCGTAGGTGGTTTCCAAAATCATTTTTTGACATTACTAAAATGTCGTCGATGTAGACTACACACGATTTGAATTTAAGCCCGGCCAAAACGGAGTCGATAGTCCTCTGAAAACAACTTGGGGCTGTTGCGATACCGAACGGGAGCCTATTCCATTCAAACAGTCCGTGACAGGTTGTGAAGGCTGTTTTACGCCGATCCTCCTCTGCGATCGGAATTTGCCAAAACCCACTTCGTAAGTCCAGACTAGAGAACATGTTGCACCCTTCTAAACACCCCAGCAGGTCATCAATTCTCGGAAGAGGATAGCGGTCTAAAACTACTTTCGAATTTAATTTTCGATAATCTACGCAGAACCTATAAGAGCCATCCCTTTTCTTAATTAAAACCACCGGACTCGCATAATTTGACCGACTTGGCCTAATTACCTTTGCAGCCAACATTTCTTCTAACTGTCCCTTTATTATGTCCCTTTCCTTTGGTGACACCCTATATGGCGGTTGGTGGACCGGGATTTCGTCTGTCGTTTCGATTTTCATTTCCCCTTCTGAACACATGCCTAAATTTCTTATGTCATCGACGAAAAGGTCTTGATATTTCGTTAACAGATCAATAAGACATTTCTTTTGAACGTGAGGAAGGTCTGGATTGACGTTAAAAGGCAGGTGGTCAGTGGGAGGACAATTGTCTTGTAAACTGAGTACTTTAACCGGTAATAAGAGCCCGTCGTGGCTATTTCCGTCCCCTTCCTCGTCTGTCTCTACTCCATTCAATCCCGCGATTACGATTAAAGGGTCAAAATAAAATTTTTCTTCCGACCTGGGAGTTTTTATCGATAAAGTCCTCTCCTCTAAGTTAATGTTTGACTTATATTGTTCTAAAAAATCTAAACCTAAAATACCCTGTACACACAAATTATTTACAACAATAAACTCATGGTTAAGAATTACATTATCTAATTGAAACATTGTAGAAAGAACCCCTTTAACATGCAAATTTTTTCCATCAGCTCCTCTTAATCTTATAAACTCAAATTTTTTAATTTCCTCCTCCAAGTCGTCAACTATTGACGAGTTCAAAATACTTCGGGTAGCACCCGTATCTACTAAAAGCTTTACCTCCTTTTTATCAAAGTACGCTGATAGAACCAAAGAATTTAAATTAGTGTCCGAAACTTTATTCACAAAACAACTACTTTTTCTCTTACGTAATCGGTACTTAGGATTCTTTCTACAGTATCTCTTCTTATGGCCAAATCTTTTACACAAAAAACATTTTACTTTCTTAACTGCAGTAGCGAACTTGGCCTTGATCGCTACTGCAATCAGTTTGGGCAATTTCTTGGGCAATACCCGGCGCCTCCACCAAATTTGTGTCACCCCTATTCTCAAATCTCCAAATATAATGTGACACTGGGATCTTTGGGCAAGGGTTGTGTGGTAATTAATCAAACTAGGTACTATTTACATCATTTATTATTTACAAATCGTTTCTACACGTCCCAACTACACAGGGGGGGGGGTACCATAACTCATAAATTACTTGGGGGTACTTGACTACTTCGGGTTCCACTATGCCTCAGGCTCACTCTGCCTGTCCCAGACTTAGACTGCCCATCTCAGACCCAGCCTCCGCTCCAGACTGCTGACTGTCTCTGCCTCTCCTCTCAGACTGCCAGACTGCCCCCCTCTCTCCTGGGCCAGCCTCTTCTAGGAGTTCCCCCTCTCTCTCAGGGTCTCCTAGGTTCAATGGAGATCTTCCACGTGACAATATATCCTTCTCACCAAATTACAAAAGCTCCATTTATCAAGCAGCGCGTTACATTGGTTCAAATCCTTTCTTTCAGCCCGGTCACAGTTTGTAGTCGTTCCAGGCCAACCTCCATCCAAGACACTTCCCCTCTCCTGTGGTGTTCCGCAGGGTTCCTCTCTATCCCCCACTCTGTTCGCCATTTATATCAACGACCTTCCTCTTCTGATCCTTCACTCCCAATATCACATCTATGCAGACGATTTCCAGATATACCTATCGTTCCCGCCTTCCGAGCTATCGTCAGCAACAAAAAAGCTTCAGGATGATTTAAATCGAATCAGTCTCTGGGCAGAGGCTAACAAGTTGAAGCTTAATGCAGAAAAAACGAAAGCAATTTTAATGGGCTCCAATTTCCTCCTTAAAACCGTCCCTAACATCCCTGCCCTGCTCCTAAATAATAATCCCATTAAATTTTATCCAACTGTCAAAAACCTCGGAGTGACCTTTGACCAAACCCTTTCCTGGAAAAATCACATCTCCAATATTTCCCGCGGTACCTTTACCACTTTAAAGCAATTAAATCACCTCCGAAGCCTTTTTCCATTTGAAACACGTAGGCTCCTGGTCACTTCCATGAAATTCCCTGGGGATCTCGAAGCAAAACTAAAACGTTTATTTAATTGTTTCGTACGATTTATCTTTGGGGTCCCAAGAGACGTCTCCATCTCACCTTTATACGAAAGGTTAAAGTGGTTATACCCATCCTACCGCCGTAAATATTTCCTGGCCTCTTTCCTTTTCCAAGTAATCCGATCCCGCCGTCCTTCATACATCACCGAACTTCTCCATTTCAAATCCTCGGTCTATTCCCTCGATACTCGTTCCAGGTCTTCAGATCTATACATTTCGGCCCACCGAACGTCAGCTTTTGAAAGATCTATCATTATCCGGTCCTCATCGATATGGAACTCTATCCCCCCTTTTATTCGTCATTCCAACACTCTCCCTACCTTTAAATCCCGCCTGTTCAATCACCTCCTTTCCACCCAGTTTCCCAAACAATTGTAAACAGTCTTTCCTTATTCTCAATTTTAACTGTAAATTGGTTTAGGCCTTTATTATTTATTTATCTTTAAAATATATGTTTCATTTAGTGTATGTGTAAATAAGTGTATATAAGTTATTTTTCATTTTAAGTCAACAAGGATTTATTTAGTTTAATTTTTTTTTATCACAAGAAGATTTCCTTATTATTTATAATTTTTTCTCAGCTTTTTTTTTTTCATTTTAATTTGCTCCATTTGTTTTTGTTTTTTATATAGCACTCTAAGGCACTGAAGCCTATTATATGTATCTGTATAATTTGTTCCTCAGGAACTAGCTCCCGGGACAATCAATAAAGAGTTGATTATTATTATAAGTTTTCAAATGATAAACTTCATAAGAAGAAAGACTCTACAGAAGAAAGACGGAACTTATACTACTTCCTTTAATGACCAATATATTTTGGACTCTCTAATCAAAACAGACAACCCTCTGATGGACACAGATAAGCACAGACTCCGTAGACTTGATATTACTGAAGATCCAGTTGCTCAAAATTGTTGCTCTCTCAAAACAGTTGCTCAAACTCCCCTTTAACTGACGAGGAAATTCATACGGTTATAGATAATTTATAAAATAAAAAATGTTGGAGATGTGGTTTTTCCAGGAAAGGGTTTGGTCAAAGGTCACTCCGAGGTTTTTGACAGTTGGATAAAATTTAATGGGATTATTATTTAGGAGCAGGGCAGGGATGTTAGGGACGGTTTTAAGGAGGAAATTGGAGCCCATTAAAATTGCTTTCGTTTTTTCTGCATTAAGCTTCAACTTGTTAGCCTCTGCCCAGAGACTGATTCGATTTAAATCATCCTGAAGCTTTTTTGTTGCTGACGATAGCTCGGAAGGCGGGAACGATAGGTATATCTGGAAATCGTCTGCATAGATGTGATATTGGGAGTGAAGGATCAGAAGAGGAAGGTCGTTGATATAAATGGCGAACAGAGTGGGGGATAGAGAGGAACCCTGCGGAACACCACAGGAGAGGGGAAGTGTCTTGGATGGAGGTTGGCCTGGAACGACTACAAACTGTGACCGGGCTGAAAGAAAGGATTTGAACCAATGTAACGCGCTGCTTGATAAATGGAGCTTTTGTAATTTGGTGAGAAGGATATATTGTCACGTGGAAGATCTCCATTGAACCTAGGAGACCCTGAGAGAGAGGGGGAACTCCTAGAAGAGGCTGGCCCAGGAGAGAGGGGGGCAGTCTGGCAGTCTGAGAGGAGAGGCAGAGACAGTCAGCAGTCTGGAGCGGAGGCTGGGTCTGAGATGGGCAGTCTAAGTCTGGGACAGGCAGAGTGAGCCTGAGGCATAGTGGAACCCGAAGTAGTCAAGTACCCCCAAGTAATTTATGAGTTATGGTACCCCCCCCCCCTGTGTAGTTGGGACGTGTAGAAACGATTTGTAAATAATAAATGATGTAAATAGTACCTAGTTTGATTAATTACCACACAACCCTTGCCCAAAGATCCCAGTGTCACATTATATTTGGAGATTTGAGAATAGGGGTGACACAAATTTGGTGGAGGCGCCGGGTATTGCCCAAGAAATTGCCCAAACTGATTGCAGTAGCGATCAAGGCCAAGTTCGCTACTGCAGTTAAGAAAGTAAAATGTTTTTTGTGTAAAAGATTTGGCCATAAGAAGAGATACTGTAGAAAGAATCCTAAGTACCGATTACGTAAGAGAAAAAGTAGTTGTTTTGTGAATAAAGTTTCGGACACTAATTTAAATTCTTTGGTTCTATCAGCGTACTTTGATAAAAAGGAGGTAAAGCTTTTAGTAGATACGGGTGCTACCCGAAGTATTTTGAACTCGTCAATAGTTGACGACTTGGAGGAGGAAATTAAAAAATTTGAGTTTATAAGATTAAGAGGAGCTGATGGAAAAAATTTGCATGTTAAAGGGGTTCTTTCTACAATGTTTCAATTAGATAATGTAATTCTTAACCATGAGTTTATTGTTGTAAATAATTTGTGTGTACAGGGTATTTTAGGTTTAGATTTTTTAGAACAATATAAGTCAAACATTAACTTAGAGGAGAGGACTTTATCGATAAAAACTCCCAGGTCGGAAGAAAAATTTTATTTTGACCCTTTAATCGTAATCGCGGGATTGAATGGAGTAGAGACAGACGAGGAAGGGGACGGAAATAGCCACGACGGGCTCTTATTACCGGTTAAAGTACTCAGTTTACAAGACAATTGTCCTCCCACTGACCACCTGCCTTTTAACGTCAATCCAGACCTTCCTCACGTTCAAAAGAAATGTCTTATTGATCTGTTAACGAAATATCAAGACCTTTTCGTCGATGACATAAGAAATTTAGGCATGTGTTCAGAAGGGGAAATGAAAATCGAAACGACAGACGAAATCCCGGTCCACCAACCGCCATATAGGGTGTCACCAAAGGAAAGGGACATAATAAAGGGACAGTTAGATTGATATATAATATCGAAGGAAGTAAAGTAGGTGACTTTTGGCTGTGCTTTCGTGTTATTTCTCTTAGAACGAACTAACCAACCTACAGAAATATAAATTAGGACGCTTGTGTACAAACAACAGGCCGAAAAACTAGCATTACTTAACAGTCTAATATACATTGAAACACACCGACAACACATTACATCAATTAACATATACACTGATAGTCAATCTTGTCCTCAAGCTCTCAACAATCATTATATTTATGACTCACTTACCGACCAAATTCGACAGATAATCACTTGACTACAAAACATTAACAAAAACATACACTTTTCTTGGATCAAAGGGCACTCAGAAATACTCAGAAACGACTTAGCCGACTACGCAGCCAAAAAAGCTTCAAAACTTATCACTAAGCTATAATAAAATATCCAAAACACACCTTAAGAAACTTTTAGAAACCGATACAATAAACAAATGGCAAACAGCCTGGACAGCATCAACAACTGGATTACATCTTAAAAAACTTTATACCGAACGTAACCGATTACTTACACACGAAGAATACACTCACTGATTTCTACACCACACAAATACTCACAGGACATGGCTCAATCAAATCCTACTTACATAGATTCAAACCACACCTGGGCAAAAATTATTTTTATTTTTATTTTAAAATACTTTATTTTAAATAGCAAGTATTTAAAATAAATTTAGATAAAATGCATTAGTCGTGTATTTAGATAATCAACAACCACTAATGTGACAAAATTTGTTGAAATTGGATGAATCCGTTCAAAGTTAATAATTGCGCCCCTCCATACAAAAAAAAAATTAAATGAATGTACTTGCTCAATATTTAGCAGTGCAGTGAGAGCTCTAATGCAAAGGACTACACTATACTATTACGAACATTCTTTGACTTCATAAAACCTACTTAAGATTTAATTTATTTGATTATTTAAAATACAAATGAAAATACTTTTTTTTATTTCAGTATTTTAGAAAAAAAAATTTCACTTTTATTATTTAATCCGCACCTGTTAAATACAAACATTAACAATCAGCAGATGTGCTGGCATATAAATAAAATAAAACAAAACAAAATGGCTTGATAGGCATGAGGAAAAGCAGCGGCACCCCTTCCGCGGCTTTAATTTACTTACGTACTTGATTCCTTACGTAAGTAGGTCTCTCATCCAGACCCTTTTCAATCGTCTTCTGGTGTTCTCTGGCATGCCAGTTGTGGCCATTTCTTTTATTAATTTGTTGGTATGTTCCTTAAACTTATCATGAAATCGTTTGTAGTACGTCCGTATATGTTCAATGACTGTAGGAACTTGTAAATCAGTAGGTAAAGTCTTGTTATTTATGTACAATGGTGCTTGGGTAATTAGTCGTAGTATCTTGGACTGAAAGGTTTGGATTGCCGTATATTTGTATTCCGTAAGTCCATACAGGTTTTAATAGCTATGTGTAAATATTTAATTTCTGTCTGGCTTTTAATTTGGAATGTCGTCTGAAGAGTGAGTACAGTAGTTTTAGTCGTATATTTAACGAAGCACGTTTTTTTTTTACATGTGTACCACATGTCATTCTCCTATCAGATGTGAGTCCAAGGTATTATACTCTGTCCGTTTGTGGGATCGGTATATTGTTTAAGTAGACAGCTGGACATGTTTCTTTTCGTAGAGTAAATGTGATGTGTTGGGACTTTTGATAATTTATTTGAGTCTTCCAACGTTTACACCAATCATGTAATTGTAGTAAGTGATGTTGTAAGTCAAGTGAAGCCTGTGTTGCATTTTCGTGTCTTGTAATGATAGCTGTGTCATCAGCGTAGGTAGCGGTAAGAGTGTTTGAAGTTTGTGGTATGTCGTGGGTGTATTTGATGTATAGTAGTGGGGCAAGTATTGATCCCTGAGTTACACCAGCAAGAATTGGTGGAATAGAGGATATGCCTGAGCCGTGTCTTACAGAAAAAGATCTGTCTGTAAGAAAAGAATGAAGAATTAGATAGTATGTGTACGGGAGTACGTTCTTTAGATTGAAGAGAAGCCCCTGGTGTCAGACTTTGTCGAACGCTTGGGCGACATCCAGAAATACTCCAGTTGCATATAATTTACGCTCTAGTGCTGTGGAAATGTAGTTGGTTACCCTGTGTAGTTGTTGTTGATGTTGAGTGTAATTTTCGAGATTGATTGAGATCGAATTGGTGGTCACGGATTATTTGCCTGTCAGTTAGTATTTGTAATAGTCGTGGATACAATAAATTTTCGAATAATTTAGAACATAGTGGAAGCAAACTAATTGGTCTATAAGAGGAAGGACAGTTTGAGTCTTTGTCAGGCTTTTTAATCATAGTGATGTAAGAGTATTTCCACTGAACAGGGAATTTGGTAGTCCTGATAATGCAGTTAAAGATTGTGGTAAGAAAAACTAGAGCTTTCCTGGGAATTTGCTGGAGCGCCTCAGCGTTTATCAAGTCATATCCAGGGGCTTTTCTTTTCGGCAACTGTCTAATTTCTTGAGCGACTTGTGATGATGTAAAAGGAGGTGGTGGTAGTGTGAGCTCTAGAGGTATGTTTAAACTATTGTGTATGTAGGCCTCGTGTTCTGAGTTAGTGGAGTCCGTATGTGGTTTAAAAACAGACGAAAGGTAGTCAGCAATCCTCTCTTCGGAGTGGTGCTGACACCTCACGATGCTTTAAGAGATTCTTGGTGTGCCTCCATAAACTTCCATCGTCTGTCTTTAGTTTGCTAATGTAATCGTCATAGTTTGTGCTTTTGAATTTTTGGATCTGTCTATTAAGTTCGTTATTTAGTTTATTGAAAATCTGTCTGTCTGAAGGAAGTCTATTCGTCTGCCATACTTTACGAGCTCTCCTCTTTGCTCTGATCTGGTCTCTTATATAAGAAGTGTAATGAGGCAAGTTCTGTGCCTTTTGTGGTCTTGGTGTTGAAGAGGTCCAAGCTGCTTCTTGAATACTTGTCGTGAAAGTTTCGACAACCTCTTCTAGTTCTAATTGGTTTTATCTGGGTGGTCGGTTCTATAAGTAGTATAATCTGAAATATAAAGTTTTGAGCGTGGTGTCAGGTGTGTTTCAGTAATAAGTGCTATGTCAATCCGTTTTTCGTATAAGTATAAGTCAAGTTCAGTGCTGTGCTGAGCCAATCCGTTAGCATTCCATAGGAGAACTGACAGGGAGCCTACAGTCAAGTGTTCATGGGGCATAAATAGGGCACCAGACCTGCGTAACCTGTGATAGTTGCTGAAGAAGATTGAAAAGGGGCTGGATTAAATTATTTAAACCCTTAATAATACTAAACAACTGTGTAGAGCCATTATCAACCGTAGGTACCGGCTGGGCAGTGCCTCTCCTCATACCTGAACATGTTGCTGGATTTCGGGTCCTGCTCTGGGAACTGATGGGCTGTGTTGCTGCTGTGGCGCGGGGATGATGTATGGTGTCGTTTGGTTGTGGCGCTGTCTGATCGGGGGGAACTCATGCATGCCTGGAGGTTCCTGAGCTGGCTCTGCCGCTGGAGGATGCTGATGGGGATGGTTTCTGGCCCTACGTTGAGCCCTGAGCAATTTCAATGTGTGGCAGCCTCAGTAATTTGCTGGGTACTCACCGGCACAGTTGGCACACTTTGCGGGTGTGTTTCTAGTTTTTAGACATGAGCTACTTTCATGAAACTCCCCACATTTCACGCAACGTGGTCGATGATTGCAATATGTTCTAGTGTGCCCATATTGCTGGCACCGCACACATTGAGGAATATTTTTCTTTTTCCTCGGTTCCTCGATTTTTATATGAGAATAATATAGGAATTCTAATTTAAATATGTCATCTCGGAATGTTTCTGTTAGTTATGTCCACTATGAACATAGGAAGAGGTTGCTTGAATCTTGAGATGTGCTATGTAATGGGGGTTAATTTATTATTGTTTTTAATTAAGAAGTGATTAATAATTTAATGGGATGCCAGAGCATTTTCTAGGAAATGCCCAAACTAATAAAATATTTATTTCCCCTGATTACATACAATACCTTCCCCTTATAGTGTAAATATGATTCCCCTTTTATCAATCAAAAGATAATAGAATTTCAAGAGTTGGATTCCTCTCTTAAAGGCATATGTGGGGCAATATAATGTTGCATGCTTATAATATAAATAGGTATATATATGATTAAAATAGATAAAAAACTGCATATGTATTTATGGTCATATTACTATTAATAATAAAAAAAAATGTATTTGTTTATTAATATCAAAGCAAAGTAACAAACATTTAGTATATTTATTAAATTAATAAAAGAATTAATTGAGATTTTAATGAATCTCTTTAAAAGAATTAAATGAGATTTTAATGAAATTGATGATTAACACTGTCATAGCTTACAATCATTACAAAAACATATTTTAACATATAAAACAACTATGATTAAACCAAATACAACAATATACTAAAACTACTAAGAGTATTACAAAATCATCAAACGTATGTACGTATATTGGGTACTCATCTGGATACTATGGAACTATGACAGCTCTCTCTAGTCGTACAGTCTTTGATAGACCAGTTATCCAATAGTGCCAAATGATGAGAGTAGTTTGGAGTCTTGTCAACTTGACAATCATCGTTACAACACTAACTTGTATACAACACTTTTTTAAAAATTCTCAAATACTCTTTTAAGCTCACCATGGATTAGCATGTTAATTAAAAATCTGGTGCATGCGCGCAACACACAACTTTCACTTACCAACTTACTTAGATTAGAAATGAATGTGTTTTGTTAATTGCCACTACCTAAAGTTACACATTTTTCCTCATTCATTTCTTATTTTTGTTTTCATTTGCTCAAAACACACACACACACACACACACACACACACACACACACACACACACACACACACACACACACACACACACACACACACACACACACACACACACACACACACACACACACACACACACACACACACACACACACACGCACGCACGCACGCACGCACGCACGCACGCACGCACGCACACACACACACACACACAGACCATTTCGCGGGACTTGGTTATTTCGTCTCAGAGGACCGTTGAAAACCGGAAGTCGAAATTTTTCACGATCGCAATACTTCCACTTACTATATATTTCATATATAGGTAAGTGAAAGTAATAAAAAGTCACTAATGGTACTTTCTATGTCCTGAAGGGACACCCTATCACTCCCTATCATAACTGTCCTTGACCGTACGAAGTCACATCCAAGAGTCCAAGTTAACAGTACGGAGTCACTGAAAAATTTTGATATCCAACAAGATATATTTTATTTTATTACTTATTAAGCTTTCTAATTGGTAGGTGGCTCTATCATCAGCTATGACAATGATATATGATTATTTTGACTACCTCTTAACCTAATACATAGCAGATGACATTAACTACATTCGTGACATCATAACCTAGTTTGCTGAATTCTTCTTATAAATGACAAGATGGATTGCCAGCTGAACTTTAAGTATGGTGGAGATGAGTTGCATAGGGCATTGCACGAACTAGTGTTATCGATCTGGGATCAGGAAAGACTGTCAAGACTGTCAGAAGAAGACTGAAAGACTGTCAAGACAATGGGCTAATGCTATAATATGCCCTCTCCATAAGAAAGGAGATAAACTAGATTGCACGAATTACCGTGGCATACCCCTATTGTCATATGCCTATAAGATCGTCTCTAATATCCTGTCCGACAGGCTCACCCCATTCGCGGAACGGGAAATCGGGAAATATCAAGCTGGTTTTCTGAGAGGCAGATCCACTATAGACCAAGTTTTTACCCTCAGGACAATTCTGGAGCGGGGCCATGAGTACAAGATTCCGACACATCACCTTTTCGTGGGCTTTGAAAGTGCATACGACAGTATCAATTGTTCTATGTTGTATAAGGCTTTGAGAGAAATGGGCATCCCAAGCAAACTGATACGTCTCGTGAAGCTGACAATGAAGAACGTTAGATGCGGATCCAATCTGACTGCTCCGATGAATTTCCCTCTGAAAAAGGACAAAGACAGGGAGACCGACTGGCATGTCTCCTCTTCAACCTTGCACTGGAGAAGGTTGTTCTGAATCCGGAATACAGACAAACCACACTACCTTCACGCGCTCTGTGCAGTTGTTAGTATTTGCTGATGATCTGGATATTGTGGCGAGATCCCGATCAGCATTGGTGGAAGCCTTTGTTCATGGAAGCAATGAAAATGACCTAAAAAGTTTTGAAAGGAAAATTTTACGACGAATAGTTGGTCCAGTGACAGATGGAGATGGATGGAGGATTAGGAGGAACATAGAGCTTTATGACCTTTACGTGGACATAGATGTGGTCAGGTTCATCAAGCTAGGGATATATATACACTAGGGAGACTAAGTTGGGCCGGTCACGTCGCACAGTGGTGCCGATAGGGACAAAACCATAAAAAATGAAGGTACTCCAACCGGAACTTTAGAGATATTTTTTGAATCCTAAATACCAGGTCATTCAAAAAGTCCTGTCGTTTTTCGTTTGTTCGTTGTTTATTTTGATTCTAGAGTGTTTGCTAATTAATTCCGTTCACTACAACTTTTATCCATGTAAACACAAATGTTTATACTTTATGAATAGGAGGCTAAGGAGGATTAATTTAATGCAGTCACCATCCAACTGTCTAGTTAAAATGATTCCAGTTGAAACTCAAATTCGGTCGATTTTGCTCTATGAGTTTAAACTTGGCTCAAAAGCTGCCGAAACTGCTAGAAAAATATGCTCCGTGTTTGGGGAAGATGTGCTGTCTGAGCGGAAGGCACAATATTTGTTTTCAAAATTTCGTGGAGGCGACGAGACACTAGAAGACGAGGCACGCTCGGGTCGACCAACTGTAGTTGATAAGGAGGACGTTCGAAGAGTAGTTGAGTTGGATCCGCGTCAAAGTTGTTCAGAGATAGCCTCTCAACTTAATATCTCAGCCACCACTGCCTGGAATTACCTTAAAGAACTGGGAAAAGTGAAAAAACTGGATAAATGGATTCCTCATAAGCTTTCAGATGCCAATATGCTTGTTCGCTTGACAACTGCATCTTCGTTAACTTCCCGCTTGAATAGGCTGGGAAGTTTTGCTTCACCCACCATATTCCCCTGACCTGTCACCCACTGATTATCACCTATTCAGAGATCTCGACAACAATCTGAGACAGAAATGTTTTCAAGACCGTGACAACCTAATTCACGAACTGACCACTTATTTTTGCAGTAAAAATCAACAGTTTTTTAAGGAAGGAATTTGGGCTTTACCATCTCGTTGGGAGAAGGTTACCGACTGTAACGGTGGATATTTTGATGAATAAAGGTGATTATTTGAAAATATTTATTTATTTATAATTTCCCCCAAAAAAACGACAGGACTTTTTGAATGACCTGGTACCTCTAGAGTAAGGATTCATACCAATTTTTTAGATTGATCTTCATTAAACCTTTGAAAACAAGGTAGTTTTTGGCATCTTGTAGGAATGACACAAAAACAATTTTGTTAACGTCCTATTTCGAAGAGATCTTAGGGAAGTCCAAATTTGTCCGAGGCCGTAATTTTTCGAAAATATCTTATATAGACATCCTGAAAAAAAAAAGTATTTAATCCTATATTTCAAAGAAAAAAAAGTTTAGGGTGAATGGAAAAGGGAATCGGGTGATTTCTTGAGACACGTCATAAGTGATATGGTTATTGGTCTTTTTCTATGTTAGCTCCGTCGATCTCCGTCTTCTGGTTGATATTAAATCAATCTTGAGGTATCACTGAATATATTCCAGAAGATTTCAGACCCGAAAACTTTCGAATTGTTGAATGAGATTATTTCATAGTTGGAAATGCGCTAGCGGGAGTGCCGTTTGTTTATTTGTCCCCTCTTCCAGGTGTAATGTTTTCAATCGCGATTAAGCTTCTATTCAAACATGGATTTGTCAATATGTCAATAATTGTTTATTTGCCTCTGTTTTCAGTTTTCTTTCAACGAAGTGAGTGAAATATTTATTCAATCTATTCATAATAATCATTTATATAATATATTCTAACGTTAAACCGATAAGCAAATAAAAAAAAAAACATATGGCGTAACCTCCCGGACCGCTTGTTGGAACAAAATAAGCGGTTGGAACGAACTGTTGTGTCTAGATCATTCCGTAATGGCGGAGAACTGCCGGCATTGTTCTGGAATACCCGAGGCCTGACTATTTACGGTTATATATAAAGAGCAGTGACTGAACGAATCAGTCGAAGTTGAAGTTTGTGTCTTGACTGTGTAGCTCAAGTCATATGATTGTGTGAGATAAAGTTATCATTTTTGTAACCTGCTCAATTGTTTAAGTTGTAATAATTCGTTGGCATTGTGATAACTGAATATTTCTGTTAAATAAATATTTGTTACCCACATAAGTGTTGCAACTGGTGTCAGGTGTGGGGTTAAAGAAAAAAATGCCAAATAAACTAATCGGAGATCTTAAAGTAGTTGAGCTGAGGAGAGAATTAGAAGAGCTTGATTTGGACACCACAGGTTCAAAAGCGATCTTATTGACCCGGCTACGTGAGTATTACCTGAGTCAAGGCGTAGATCCTGAATCAGTAGAATTTGAAGATTGTTTTTTGATGGCAATAAATGATAAATTGAAAAATTTATCTGGCGAATTAAATGACAAATTGGCGAGCCAATCAGTTGAAATGAATGATAAATTTTCAAATTTATCTAGCGAATTAAATGACAAATTATCAAACCAGTCGGTTGAGCTTTTAAGTTTGTCAGCCGAAAAAAATGAAAAGATGACTAGCCAGACAGCTGAAATAAATAAAATAAATGATAAATTAACAAGTCAATCGGCAGAAATAAACGGTAAAGTAGCAAGCATGACTGGCGAAATAAATGACAAATTGACAAACTTATCGGCCGAGATGGATGCCAAATCGGCAAACCAGTCTGCTGATATAAGTGAAAAGTTGACAAGCCAGTCAACCGAGATAAATGACAGGTTGAACAACCTCTCCTGTGAAATTAATGACAGGTTGGCTCAACAAGAAGCAAGCGTTATCGCTTTTGAGGAGGAACTTGAAAAATTGAAAAGAACGCTTGAAAAAGGCGCCCAGGCGATTGTCAGGGAGCAGCTCTGCTCAGAGCCATTACTGGACCAGGAAGTACGTGAGCCCGCAGTTATAGAGAGCCGAGCCAGGATAAAACCATCGACTTTTGATGGTAAGTCGTCCTTGGCGAACTACCTCAAGCAGTTCAACGCTGCGGCTAGCGCCAATGGGTGGTCCACGAGAGGTAAGGCAGTTGCTCTTATAGTAGCTCATCGGGGTGAAGCTCTGAATGTCCTCCAGACCCTGAACGCCGACGACCCCTATGATTTCAACACGTTAATAACCCGGCTGGAGATGCGTTTCGGTCACGCCCACCTTGAACAAGTATATCGGTCCCAGCTGAAGACCAGGAAGCAGAAGGGAGCCGAGACTATTCAAGAGTTCGAAGCGGATGGTAAACCTCCTGGTAAGCCAGGATGGTAAGACTGGCTTATCCAACAGCCCCAGACAGTTTGTTGGAATGCTTACCAGTCCAAGCATTCGTCGACGGCTTAAGGGACTTGGAGCTTCAGAGAGCGGTGCGGCTTGCTCGCCCTAAATTGCTTGTGGATGCACTAACCATAGCATTGGAGTTTGATGCGGCTACCGAGGCTTCTCGTAGCTATGGATGTGTCCAGACCAGGCGTACCACCGACCGTGACAAGGTGAGCCACAGAGACCCAGAAGGTGTTCTCTCAGGGGTTGCGAAGGCTTTAGACTCGCAGAGAAGACCCTTCCGGTGTAGGAACTGTGGGGAGCCGGCAATAACTGCAAACTTGGAGAATCTTGTTTTAGGAGTTTTAAAAGTCCTACAATCCCGTAAAAGGAGACCCGTATGGTGCTGGAGCTGTGGGGAAATCGGACACATTAGGAGATCCTTCAAAGGAAAGGTCGCTCCTGACACAGGAAAAATAGGACACGCCAATGCCCGGAGGATAAAAGCTTCCCGGGGCAGTCACCAAGGTGCTTCCCCAATAATGGTAACCTCCTTGGTACACCGAGACGACGGCGCATATGTGGATGGCAGCGTCAACGGCAAGAGGCACACGATGCTGATTGACACGGAGCTACAAAGACTATAGTCTCTTCAAGTTTGGCTGGCAAGAAAAGACTGACGCCCTCCAGATGGCAGCTGAGAACTGCGACCGGATAAGAAGCCAAGGTATTCGGGGAAACCGAAGTAAAGTTGCAGTTAGCCTCAAGCCTTGTCTCACACTCGGTCCTAGTGGCTGACATTGAGGAGGATGTAATCCTCGGGATGGACCTCATGAACGCGTATGGCCTTCAGCTCGACCTGGAACGGAGGAGCGTCGGGATCAGTGGAGAGGTGCTGCCCTTACGGAGTCGGGGACCAGCCGGTGTGGTAACCACCGTGGAACAGAGTGTAAAACATCCTTCGAGGGATAAGCGCACAAGTGTTCTTCGAAAAGGCACTAAGGTTGAGACTTCGGCGTCGATTACCTCGTTGGTTCGGCAGGCGACTACGAAGAGCGAGCTGAAATACAAGCAGAAGGACAGAGTGATTGAAGGCGTCGATCCGTCATTGCCTCGAGAAGAGAATCGAAATCACCCTTTCGCTGTCAATAAGAGACACCTCGCCAGAGATCGGATGGGGAGACAAAGCAGGAGCAGGGCCAACCAGGGTGCATACGAAGAAGGAGAACTTGCTTGGCTCTACAACCCAAAAGGAAGGCGAGGACCATACGTGATTAAGAAGCACATCAACGATCTGGTCTACAAGATGGTCAAGTACCCCAAAGGAAAGCCCATTATCGTCCATAATGATGGTTTGGCGCCATATACGCGGAACCATGAAGAAGAACAGGTGCAGCGGATAACAGAAGAGACCTTTCGAACGAGTCAGTCGAAGTTGAAGTTTGTGTCTTGACTGTGTAGCTCAAGTCATATGATTGTGTGAGATAAAGTTATCATTTTTGTAACCTGCTCAATTGTTTAAGTAGTAATAATTCGTTGGCGTTGTGATAACTGAATATTTCTGTTAAATAAATATTTGTTACCCACATAAGTGTTGCAATATAATATCATAATTTAATATAAAATTTATTATAGATAAATACGTCATTTCCTACCGCGATGAATATGATGTACTGATGAATAAGTGTTCGTCGCTAGAGCAGGCGTTACCAGCATCAATTCCAGGGGTGACGTCTTATTTAAGATTATTCCGGAAATACAAAAAAAGATTTGTTGGAAATTTTAATAAACAATATGGGGGGGGGGGGGCACCAACCAAAGATTTTCTAAATGTAGCAGGAAATCTTGAAGAGCAACGAACGAAAATGTATTGAATTTTAAGCTGGTGTCATCTGACCCACACATCAGTCTCTTGAGACCTAATTTGAAAAAAAAAGAAAATACCTCTAGATGTTGATGCGACTGCTTTAATTTTAGAAGATTATATTATCGTATTATAAATATGTATATAAATATTAATCTTATATTGTACTGAAATGGTGAAACAACCGAAACCTGTCTACAAATGTTTTGTTTATGTTGGAAAATTTTTAGTTTTGTGAATATTTATATAATGTTAGTTCGATGTTTATATATATATATACTCAATTTTAGTTGAAATTTTGTTGGATCCTATAATATTTATTTTTATATTCAACAAAAAAGTGTTCATGTTATTAATTTATTACGAACCGAGTAAAATTAAAATTTTATTTTTAAAATGCGTGTTTTTATTTTTACCCTGTGACCCTGTAAATGAAATATTACAGCTTTTAAAGTGGCATAAATCGATTCAGCGACCCAAAAAAACATGGAATGTATATATTTAATCGTCATTTGTGATCGGTTAAGGGTTATGTCCCTAAATTGGTCATTTCGAACCACTGTGCGTCGCAAGAATGGAAGAAGACAAGATCCCCAGAAAAGTAGTGGACACCGCCCTTCACAGCACTCGTCGAACTGGTTGCCATGAATAATACAATGTGTAATTATTTTTTGTTTAACGTCCATTTCTATGCTACTAAGGCTAATGGACGATGCTACAGTGGGAAACTTTGCCTATCCCGGTGTACTTGCTCAGGACCTCCATTTTACGTCCTATCCGAGGGAGGGCATAGCTAAGGATTTTTTACTTCCTTTAAAAAATCTTAGGGCCACCAGCGGGCGCGAACCCGCAACCTTTAGTATTGTAGGTTGCCATGCTAACCACTGCACCACAGGTGACCCCAGAATGTGTAATATTAATTGCTTATATTGTACGTGCTCATAAGGTTTTGTAATTTTTAAATAAGACCTTTTTCTGCTTTCATGCTATTATGTCTTTTGCATTACTTTTCTTCGTAGATTTTCAGTTGATTATGATTTGTGAGATCTCCTTACAAGGGCGTACCCAGGATCAAAACTAGGGGGGGCAAGCTATAAGCTAGGGGGGGCAAGCTATGGTCGTTCAGTTTGTAACATCTTACCGCGAAAAAGGAGAATGAAACCAAAATTATGTATAATTATGGCAGTGCTTTATCAACTAAGTTATTACAATTATTTGCTTGAAAAAAATGTATTCTATTATTGCTTCCAGTCTTAAAAGCCTAAAAAATTATTGCTTCCAGCCTTCCAGGGGGGGCAGCTGCCCCCCCTGCCCCCCGCTGGGTACGCCCATGTCTCCTTAACTGAAAAATGATATAATAATAATAATGCTTTATTGAATAATAATAATTACAAATTATAAACAAAAGAGACAAACATTGTACGGCATGGAAATCCGTCTGCCGGAAAATTTATACAAAATTTAAACAAAAATTACTGATACAGTTAATAAATAATAATAAATTTAAAAAAAAACAGATAATAAATTAATAAAGTAACTTAAACAATAAAAAAATAGATTCTTCTGATTAAAGTACAAATATAAAACAACGAAAATACTATTTCAATTACTACAAATTCTTATTATGGGTTAAAAAAGAAAATACAAGTTAAGTAAGGGTTGCAAAAACAAAAGATATAAAAGCATAATTAAGAAATTAAAATAAAATAAATAATACTATAAAATAAAATAAAAAATTATATAAAAATAAAGAGTGGAAAGATGAATAAACGATAAACGAAAGATGAATTCTGTCTATGTTGGATGGATTAAGCGATGGGACCATGCATGATGAGTATAATTTACAATTTTACGGCATTCGTTTACAGTGGGGGCATTAAGGGGAGAAATTAAAAAAGTAGTAATGAAAGTAATAGAACCTAGAAGCTGTATTCGAATGTTACTGAGAGCTGAACACTCTGCCAGGAAATGAAAAAGGTCCTCCATGGGGTGTAATTTAAATGAAGGAGTTTGCATCTAAGTTTAAACATCCAACATAAATCGTTCCTAGATCCCAAGAACAGCCATCTAATGTTTAATTCTTTATACAAAAGAAATCTATTAGAATTCATCGCGGCCGGTTCACACTGTTCCCGATGATGGCACTTGATAGCAGTCAATAATACAGCTAACTGGTCTTTCCATAAGGAAACACTATCCAGAGTGCTTTCAAACCTACATGAGTATTTTTCCGCCGAATCACACCATGTTTTAAACCAAAAGATATTGCGCTTAATCACTTCTAATGCTATAATTTTAGAAAGACGATCATCAGCTGCGTTCACCACTTTAAGAAAATACTTAAAATGTAACTATAAGGTAAACCCCTCATGCAAGTCGGTAGCTGTTTATAAATAAACCATGCTGTTTGGCGTAGCAGGCGGCAAAGAGAACAATTTTTTAATAAAAAAGCGCTGAAATTTTTCCAACGCCACATACCTCTGATAACCCCAAACTTGAGCTGCAAAGATCGGACTACAGCATCAAATATATGTTTTTTAGCAGAGAGAGTGATTAGATCATGAGACATAAAACTTGACCAATTTCTGTTTAGACCCATTTTAGCAGCCGATATGTGCTCTTTCCAATGGTACCTGAGAGAAAGGCGGGAGCTTAATATAACGCCCAAATATCTGTAGGTATTCGCCACTTCTATTGGCAGCCCCTTATATTTTCATTTTCTGCAGCGGCCAGTCTACCTTCATTTCTAAATACCATAATTTTGGATTTAGAGAGATTAACTGTCAGATTCCAGTTATCACAATAGGATGCCAAAAGGTGTATATTCCTCTGCAATGTAACCCTATCTTCAGTAAGCTACACGATATCATCAGCATACATCAAAATGCTGATACATGTACCTCCTACACGAACTCCTCCTTCAAGAGCAAGAGGAAGATCATCCAAATACAAAGAAAATAGAAGTGGACTGAGTAAACAACCCTGGCGTACACCACTATTCACGGAAAAAAACTCAGAAATTCCCTCAGTACCCCTAACAGCCGATTCAGATTTCGAATAAATATTTTTTTAAATATTGATAAATTTAGTGGAAACTCCTAAATTATATAATTTCAAAAATAAAGAATTTCTAGAAATGCTTTCAAACGCGGCTTTGAAGTCCACAAAAAATACAAAGATTTTTGGTCCTTTCTTGAGCAGTTTAAGTTTGATGATGTTTAATAGGACAAATAAATTATCGATAGTGGAGTATCCACGTCTGAAACCTGTTTGGAATTGACTGAGGATATCATTTTCTATTACGGAAGTTTCTGATCGTTATAGAAGAAGACCTGTAAACTTTTTTTCAGATGCATCCAGAAAGGATATACCCCTATAATTTTGCACATCATTGATGTCGCCGCGTTTAAATAGAGGAAATAGAATAGATCTGCTAAAGGAGTCTGGAGTGTTGCCGGTTTCATAAATTTGATTAAAAAGAGACAAAAGTTTAACCAAGAATATATCGGGAGCATGCTTATAGAATTCGTATGGTACTCTATCCATACCTGGGGCCTTATTGTTTAGTAGATTACTTATTACCGACTGCAGTTCACTTAAGTCAAAGAGGAGATCTAGAGTGGTAGAATATATAATTGGTTCTGCATAGAGTACAACTAAATCATTATCTGAGGGATTAAGTAAGTTTTAAAAATGATTGACTAATGATTGACTAATTTAGAAAGATCAATATTACCACAAATAATTTTTTTTTTTTTTTTAAATGATTAGTTAGGTGCCAAAATTCCTTCGAGTCTCTTAACCTTTTAAATCTCTCAACTACAGCATAAAGATATTCTCTCTTTTTTTTTTAAAGCATAAGTCCTTATAATTCCTATTAGGTTCTAAATAATTATGTTTGACAAAAATAGATCTAGTTCGACGAAAAAGATTTAATAATGCAAATGATTTATTTCTTGCACGAAGGCATTGTCCATCAAACCAATCGTTTCGGCGGATATTTCTAACATATTGAGAACATGCAGTAGGTGAGAGAGAAGAGTGCTTAATATAGCATTTCCAAATCTATTTGAACCTTTTCCAAGTCAACTGTAACCCTCTCCAAGTCACAAGAAACCCTTTCCAAGTCACAAGAAACCCTTTCCAAGTCAAGTGTAATCTTTTCCAAGTCACAAGAAACTCTTTCCAATTCAAACGTAACCCTTTCCAAATCAAATGCAACCCCTTCCAACTCAATCGTCAATCTATTTTAATTGTAACCGTTTCCATTTCAATTGTCACCCTTGAAAAATTCTATTGAAGATGGTGACATCTTCGGATTTCTTTCGCACGAGAGTCAAATTGTATGTTATCGGGGACGGTGTTTTTGAAAAAAATATTCATTTTGTATTTTAGTGGCGGGGGGGGGGGGCACACGAAAAAAGATAGAATTTCGGATTTCTTTCACACGGGGGTCCAATTTTATGCTATCGGGGACGGTGTTTTTAGAAAAAAAAATTCATTTTGTATTTTAGTGGGGGGGGGGGCGCACTGTGAAAAAGTTAAATATTCGTCTTTTAATTTCAAATACAATGTCAATAATCTGCAGATTCGGGACGTTAAAATAGTAACTCATATGGAAGAAATCCGAAAAGTATTGAAGATGAACATTGCTATAGAATAAATCCGGAATGTCTTAGACTAAATAATTTCTATCATATTCTAACATATTATTGACATTGTATTGGAAATAAAAAGACAAATATTTAACTTTTTCATAGTGGGCCCCCACTAAAATGCAAATTGAATATCTTTTTAAAAAAACTTTTCTTGATAAAATAATTTGGACCCATGTGTGAAAGAAATCCGAAAATTTAACTTTTTATAGTGACCCCCCCCCCCTGAAATACCAAATGAATTTTTTTTTCAAAAACACCGTCCCGGATAGCATAAAATTGGACTGAAAATGGTGTGAAAGAAATTCAAAATTATAACTTTTTTATATTGCGTCACCCCCCCCCCCCCCACTAAAATACAAAATGAAATTTTTTTTTCAAAAACACCGTCCCCGATAACATAAAATTGGACTCCCGTGCGAAAGAAATCCGAACATGTTACCATCTTCAATAGAATGTGTCCGTTTCAAGGGTGACAATTGAAATGGAAACGGTTACAATTGACATAGATTGGGTGACGCTTGAGTTGGAAGGGGTTGCATTTGATTTGGAAAGGGTTACGTTTGAATTGGAAAGATTTTCTTGTGACTTGGAAAGGGTTACAGTTGACTTGGAAAAGGTTACACTTGACTTGAAAAGGGTTTTTTGTGACTTGGAAAGGGTTACAGTTGACTTTGAAAAGGTTCAAATAGACTTGGAAATGCTATACAATTAACTAAAATATTTAAGAACTCTTGAGAATCGGAGGGGAGATAAGTAATGGTTTCAGTAGCCACTTTCAAAGAATTTTTATAAACATTTGTATATTTATCTAACCAAAGTAACTGAGGCATAAAAGGTAAAACATTACATTGTAAAGTGTTAATAAATGAGATCTCACAAAAAAGAGGAAGGTGATCAGAAAAAGGTTCTGCCAAAAGTTCTAAAATTAACAATACAAGATATATAATCAACAGGAAAGCAAATGAAGTCAATTACAGATTTACCTAAACTATTAATAAAAGTAAATTCATCTTCTACATCATTAAAACGACCATTTAAAATAATATAATCATAATTATCACATAATGCGAGTAATTCGGAACCTCTACCATTAATAACCTGATCCTTAGACCTCCTAAAAAAATTACAGGTAGGGTTATTTAAAATTATATCATAGGGGAAAGACTGAGAAGCCGCTATTCTAGCATTGAAGTCACCGGCTAACACAAATTTAATTTGTGAATGTTCTGCAAGAAAGTTTTCTAATTTACAAAAATCTGAGTCCCAGGAGTTACCACACAGGTATACAGGCAAAATATACAATTCAATTTGACTTTTAATATAAATCACCTTGACATCATCAATATCAAGAAATTTAACCTAATCTTGAGGTAAATTAGATCTGATTGCATACAATTTACCACCCATTGCACAACCAAAACGAGCTTGTATCGGATATTGTAATTATAACATAACTACATACATACATACATAATAATTATAACAGTATTTGTAACGGAAGAAGAGGCCTTGTGAATGTACTGCCGGCAGACTGCCCTATTTCATCCCTGGTGAGCATTAGGTGAAGATGATGTAGCCGTAACCTTTTTAGTCAAGGGCGTATTCGAGGAAAATAATCACGTAGTAGAGCATTAGTCCGAACAGCAGATATAAAATTCGACATATCAGAGCCAACTAATTTGTTCAAGCTCCTCAAACCATCCTCATTTCCAAGCATCAAACCAACATTTTCAGACCATTAAGTAAATCTTTGATTCAATACAATGAGACGATCGACACTAACTGTAGCTTTAATGGCATTATTTAATCGTCTAATTTCTTTTCCAATTAAGAATAATTTACTTCTCCTTTTTCTTGTTCTTTCAGAGAAATCTTGATGTATTGTTAATCCCGTTCTTCGCAGCCGTTTCAGAGAGTTCATTATTGCCACTTTGTCATTATATCTCATGAATGAGAACATAATAGGCCTATTAGAGACTCCTATTCGACCCAGAGGGAAAGCATATATAAAATCAGGCTCCAATCGAACTTCTAATACTTCGCCGCAAAAATCAGTAATAATTTTGCAGAGGTTATCTTGCGTGTTATAATTTAGACCTTTAAAAATTAAATTATTTCGCCGATTTTTATTATCTAAATTATCCACGAGATCCTCAGTGTTGACACTCGCACTCTTGATAGCCAATAAATCTGATTTTAATTGCAAGTTTTCTTTTTTTAATAAATTTATTTCGTTATGCAGGCTAAGAATATCTTCTTTAGTGGCTAAGTGTGAAAGCTTTGTGTCAAGCAATTGCGACATACACTCCATTAATTGGGCCGTATTTAGTTGACAAACGTCTTGGGAATTGCCAGAACTCGCCATATCTATAGATTCCACTAAAGGTTTTTAATTAATAGGACTGATATCAAACTCAGGAGAACTTTTACTTCTTTTAAAACGAGGTGAGGTTGATGTTTTACGAGGAGTCTGGTCTAATTTTTTGTGGACTTAACTTTTTTAAAGTTAAAATATCTTGTCGAACTCAATTTTTTTTCCCATTTGTTTATTAACCCTTTCAGTCACCAATTTTCGGGGTTCAAAATTGTGGACACCGATTTTGATGTCCGAAAAAAATTAGTTCAAAGCATTTTCAATGTCCAAACTCGATTTCTCATATCAGTTTATACCTCTTTGGAATAACTAGTGCTGCTTTTTGGCGAAAAATTATCAGAAATATCAAGTAAACAAATTTTTTGTTTTGGTATCCCTAACAAAATCGGTGTCCACAATTGTGGACATGGTGACTGAAAGGGTTAATATAATGATTTTTATTTTATGGAAATTCAGGTTTCAAATGAATTAAATTTGACAGTTAACTAGCTCTTAACATACGATTAAACTTAATTCAATGTATGTGCATGAAGGCATGGGTTGATCCAGTCGTTTTAAAGGGAGGGCTGCAGCCAATCTGCCAATCAGCTTTTTTATCTTTATGTTCCTTCCCTACAAGTAAAATGGTGCTTGTTCTGTATATTTTTTGTTCTATACCTATCTTCCTTACTTGTGGCAAAACATTTTCAAATGCGGGCTGCAGCCCCCATAGCCCTCCTCCTTGATCCGCCAATGCATGAAGGTTGAAATCCCACATAACAAATCCTTTCCATATGCCCTTTGGCTCAAAAGAGAGAAATCCCTGAGAGAGGACTGTTGTTGCAGGTAGGCTCCGCCGAGACGGAAGTATCTTGAGGGGCGACTCCGAGATGTGGGGGGAGCTTCCACCGCCTGACGACCCGGAGGAAGCAATCATGGAAGAGTTCAAACGGCTCGAGGTAGGTCCCATCTAAAGTGATGTTCATCTACTCCAACTTCGAAATGCAGGGATGATATTTCATATAATGTATGAAAAAAGTTGTAATGTGTGATTGTTTACGCTATTTCAATAGTTCCAATAAAAAATACTTGAGTTGAAAAAATATAATACATGTCAATGTGACTTAATATTTTAGACTTTATATTAATTACACAAAATTAGTACCGGCAGTTTCCAATAGATGGTGTGGGTTTGCCAATTTGTTCTGCCAGCCCTCCTTAGGTATTTTTTTGGACTTCGTACACTTTCATGAAAAGGCTGGAAGAAGGCAGTAGTACTGGGATGCCGGCTCGAGCAACATCATCTTTGCTTTCTGCCTGTGCGAACCCGAAAGAGTTGGATATGGGCACACTATTATCTTATCTAATAATATACACTCCATACAGGATTTCTTCACCAGGATTTCTGCACCGTTGTTTTTTTATGCCTACGTAGTGGTGGTGCATTTTGGTACCTTTCATTTTTCGGGACATAAGTCCAGGGCCACCCACTGTCATTTTAACGATTTTAGCGTACATATACATATACCCCCATATACCATACCCATATACCACTCACATTAACATCAACCCCCCTTTTTTGGCCCTCAGGGCCTGATTATATATTCTTTTTTGAATATTTTTGCATTTCGAGCCATACTACTCATTTTTGTGAATTTTAAAATGTAAGTTTAGTTTTTGCAAATTATTGAAATGAAATGAAAAATTTTACTTTATTCTGGGACATTTAGTCTTCTAAGGATAACATTGTTAACAATTTGTTCAGGCAGCATTTGTCTGGCTGTACTATATACAATTGTTTAAATTAAAAGCTAATAAAAAACATTTTATAAAAAAAAAAAAAAAAAAATTATACCGACTTCGAAACCTAGGAACCAGTAAAAATAAATGCACTGAAAAATATGAAATAATTACCTTCTGATTTTTATGAGTGCACAGCAAAATCGAAAATGGGATAAAAAGCGGAGAAATGCAATCAGAAGAATAATTTTATTTTTATTTGTACAAATACTAATATTTATTAAAAATTGTGAAATTTAAATATTAAATACGCAATCTTTTCGGAGGCGGCGCAAATATAAATGACATGTTACCGATAAAATTCCATTATTAGGCATTAAAATCAATAGATGAGAAGATAAGATCCATTTTACGATTTTCATAATGTCTAGTGTTAAAAATTTTAAATTTTGCGCCGCCTCCGAAAAGATTGTGTTGTATTGAACATAGTATTTAATATTTTAATTTCACAATTTTTAATAAATATTAGTATTTGTACAAATAAAAATAAAATTATTCTTCTTATTGCATTTCTCCGCTTTTTATCCCATGTTCGATTTTGCTGTGTACTCATAAAAATCAGAAGGTAATTATTTCATACTTTTCAGTGCATTTATTTTTACTGGTTCCTAGGTTTCGAAGTCGGTTTAATTGTTTTTTTTTTTTTTTTTTTTTGTTTTATAAAATGTTTTTTATATTATGCTTTTTAGTTGTAGAAGATAACAAATGTAGAAAACCGTAAGTTGGGTAAAACAAATTTTGAAATGTTTTACGCTCTAACATGTTCGTCTTTCCCGGGCTTTTTTATTATACATAATTATATAAACAGTCACCTTTTCAATTTTATGAGTATACACAGAAAAGTTGAAAAGCGGTGCCTGTATAATACAACTTCTACACCCTACCTTCTACCATTATAATTGGATTTCTTTTTAAATAAGATTAATGTTGAGTCAATTATGTTCGTAATTCCTTTAGATGAATTTTTGACTAAATTTAATAGCGAAGTACTAAGAATAATATCCTTCATAATAAAAAATTATTTAGAAAATAAATTTCTTCAATTCTAGTGGGGTAGCATTTATGATATTAAGCATTTTCATGGCTGCCAAATTTTCGCTGAGGGGACTTTCATACAAAGAGGTTGTTTCTAGGAGATATCAACTTTTATTTTGCAGTTCTTATTGATGGATGAACATCAGCAAGCATTGAAATTTTAATTTCTTTGTTAAATAACGTAATGTCTGTATGGGGAAAGTGTCATAGGAATATTTTCATTAATTGGGAAATACAATACACAATATTTGTGTTAGTTATTTCGGCACCTGAGAGTGACTACATTGAACGCGAAAAACCCCTAAACACATGCAAGCTCATTTTCACTGTCTATTTCAATAAAGTTCATTCGTTTATTATTGGACTTAGGCTCTTAACAACACTCTTAGGCTCTCACGAACCGCAAACACTGAAGTTTTGACAATTTTGCCAACCTTTAGAAAATTGAATATTTAAATTTCTTTCGATTTAATAAAGATCGATCGCAACCTCAAAATCAATGGAAATTTTCTTAAGACAGTCTGGCTCTTTGATAACGCTTTATTCTACTACATTTCAGTTAATACACGGCAAACAATTACAACTCACAATTTAGGCAAGTGGAAAAGTGTATAAAATCGAAAAATTAACTGGAAAATGAATGATGGAAATAATTCCTAATAAGTCCCTATCTTAAAGATTTTTATATCTAGATTCTCCTATCTAGACAATAGCAAACAAAACAAAATTAGACAATTAGCCATCATAGATGAAATTGGTGATGGAACAAACTAATATTGAAATTATTTAGCAGATCGTAAATTATTTCATAACTGGACATGCCCCTAATATTTTTTCGAGCCACATTTGAGCTTAGATAGCAGATTTTCGTCTTCTCAAAATAAATGATTTGGCACTGACAGGCTTTCTAATTTATTCTAGTTGCAGAAACAAAATTAGAAACCTATAGTAGTAATCCGAAAAACATAACAGAAGTGTCGCTCCATGAAGAATGGGCACAAGATTTCATGATCACATTGTATATTAATATGACAGAGTGATTCCGGAAGAAGACAGAGGAGCTTGAATGTTAAGGCCCCCAAATCAACTTAAAATAAGCTTTTCCAGGAATTATTGTATTTCTTTTTAACGTGCATAGCGAGTTAAAGTCGGAAATCAAAATCTGATTTAAAGCAATAATTGCTACGATTTTAAATTTAAACGAACCTTAGGTAACTTGAAGAAGTCTTAAATTCTGTTTTAAAACGGTTATCAATACTCAGTCTTTCTTGGAATTCCACGAGTTTCGTGGTCTTACGTTTATGGTGGCCAACCGTCGACTAGATCTAAATTAAGAAGGTTCACTGTTATCGGTGAATATATATATAGATATCTATCTAATATGTATACTAATATCGCTACAGAAAACGACAGCGATATTATATTTTGCGGATATTAAATATCTTTATTGAATCTACTGTTGAAAAATTAGTTAAGGTTATGTATAGGGTGGTTCCAACAAGCACTTAAAACACGTCGATAACTAATAGACTGCTCATGTTCTCCCCTCACTCTTTTGATTCTAAATTTGATTGGTTAGTCTTCCCACATGATTCATCCTGCATTAAAACAATATTGAGATTTGTTAGTTACCAATGAGTTTACTAGCTTGTTGGAGCATACCTTATGTTATATATGCCATATGTTTTTCCAATAAGTAAAAATTTTTAGTGATAATTAAATATTTATTTTCATGTTTTTTCCCGATAACTTCTTAATTAAAATAAGAACCCAAAAAACGTTTTAATGGGACCAACTTGGAAAAATACTCTACAAGATGCAAAAGGTTTCGTTCCAATTGGTCCCTCCATCTCGGAGTAATCGGTGGACATACATAGATACATACATACATACATACATACATACATACATAGGCCGGGATAGCCGAGCGTGTAGGAGCGCGACCCGTTGTTGCACGCTCGAACCGAACGGCGGCGGTTCGAATCCGCCCTGGGAGGGGTTAACTTTTATTTCGTGGAGGCCCCACGGAATAAATCTCAACCCTCCCACCATGGTTAGAATAGGTTGGTTACACCTGTAGAGTAACCCCCCGTATGCCACACATGGCCAGGTAGGGGTACCGAACAAAAAAAAAAAAAAAAAAAAAAAAAAAAAAAAAAAAAAAGGCACATACGTATCGAATTGAGTAACCTCCTCTTTCGTTCGAAGTCGGTTAAAAAACATACACTTTAATAATAAATGAAAATAAATCGTAACTTCAGTATTCACGTATTTTGTAAAAAAAAAATAGAAATGACAAAAATAAGAGTGTCATTATTAAAATAAATAAATAATAAAACTGAAGTATTTGTACAAACCTTCAAGACTATATCAAAGAAAATAATAATTTTTACATCTGCCCGGAAGATTGATGTTCAAGGAGATGGTGAAACAAGAGGTGTTTGAACGAGGCTGCTCTTTGGGTTTGGAAGAAGAAGGAGCCGAGCAGGTACTATCTTTGAAAATTAGGAAAAGGGAAACTTTGCTGCGAATAACATTGAGAGATGTGAGAGTGTCTCTGGAGACCAAGGATGAATCTCATGAAACGATTCATCAATCTTTTAAGCCTTATCTCGAGCTCACCAGACAGACCACCGTACACCAGGCATCCGTAATCAAAATGTGGGAGGGTTATTAGTTATTATAAGGTTTAAAATAATTTAATGTACAATATTGTTCGTTTTATTTGATCAATTTGTTTTTTTTTTTTGTTTTTTTTTTTGTATTTACAAGAGTTTTCTTTTTAATTTTTTTATAAGTTTAAATTTCATTTTTTGTATATAAATATAAGTTTTTGGAGGATAAATATTATTTATAATTCATTATTTTGAATTTTTCAAGTTTTTTGTGTAATTTTTGTAATTATAAGTGTAAATTTAGCTTGGGTTTAGTTATTTGAAGATTTATATAATTTAAATTTTAGAGTTACCCGCCATATTTCTTCTATACGCTTTGGCTTGGGTTGAAGCACATTTTTTCATTTATTTGCCTGCAAATCACGTGATACACGTGAGTAAAAATTGTACATTACGTATATAGTACGTCATACGACGTGGACTATTCGTCACACTACGTTATTAGTACGTCATCATACGTAATAGAAAAATTTGGATTTTCTATTGGAGCTAGTCTTTATTCCCCATTTAGAATTTAGCCCTACCAACTGTTTCTAGTTAGTTGTCTAAAAATAAAGGGCTATGTTTACTTTTTGTTATTTGCAGCTTCTTTAACGATTTACTTAAATCTCTGCAGTATTTGTAAACAATATAGAAGTTCATTTAATTGAATACTGTTTTACTTAATAATAATAATAAATACTGTCTATAAATAATTTTTTTGTTTTACACATTAATAATACTTAGTGTATTTACTAGTGGAAGAATATTTTTATTTTTTTCAGTGATTATTATCACATTAATTTTTATTTTCATTTTTATATTTCTTATATGTTTTATTTATCGTTAAGCTGTCTTAATCCAGAAGCTAAACTCAAATCAATGGTAGCACGTCACAAAAAATATTTCAGTCGTTTACAAAATATTGTTGATCTTTGTAAATAATTAACTGCAGAGAATTTGGGTGCAGTTAAAGTTAGATTATAACAACTTGATAATATTCATCGTGATTTTGATTTTATTGATCAAATAAATATTTCAAATGCCTCTCTTGACGAGCAAGTTCGAGTTGATACTGAACAGTCTATCAATGCATTCGACAGTTTGTATTATCATGTTAAGGAAGTTGCAAATAATTATTCTGCTGAATTGTCATCTAATAGCGGTGGATCTGGTCGGTCATCCGATTCGTGGGCCATTGGTGCGGTCAGGCAACCTAAAATATCGTTGCCTAAATCTGACGGTGCATTAATGGATTGGCGTCATTTTCTTGATTCTTACCTATCTCTTGTTCTATATAACCCCTCGTTTAAAGGACATTGGTAGATTTAATTATTTGAAATCGTTGTCAGGTTATCCATTGGAGATTATTTCATCTATTCCTTTTGATTCACATAGTTATTCTCAAGCGTGGGGCGAATTAATGAAAAATTTTGACAATCCTAGAGTATTGGCGGCCAACTATTAAGAACATGTTTTGGATTTTGTTCCTTTGAAGAGTGATTCGTTAAATGAACTTCAAAGATTTTTATCAGCTTTTAGAGAAAATATTTCTGCTCTAAAAAAATTACCTATACCTGATTTGGCTCAGTTTATGCTTTTACACTTGGGTTTAAAGATGTTGGACCAAGACACTCCCTATAATTTTGAGAAAGATTATACGTTAGAAACCTCTCCTATTTGGGATTCCTTAATTTCATTTGTTGAACCCAAATGTAAAATTCTTCAAATTAATTCTATTTCTGGTGGTAATAATTCTAAGTGCAGTTCTTCTCCAGCTCGTAATTCTAAACCTACTAAGATACACCTAGTAAGGTGCTACATTCGTTTGTCGGTTCAAATGTTGAGAGATGTCTTTCTTGTTCTAAGGTTCATAAATTAGAAGAATGTGGAAAATTCCTGAAGAAAACTTCTTTTAATCGTTTTCAATTTATTAAAAGACATAGACTGTTATAATTGTTTTTCCTCGGATCATAGAAATAGTGATTGTTCCTCATTGAGACAATGTAAAGTTAGTAAGGATAGGCATCATTCTCTTCTTCATTTCGGAAACAATAATGATGCTTCACCATAAGACCCAAGTAAATAATTTGTCAATAGAAACCACTGTTTCTAATCCAGATCCATCTAGGTCTAATGCGATCTTTGATGATAGTCATACATACTGCTACAGCCCTTCAATCTATCTCTACCGCTCCATCAACCTATGTGTTACTAAGAGCTGCATTAATTCATATTGGGGATACTTATGGACACTTAGTGTGCTTAGTGTGCACTTACTATAAGATCGTTCCTTACTCAAGCCTTTGCAAATCGATTAGGTTTCCAGCCGTGCCGCCCTCGTGTTTTAATTTCTGGCATCGGGTCTTCACCAACCTTAGCTTTTAAGGGTGAAAAATTTTATTCTCGATTAAATAGTAATGTTCAATTGGATTTTCAGGCTGAGATTCTTACTTCTGTAACCAGCCAGGTACCTTCAGCTATTCATCTTAGTAGTATTAGACAGAAATTCGCCTCTGTGGAATTAGCAGACCCATTTCCGTTTGACATTCCGGGTCCTGTCGATGGGCTTTTGGGGAATGAGGTGTTTGTTAATGCGCTGCTACGGCACCAGCCTCATTTGAATTCTTCTCCATCTGCTCTATCCACTATTTTTGGGGTAGTAATTATGGGTCCCGTCGCTACTACTTGTGGGTTTGTTGCTGATACTGACGTATCATCGTTGTTGGTAGATGAGCCCCCAAGAATTGAGTAAAGTTTTACAACAATTTTGGGAAGTTGAAGAACCTTATTGCAAACCTCAGGTTGATCCTGAAGACGTAATTTGTGAGCGTTGTTTTGTAGCAACTCATTCTCGGGACCCAACAGGTAAATTATTGTTAGGTTACCTTTCCGAAGCACAGCTGAAGTTCCTACTAATAATAGGCAATTAGCTTTAAATAGATTAAATTCTATCAAGAGCCGTTTCAGGCGATAACCTGCTAGTGCTGAATCTTATCAACAATTTCTTTGCGGATATCTTGACTTATGGCACATGAAATTGAACACTGAATCTTCAGAGTATGCTATACCTCACCATGCTGTCTATAAACCAGAGAGCACTGCCACTAAAGTGCGTGTGGTTTTTGATGCCTCTGCTAAACAACTTAATGATGTTTCCTTAAATCAGTGTTTTTTAGCTGGACCAGTTTTGCAGTCTACTTTAGCTGATATTATTTGTAATTTCCGATTACACGCCGTAGCTTTCACTGCTGACATCTGTAAGATGTACAAAGAGGTGCTTCTCCATCCCGATGATCGCTGCTATCAGCATATAGTTTGGCGAAAATCCCCAGACGCTCCTGTTGATACTTATTCGCTACAAACTGTTACTTATGGTGTTGTCTCGGCCTCTTTTCTTGCTTGGAATTCGTGCCTTATTCCAACTGTCTTATGACGAAGGAGGGACTTTTCCTAGGGCTGCAAGAGTTTTGCAAGAGCATATTTATCTAGATAGACAGTTAGACAGTTTCTGGGGCGGAAACGGAAGAATAAACCTTGCAAATTCAAGGAGAATTGAATAAACTTTGTGCAGCGGGTGGGTTTAGTTTACATAAATAGTTGAGTAATAGTTCTCGTTTTATGAAATCTATTTCATGTGAGGTATCTGAGAATGATTTGTTTCCTCTAGTCTCCGATTCCAACTCAATTCATAAAATTTAAAAATTAATAAAATTACACCACGGAGTCGCTTCCAAACGGTGCCATATCCTTTTCCTCACTGACACCTCTCCCACGATCTCGCAAGTTTTGCGAGTATTTAAGGGAGAAGGACAATTTTTGTCCAATTTTGGGCATCTTCTTGACGTTCGTCAATTTTTTAAATTATTTTCTATTAATTTAACCATCATTGTGGGTGACCACCTATCTTTTAAATTATTTTAAATAATTTATTTTTGAAGAGAAAAGATTTGGCTCCACCTGGAATCGAACCCGGGTCTTCCGCGTGACATGCTATCCATTACACCACGGAGTCGCTTCCAAACGGTGCCATATCCTTCCTCCTCACTGACACCTCTCCCATGATCTCGCAAGTTATTTAGTATCCCTAGTTTAATTTCATTTATAATATTCCATTGATTTATTTTTAAATTTGTTTAGTTAATACGAGCAGTTCCACCAGCTACACATTGCAGTGGTTCAGCAGCTATAATGCGTAGAATTAGTTATATCCTATTCTTTTTTATACTCAAATCGAAATTCACTGATAAAGATAAAAACGTTTCAGCTAATCTAAAAACCCACAGGATTTAAAATGGAACTTTACGCCAAATTTAAAATTGTTTGGTAAAGAATTTAGATGGGTCAAAGTTTTATATTTTACCGTAGTGTGTTAATGAATGACACATGTAAAAGGAACTAATAAAGAATATAATTGGAATAGGGTTTAGTACAATTGCAAAACTGTACTAAATATAACTCATGGTGGTGATATGAGATATCGTATCAGGAGGTTATACTAATATGTGCATAATGATTTTTTTCTGTCTTTTGCTAAAACAAATAGATTCGATGTTTTCCCCACACGAGAAAAGGCTACACATAATTTGCCATTGGAAAAACATGGATTTTCATCGTCCAAGCCGGAAAAAAATAGATTTATGCTCTTAAAGATAGATTTACTGCCGCTCTTAAAAAGAGATTTACGCTTCTTAATTATCAAAAGAAAATGAAGTGTTGTGTCAATAAATCAACTTCGACCGCCATCTGTTGGAAATTAATAGAACTTAGAAATAATCACACTTGTTAATCAATTGTAGTATAATAAGCATTTAATTTGCAAAAAAAAAAATATGGCCAATAATCGAGATAAAAACTATCCTATCTTTTAAGTTGGACAAAACTACACACAATAAGACAATTTCATCAAAATCGGTTGAGTAGTTCCTAATTTTACCTCCGACAAACATAGAGACACGTGATTTTTATACATATAAAGATTATTTAGTTTAAACTAAGCATTACATGTTAGTTTTCTCGCTAGGTGGTTCTGAGAGTAAAAATAATGTTTTTATTTTAGAGATAAAAAAGATTAACCTGAACACATATCACAAAATTGATGAAAACCATATTAAAAAGTAAAATATCTATAATGCAGTTAGTATATTCCATTGTATTAAAATAGCTTTTATTCTTTTTATGTCCTGTATTCAAAAAACATATATTTAATAATTGTGCAGTTACGTATCTATTAAACCCTAAACGTAAAAGTAGTGTGTGAGACCTGTGGGGTCGTGACCCCCAACCCAAACTTGGTGCTATATCCGCCTCTGGTGGCGATCCACCCTCCCCCAAAGTGATGGGGAAAATAAAAAGTATTCATTACTTTCTATTGTTATTTTTTATTTATTGCCATCCCTACCGTGCCTGAAAGGCAATGCGGATTTTGGCAGCAGTTGGATGCTATCCATTTGTGGATACCACTTTCTTCTGCCACTGCCCTCTCTGGTAGTCTTCCGGGTACAGGACCTTCTCTCATGCCCAACGAGAAATGCTTTGGACCCGCAATCGTTTTCCACCCACCCACGGAGGCCTTAAAGTGCGGATAGTTTTCTTGTGCCATTAGCTGAGAGAAATGGCTTTTAGTCACTAACTGAATATGTTAAGTCAGTATGTATGTAAAAGGCACCTCGGAAAAAAATAGCCAGAACACTTACAAAAAACAAAATCAAAACAATTTTCACCACAGACAGGAAAATCGGACAGATCCTGCCCAATCAGACAGACAGGAAGGAACATCACCACACGACTGAAAGAACATATTACCGCTGTTAAGAAAATACAGACAGACAAATCAGCCATAACAGACATTTTCACAATACACAACACATATAGCCTTCGAAGACACCAAAGCCATAGTTAGGATTGACAACTACCACCACAGATCCATCAGGGAGGCTATAGAAATTATAAAACAACCAAACAATATAAACAAAAAAGACGGATACATGCTTAGCAAAAACTGGTACCCTGCACTTAACAACATTAGACAACACAACATTTCTCAGAGAGCTGACATCCCCCTCCCTTACCCCCTCCACCTGACCATGCCCTCGGGCGCTAGCCATTGGGAACACAGACTTCGCCCCCGACGGGAGACTATAAGTTACTGATCCCCTTCTCCACTCACATTCTTGTACTAGGTTGTTACAAAAGTCCTTGTTCACAAAATTAATTTTATTCAATTGTGAGTACAAAATTTACAAATCAAATTTATTCTTCAAAATACAGACATCATTTTCAACTACTTTAACCCATCTTTAAGCTAAAAGTTGTATTTGATGTTGATACCACTCTGCAGTTTTCGAGGCAAAGAACTCCTCGCATCCAGATTTGACATCATCGAAGTTTTCGAAGCGCCGACCTTTCAAAAAATGCGCCATTGACCTGAAAAGTACATAGTCAGACGGTTCGACGTCTGGGCTGTAAGGAGGGTGGGGCAAGACGCTAATCCCGTTCATTTCTAAAAATTTTTCTTTAACTAATCGTGAGCGATGAGCAGGGGCGTTGTCTTGCTGAAATAACGCTTGATTCCTATTAATCAAAGCGGGGTATTTCACTTTTAAAACTTCATATACCCTATCGAGCTGTTCACAGTATAGCTCAGCGTTGATAGCCCTGCCCTCTGGAACCAGCTCGAAGTGCAAAAGGACGTCCTGATCTAGGTTCATCTTCAAGGCTTGTATTCCCAGAATTAAACCGCCTGAACCAAAATGCGGCCGTGTTTCGATGCACCACACTTTCCCCTTCCACTGCACAAATTTCCTCGGCTGAGGCCTTTGCACTACAACCTTTTTTCCAATAATGCCTAAGAAGGCCGCGGATGACAAATTTTTCTTCCGACATTTCTAGTGAAATTTAATAAACTGAATGAAAGGCAGGGACAGTTGGCGTTCATAGATAATTATAGGATTAGTTAATGTAAACATTGACATAAGAATTGTATTCGTCAGAGATTAAATAAGGATTAAATTAGAGACCTCAATGTAAACAACTTGATATGCATAAGGACTTTTGTAACAACCTAGTATTAGCCCTGAAGAAGCCCACAGCAAGATGGGTAAAAGCTTGAAAGTTAAAAAACCTGTCACATGGTCAAACACTGAAGAAAAAATGCATACAATTGATTCAGACCATGGAATAGGCTTCCATTATACTTACCAAAAAAAAACAATACTTACCAAGTAATTTTAATGGCCTGTTTACACGGTTTTATTTGCAACGAAGTTTGGAACCAAACGCTGTTTCGCTATTCCACTGCCTGGAGTGATTACGATTGTCGAAATAGATCCGTATACACGGTTAAGTGCTTTTGATCAAATTTGAGATGATTTTTTTTACTTCACTTATTAACAGGTTAATAAAAATAGTAATAATTACCGTTTAATATGCATTCCGGAATTAAACCAAAAACCACAACCGTCTGAACTGGACTATTTGGTTTATGTAGTAGCCCCTTGTGATCAAAAAGTGAAAAAGCAACATTTAGTTCCAAACTTCATTCCAAAAATTTAACCATGTGAACATAATTATTAATTATTTTGTCATAAAAAAATAAAACAAACCAAGAATCGTAAATCATCGAATGATTGAAGAACACTGGATAATTTCCAAAAATAGATAGATCTATTGCAAAATCCTAGTCACCCTATGATGGTTGCTTATTTACCAATTTTTTAAGGATTCGAGACGTAGTTATTAGAATTTCCAATTATCGAAATCCTCGTGTACTAAAAAACTAAGAAGAACTAAAGATTTATGATAATATGTCTCATCTTTTTTCCGTCCATTAATTTACCTAAATAGGTGAGATATCTACAAACTTGAGTTTTGGCGTAGTGGCGCGAGCCTACCCATATGAACCTGATAGAAATTCAGTTATAATCGTAAAATTGTTGAAAACCTAAACTTGAACCCCTCAAAAAATATACAGTAATATCCGAGTGAAGTACGCCAGTGATTTTGGATATTACTACTACTTCAGATTTTTATCAGATTATCAGATTTCGCGCCCATTTTTTTAAATTTCTACCGCTATTAATGAGTTCATACAATTTGGACTGATATTAGTGAGCTCGGGCACATTCATATAAACATACGCTACTTAATTAACTTTCAATACTGTGCTCTGAGAGGTTTTGATTTTTTTTTTTTTTTTTTTTTTACAATACACCGAATGACTGAAAATCAGATTTCTCCGATTCCATTGAAAACAATGAAGACTCCAAAAATTATCCTCAATTTGGAAGAGAAAATAAAAACATGAGGTGGAAAAAGTTTGGGCCCCAGCACTTAATCACTCGCCTGTGTCCTCTAGTAGGTAATGGTGGAAAATGATCAAGTCACTAATTTAGTGACAAGTCACACATTAGGGGCCGGGATAGCCGAGCGTGTAGGAGCGCGACCCGCTGTTGCACGCTCGAGCCGAACGGCGGCGCACACAGGGGTATTTGGCCCTAAAAGCTGGCCAAAACCCATTTTTTGAAGTTTAAAATTTCTGGTAAATAATGACTCGAAGTTGAAGTAGAGGACCTGTTGGATCATGCAACATGATTCTTATCTCTTCCACGCCCTTTATCCGGCGGCTATTCTAATTCAAATCTGACCTTATCCTATAACTCGTCTGTGCTCATAAGTATTGTTCTACAATATATATTAATTTTCTTTGTTCTTACTGAAGTATCGGCTTTATCATATTATGGATAGTTCGAGGCAAGGTTTGTACTTGTTATCCAGATAGTTATAATTTTTTTGTATTCAATACTAGTATCAATATCTTTTTGTTTTTTTGGTAGGTATATTTTAGAGCTAAAAATTAAATTTGAAGGTAAAAAAGTTATACTTCTGGGCATGTCTGGGCAACGAAATATTTTTTATGATAATGTATAATTATCGTAGATTATGTTTCTTGAAAAACATTCTGCGAATAGCTGCGATTGGGAGACTTATAATTTTTTATTACTAAAATGTCAATTTCATTAAATAATAAAAAAAATTCAATTTTGTTATATTTTCATTTATTTTTATTTAAGGATCTTCCGGAAGAATAACTGTAACCGAATGGAATTATTTGACATATATTTAAAGTCAAAACATTAGCTTTTTAAAAAAATAAGGAATTTTTGGTGTCTTTTCTCTTTGGGATATATTGTAATAACCTAGAGTATGTGAAAGAGCTAAAACAAAATTATCCATTTTGAGGCATGATTTCCAAGTGAGATAGAATGCTTCTTCAAAGAAAAGAAATGTTTTTGAAACAGTAACAAATGGCTAAGTGGGACGATATCAATTAAAAGCTCAAGATCTGGTGGACGCTCTGAAAAATCATTTGTTACTGTAAAAATTACAACGGATTTATCAATGGTATGCTATGACACCATCTGTTCACAAAATTTTAAGAGGTGGTTTTGAAGTGATAAAAAGCCCTCTGCTTCATATTGGTCTTTTATCTGAGGAAGCAGCAGAAACCCAAAATAACCATTTCCGGGTTTATAGAGAAAATAAGACCAGAAAATTTTACCGGATAGAGTGCAATCTGGATGTAAGTAATAGATTAATATTGACATCAGATCCCGTTATCACAGGTATGAGAAGTTCAAGAAAAAAGGTATCAGGTTTTGTAAGGAAACTTTAGAATTGTTGTCTCCCCCAACCAACTTAACCGATAGTGATGATTCCGAAAGTTCATTAAGTGACGAGGAAAGTGAATAATGAATAATTAAATTTAATATGCATTTTTAAGAAAGGTTGGTGCGCTTCTTCCTGGGATATAAGTTGTGTTTCGAAGAGGTATTAAACAATTCTTAATGAATTTGGAAAACACATTTTTTTTCTTTATCACCATAACTTTTTATATTCACCTATTTTACACTATTTTCATTTTTTTAAAATAATAGTAATAGATAAATGATAATAAATCTTTAATTAGTTACAAGCATATTTCATGGGTGCAATGCATAAAGAGAAAATAATATGAACATAAATTGTAAACCCATGGATGCCTATTTCACAGTCGGTGGATTTATGTAAAAATTTATTTTATGAAACTTTTCTCCTTAGAGTATTTTTTTTTAACTGCTAAAAAATCATTTTTAATGTCTATTACAAATATAGAAGCCATTTTGAGGACTTTTGAATTAATAAAATGGAAGGAAATAGTTTTGGCCAGCTTTTCGGGTCAAATACCCCTTTGTGCGGCGGTTCGAATCCGCCCTGGGAGGGTTGACTTTTATTTCGTGGAATAAATGTCGACCTTCCTACCATGGTTAGAATAGGTTGGTTACACCTGTAGAGTACCTCCCCGTATGCCACACATGGCCAGGTAGGGGTACCGAACAAAAAAGTCACACATTAGTCACTTCGCGAGGAATCTTAAACATACATTTGTAGGATTGGGCATAAAAATAATTTAAGCATTGATGAGAATATTCCCACGTCAATTAAAATAATTGAAACTATTTTACAAAACACTTTCACTGATGAGAAAAATATGTTTCAATGATATTTGAAATAAAAATTGGCTAATAATTTTTTAAAGATCAAAGTTAGAATAAAAAAATGATGTGGACCCTTCTAGGCTGCTTTTCATGTTGTCGACAATAGCGCTTCAAATTTTAAAGCACCTCCGCCTCTATTGTTCTCTCTGCCACTTTGATATCACTACACCCCTCTCCTTCAGGTTAATCAGCCCCGGAGCAGGTCAAGAATGAAGGTGAGGACTACGCAGCCTGCCATCACTTAGTGTTCTCCACTTGGCTCTCCAGTGGTTAAAAACACAGAGCAACACTGATCAAGGGCATGCTGAGGATCAAAACAAGGGGGGCAAGCTATGGTCGTTCAGGTAGTAACATCTAACCGCGGAAAAGGTGAATGAAACCAAAAAATTTAAAAAAATGATGTATAATTATAGCACTGCTTTATCAACTAAGTTATTACAATTATTAGCTTGAAAAAAATCTGGTGCGGTGCGCGCAACACCCAACTTTCACTTAGGAACTTACTTAGCTTAGAAATCGAGTTTCGATAATATGTTAACGGCAATCCTCAACTTCACACATTTTTCCACATCTAAGTATATACTTATATTTGTATATCTCCATCAGTTATAGAGTATCTGTATAGCAAAATTTGGTAGTTCTCAGCACTTTTCGATTCATTATTGCTAATTTCTTTATGAAGGGACTAATTTCATCAACAGTCGAGTTTTTTTTACTGCTTGCTTGTTTTTTACTACGAGTTGCTTTATCCAAATTCATTGTGAAGGTGAATCGATAGGTGTATTTACGTCTCTTATGCCTTTCTGGAAATCAAGAACGATTACTGTTCCTCTAAAATCGCTTTATACTGTATTCAAAAATTCAAAATTAATTATAGACTACTATCTTATACCATATATTTACCTGCGATACTTCAAACATTTGAGCATCACGTATTTACTCTCTTAAGTAAAATTGATCTTTTTATTAATAAATAAAAGTTTTTATTTTCATGATAAGGTTAATAAAATTTTGGCTGTCACATATATATATAAATACATTAAATAACGAGTTTAGTCAAAATCGTTAAAGCCGTTTTTGAGTAAATAAAAAAACAAATGATAATGAGACAACATTTATTAAGTAAAGTGCCCCCTCCAATTGATCAATTTCGTTGAAATTTTGACGGCCACATCGCGGGCATATACATACATCAAATACCAAGTTTGATGAAAATCGTTAAAGCTGTTTTTGAGTAAATAAAAAAAAACTCGTTTAAATACCGAGTTTGGTCAAAATCGTTAAAGCCGTTTTTTAGTAGGTAAATAAAAAAAACACGTGATAATGAGACAACATTTTTTAATTAAAGTGCCCCCTCCAATTGATCAATTATGATGAAATTTTGACTGTCACATCGCGGGCATATACATTAAATACCAAGTTTGGTGAAAATCGTTAAAGCCGTTTTTGAGTAAATAAAAAAAACACGTGATAATGAGACAACATTTATTAAGTAAAGTGCCCCCTCCAATTGATCAATTTTGATGAAATTTTGACTGTCACATTGCGGGCATATACATACGTTAAATACCAAGTTTGATGAAAATCGTTAAAGCCGTTTTTGAGTAAATAAAAAAAAACTCGTGAAAATGGGACAACATTTATTAAGTAAAGTTTGGGGCCCGGTGTGGCTGTGCGGTAAAGCGCCGTACTTCCAAGCCGAAGCTGCGGGTTCGAGTCCCGCCCTGGGTGGTGCTTATTAGAAGTATCACCTAGTGCCATTGGTGTTATTATGGGCAGTTTAGGGCTTCAGTGGAAGCCTTGAAGTCCCAAAAAAAAAAATAAATAAATAAAAAAAAAGTAAAGTGCCCCCTCCAATTAATGAATTTTGATGAAATTTTGACTGTCGCATCGCGGGCAAATACATCCATTAAATACCGAGTTTGGTCAAAATCGTTAATGCCGTTTTTGAGTAAATAAAAAAAACACGTGATAATGAGACAACATTTATTAAGTAAAGTGCCCCCGCCGTTTAATCAATTTTAATGATATTTCAGCTTTCGCATCTCACACGCACTCAAGCACGCACGCACCCACACACGCACGCACGCACGCACGGACGCACGCACGCACGCACAGACACACACACACAGACACACACACACACAGACAGACAGACACACAGACACAGACACACAGACACAGATAGCCAGACACAAAATATATAACAGATACTCCAGCAAGACTCTAGATTAAACTTTTATTGTCAATATAAAATGCTATATCATTATATCAAAGATACTCTCTACTAAGTCTCTAGGACTAACTATAAGATACATCACTGTGTGTGCTACTATCTGTCCATACTCTCTAACTATTACTCTGTGTCTGTTACTCTCTGTCTGTTGTTATGAGTGTTTTTGGGGGGATAAATATATTCAGAGCTTGGAGTGGGGATTTGCTAGTTCTGCACTAGAGCGGGGGGAAAAGTCGTGCCTTCTGATTGGTAAGCTGGTTGGGGGGCGGCCTTTTGTCTTAGTCCGCTACTTCTTATTGGTCAAACCGGCTTGGGGCGGCCTTTGTCTTAGACCGTGTCATATGATTGGCTGAGCTGTAGCTGGCTGGAGTGGCCCTTATGGACATCAAGATAAATGAGGACCATGTTGAAGGGACTCTCAAAGAGCAGGATGCAAGTGTTATAGCAAAAAGAGGGAAGGCCAACAGGCTAATAGGGAGAGGCCTCAGAATATGGAAGTAATAAAGTTGTTAATATATTGCCGCAGTGACACAACGGTCAGTCAGCATTTAGGGTTGGCCTGAAGGGCCTTCTTGTGTTGTCAATCATGTTTGGACCATAACTTAATGCCAGCGGACGTGGGAACTGGACCTTAGGGACGGTTAGGGCGGATAGGGCGGGCACTAATGTTAATGTTATTATTTGTAACAAAGACTAATAAAAATAATTATTAGACTTCAGAATTATTTGTTAACTTCTCCCACCTTTTGAAGCGAGGGCTCCGAGCTAAAATGATTATTTTTTTATAATAATGTTTTATAGGGTCTTATAAGCTCTGAATGTGCATTGTTAATTTTGGGTAGCTAAATGTTGATACATTTGGTTTTGTGAGTACCTATGTTTAAATTGCCTAATTACAACAATAATACCTAAGTGCAATGATAGTTCTTTCCTACATTAATTCAAGATTCCATGAACACTACAATATACAATAAGTCAACTAATACCTAATAAGTTTTTTCTTTTTTTACAATAATTCCCATATGTTTTTTTTTTTTTAAATTAAAATTGTACATCATTATTAATACTAGTATTACAGTACATAAATTAATAATTACATAGGTAATAGTGATCCTTCATTTATAATTACTTACATTCTAATACCTATCATTTATCTATTACAAATAAATATATATATACATATTTTTTTCTATGATTATAATTGAATATAAAACATATTTCATTTCTAGTAATTATGTTTCACTTACTCACTCACTAGTGTATAATAATTTCATTGGACCATCCAATTCAGTTCAATTAAACTCTTACAGTAAATAATACATTTTTATTTATGCTTTTATTTAATAATAATATGTAATTTCAACGTAGATAAAAATAAAAGACTTAATAAATCTGACTAATCATTATTAGGTTGATCTAATTGTTGAGTAAGCATTAAAATGTTAAATAATACTGTACTACCTTGTAATGAACAAATGCTTTCTATGAGTGAAGCATTGTAAGTGAATATACTTTTATATATTCTTATAAACATTAATATTACTGTATAATTTATTAATGTAATTACTAAAAACCTAGTCTAGGCAACCTTTTTCTTCTAATATCTTCACCATATTTTTACAATTTTCTTCTTTGACATACAAATTTTCGTTTTCATTTCATAATAAAATAAACTATCTGGTTACTACAAAATATTTTTTCTTTAATATTTACTATAAAAGCTACTCCTTTTTTAAAAAGATAAATATTTTTTCTTACATAATTTAGCCACATTCTAGCTATGTATTATCGATCCGTTTTGAGATAAATATTATTCATGAATTTATACAATGATTGTAAAAAGTTCATATTCAAATATGTTCATTGCTCCAGCACAATTTTCATTTTAAATTATAATCAAATAATATAAATGAATATGATATCATTTAGTTCATTAATAGACTAATGCCTTTTCCGAAAAAAAAAACCAATTTATATTTATATTTTGAATATATATTTTCATTAGTTTTTATATTAGATATAAAGATCAATAAAATAGTAAAACTACAAAATCCTAAAAGATTACGAATTTTATATGACATACCATATGTTAATCAAAACCTTTTTATGGCTATTATAAAATTAATATTTATATATAAATTTAATTTTCACGGAGAGAAAATTGCTAATTAGATCAATGTAATACTTAATTTTATCATTACATATATTTTATGTATTATTATTGTTGTTATTGTTGCCAAAAAGGCTTAGAAATAACATATATTTAAACTGATTAAAAATGTATTATCATTACAGAATATTTATATAATTATAACAGAACTATTATATCAATAATGTACTGATTTGTATTTCAAAATTAGTATCACATCTTAATATTAGGATACATATGGCTAAGCTATATATATACATAAGTTAAGGATATGTATGTCTGGTAAATATTTTATTGAATTTCTAAATTATTTTATTTTATTTTCCCTTATTGTAGAAGGTTGTTTTAACAAGGCATTAAGCACATAAGTTTTTCTTTTGAATTAATTATTATTTTATTACCAGTTCATTTATTATTATATTAAATTATTTATTACTATTATATTTAATTATTTATTATCAGTTATTATTTATTAATATAATTAATGCATAACTATTATAGGTAATTATTGATACAATTAATAAGTAATAAGGTAAGATAGAGTAGGAAACACAGTAAGAATCTGGCAAATTTCACTTTAAGTGTCAAGCAGCATTAGTGAGCTCTTGGCCTCTTACTAGAGCCAATTCGTTTCCGCAACAATTATTACCATAATTATATAATCCTGAATAAAGACATTTGTATACTATTTATTAAATCATATCATTTATATTAAAAATTATAGTTTAATTTTAGCCAGCTTTAATTAATTGATGCAATAAAAATTTGATTACGTTTTGTTTTAAAATATTATTTTTTGTTTAAATGTTTATAATTGTTTATTATTTCGTTTCTATATGTATCATCACATATAGAAAGTATTATTGCTACCTCACTATCGATTTTAGAATTTAATCCTTCTTTAATATTACGATATTATAAGTGTGATTTTAGTGATTTTATGGCAAGTTTATTACTAACGTCCTGTTAATTAATGTTATGTTCTTTCTTACTAGTTTTATGATTTTATTTTAAATAAATTATGTTATTCAATCTTAAAACTAATTATTATTATTATTATATTCGTTTTTATTTTACCTTTTTTTTTTCGTTTTCTCCGCTATAGTCCGTCACAATCCATTATTGATTTCGTAATCTATCCGGTTTTAACATCCATAAATATATTAAATTTTTCCTATTTCGCCATTTATGGATTTTTAGAATTTTTAATTTAATTTTAGATTTTAATTTTTTTATTATATCTCTTGTAGAGACAATTTTTTCTGTTAATTGTGTATTTATATTAGATTTTGTCGGTTTTTTCGTCTGCCATTTGTTGTAATAATTTGCATGTTTAATTCTACATAATTTTGGTATTCCTAATTTAATAGAAATATTTTCAAATAAAGTTGGAAAATCTTGAACTAACGAAATTGCAATAGTAATATTATTATTAGTAATATTAATAGAGCTTTCGAGCATTATTTCGCTATCAAGTGTTTCTCCACAATTGAAGCGTTCTCAACTTCTTCACCTTTATTCGAATCTTTATTACCTAAACCATGAGTTTTATCTGCTGCTAAGCTAGTAATTATGGTTATGTTTTCGGTTTTTAGCATATTTTTATCACAAATTAGATTACTGACGGTTTCGGTTTTTAGGGTATTCTCGTCGCAAATTATATTATCGATAATTTCGGTATTTAGCATATCCTGGTCGCAAATTATATTATCGACGATTTCGGTTTTTAGCATACCCTGGTCGCAATTTATATTATCGACGATTTCGGTATTTAGCATATCCTGGTCGCAAATTATATTATTGACAATTTCGGTATTTAGCATATCCTGGTCGCAAATTATATTATCGACGATTTCGGTATTTAGCATATCCTGGTCGCAAATTATATTATCGACGATTTCGGTATTTAGCATATCCTGGTCGCAAATTATATTATTGACGATTTCGGTATTTAGCATATCCTGGTCGCAAATTATACTATCGACGATTTCGGTTTTTAGCGTATCATTGCTTACATTATATGTTTCCGAAGGATTTTGCGCGATATTTAGAAAACGCTCAGCTTCGTATAGTTGCTGAATCCGTTCTTCTAATTCCCGAATTTTTTGGTCTTTAGAGTCTTCTTCACTAAAATTTAAGTCTAGGTGTTTGTATGGAGGATGATGCTGGTAATTTTTCATTGATCCCTCATTTAAAAATCTGTTATGTTTTACATTATTATTGGGATATTTATTTTTATAAAAATGGGTTTGATCTGGTGACAACATTTTATAATTTTGTCTTGAGCTATTCATTTTATTATGTTTGGAATGTTTATCTAAATTTCTCGTAATGTAATTATCATTATATTCTTTTTCTGCCTTTGATTTCGGTTTAAATGAAACCGAATCATTATCAGAAAGAAGATGATTCTTGCTACTTAATAATAAACGTAAATCATCTAGATTCCTTAAATGATCAGATTTATTCATCAACTTTATCCGAACATCTAATGGCATATTTGAATAAAAATGATATAATATTCGCGATTCTAATTGATTTATCATTGCGTCTTTATTCATTATTTTTACATTTTTATATTTAAGAATTAAAATATTTCTTTTAATAATCAACCTTTCGAGAAAATCGGAAGGCTGTTCATTATTATTAATTTTCATTTCGAACAAATCGAAGGTTAATGATTCTAAATTATTAGAATTGCCACTAGCATAAGGCATTTTACTACAATGAAATGATTCCATATTCATAAATATTAACAAATTACACTCATTAAATTTCAATTTAATATCTTACTGAATAAATAAGATAAAGATAAGATAATCTTTATCTTACTGAAGAAAATCCGCCGTCTTCTTCCGGTACCTGGTAATCAGTGGGCCAAGTAGAAGACTGCCAGTGCAGAATACCTCGAAAGAGTGATTTTCTGTGACTGGATGTCCTGGAGTTCTGAAGAAGATTAGTACCTCGGGTAGAGTGGACCAATCCATCAACCAGTAGATACCTCGCAAGAGTGGGTCTAAAAGTTGAAGTTCTTCAGGGGGTCTGGTTCTGACGGTGATTGTCACACGGGAATACCTAGCAATAGTGAGTTCCCAATGGATACCGTCTGATGTTCGAGCGCCAAATATATAACAGATACTCCAGCAAGACTCTAGATTAAACTTTTATTGTCAATATAAAATGCTATATCATTATATCAAAAATACTCTCTACTAAGTCTCTAGGACTAACTATAAGATACATCACTGTGTGTGCTACTATCTGTCCATACTCTCTAACTATTACTCTGTGTCTGTTACTCTCTGTCTGTTGTTATGTGTGTTTTTGGGGGGATAAATATATTCAGAGCTTGGAGTGGGGATTTGCTAGTTCTGCACTAGAGCGGGGGGAAAAGTCGTGCCTTCTGATTGGTAAGCTGGTTGGGGGGGCGGCCTTTTGTCTTAGTCCGCTACTTCTTATTGGTCAAACCGGCTTGGGGCGGCCTTTGTCTTAGACCGTGTCATATGATTGGCTGAGCTGTAGCTGGCTGGGGTGGCCCTTATGGACATCAAGATAAATGAGGATCATGTTGAAGGGACTCTCAAAGAGCAGGATGCAAGTGTTATAGCAAAAAGAGGGAAGGCCAACAGGCTAATAGGCCTCAGAATATGGAAGTAATAAAGTTGTTAATATATTGCCGCAGTGACACAACGGTCAGTCAGCATTTAGGGTTGGCCTGAAGGGCCTTCTTGTGTTGTCAAGCATGTGTGGACCATAACTTAATGCCAGCGGACGTGGGAACTGGACCTTAGGGACGGTTAGGGCGGATAGGGCGGGCACTAATGTTAATGTTATTGTTTGTAACAAAGACTAATAAAAATAATTATTAGACTTCAGAATTATTTGTTAACTCACAGACACAGACACGCACGCACGCACACAGACCATTTCGCGGGACTTGGTTATTTGGACTCAGGGGACCCCAAAACGTGTATTTCCGTTGAAAACCGGAAGTCGAAATTTTTCACGATCGCAATACTTTCCTTACTATATATTTCATATATAGGTAAGTGAAAGTAAAAAATTATTCAATTATTGCTTCCAACCTTAAAAGCTTAAAAAATTATTGCTTCAAGCCATCCAGGATTAATGTGAACTCCTGGGTACACCCATGATACTGATATCCCAGAATCAGCTAAGATCTCCAACATCACTCCACTTTAACTGCTGGCACTAACCTCCTTAGTTTTCAGACTATTTTTATCAAGAAGATGGAAATAATAGGAATAGAAAGATTTTAAGTAATAGAAAATAAAAGGACGTTAAGTAACATCAAATTGGTTAATCCATTATTTTAGAAATACATTTACAAACTTCAATTTTAAATATTTATCATGATTTGTAGGTAAATTATACTGAACTTCTGAGTGAGATTGATGAGTATCTTGCAAGGGATGAGATGAGGCCTGACCAGAAACTCCCTAGAAATGTAGGAAAAGCTTTGATACATCTTAACTTGAAGGAGGTTTTTACTGAACTTAAATCTTCTTTTATGTCCATAGCATTCTGTTCAGCTTGTAGACCTGGTTAGTGAATAACTTACTGTTATTTACTTTTTAATATCTTAGTTGTTACATAACATTAATGTGAACTAAAGTCTTTGACTTACTGCATAAAGAAATTTCAATCATTTTTCTTTAAAATTTTCCTATTTCAAATACAACTTGTTCTTCAATTGATTTATGACATTATTTATTACTGTAAAAGAGCAAAAACGCATCATAAAGTAATGTTTAAATCATTTAGAAAACTTTTGATAGATATCACTTGTTACTTTAACTATGTTCTATCAACTTTAATAACTAACCCCTTTTAATGTTGTTTATTGATTTTAGTAGTGGGACTGCTGCAGCATTTCATTAGAGCAGGAAAAACCAAAGAATATATAGGAAAAATAACTTACACAGTTTGTCTCATCCTTAAAATTCAAACTCAAAGGGTTTGTAGAGGAATCTCTGAGCTTTTTGTTGTAAGTGATTAATAATTAATTTTATTGTTGTAAATAATGCCTTTCTTGTTTGTTTTAATATAATGAAATGTTTTTTAGTATATTATTTAATATTTTTCTCCAATTTTGTTTATCTAATCTGGTGAAAATAAGTTAATCATTAATTGTTGTACCATTTTCAAATAGGTAATTTACATTTTATACCTTTAATAAAGGTATAAATATAATTTATCAATAATTAATAAATAAATAGAAATAAAGTTGTCATTATAATAACAATACTGTTATATATTAATATACATCATCAAATTTATTCAAAATTAGTAAAAAGCTATCTAAACTCCTCTCCTATGAAAGGGAATCAAATTTTTTTCATGAATTATTTTCATTTTTTCTAAAAAAATTTTACAAAGAATTTTTAATTTATTTCCTTCCAGGGAGAAATTGTATATGTTCTTGAGAGGGTTTCACTTAGAACTACAGAAATCTGCAGTTTTTTCATCGGAGAGACTTGTGGAAATGTCTTTCTTATTCCATCCCATGATTGGGATGTAGTTTTCCCTCCCATCCCAAAGCCAAAACCAAAAGCATTCCCAGTACCTAAGGTAAATTTTACTTTTGATCCTACTAATGATAATGGATAAAACCAGAAGAAATATCTTATTTGTCTGAGTATTTTGTGATTTGTCAATATCTTATTTGTATAGTGATTTGTAGTATTTTAAGGACAGGCCCAGTTCGATCAAAATAGTTGCAACCGTTTTTAAGAAGAAAAAAACTTAAAAATGAGGCAAAATTTATTAAAAAGTTCCTCTCCGTTTGACCAATTTTGATGAAATTATGTCACATCTTTGGCATATACATAAATCAAATACCTGATTTGATCAACATCGTGAAAAAGAGACCGAATTTATTAAATAAAGTGCCCCCTACAAAAGACCAATTTCGATGAAATTTTCGCGTCGCGGGTATATACATACATCAAATACCCAGTGTTATACCCAGTGCGCGACTATTATTTAAATTGAAGTAGAAAGGAAGGGAGGTTATAACGGGTGAAAATAACCAAGGAAGAAAAAAAAACGGTACTACTTCCCCTATTCCCTTGCTGGCTTTGACACCTGATAAGCAAGCTGCTACCTGTTGGTCACCATGCCAACTACCATCCCTACCACCTCTCTTCTTATCCCTTAAAAGCCGATTTTATGACTAGGTTAGAATTATATTACGCGCTTTTTTTTACGAGTATGTGATCGTGACGTCATCTGAACTCTAAACAACTTCACCTATTTCTGGCAAATAGGGACATACGATACCAACAAAGTATCGATACCAATACTCATTTGAGTACTTTGATCAAATATTCGATACCACCAAAGTATCGAAAGGAAAGTATTGTTACGGGCTTCGGGTTCGATAAAATATAACAATTAACACTAGGACAATAATTTATTAATCAATACTCACAAGGGTAATTACTGCCTTATTATCAGATACAAACCAGGCTGTGTATGCAGACTCTAATTACTTATAACTAACCGCACGGGTTAAAACAAGAGTCTTTTCTACGACATACACTATCACCACAATAACTTATCACAATAAGGCTTACCACTTATCACACTATCTTATCACAATAGACTTATCACTGTTCACTACGAAGTCCACACCACGGGTGTTGCCAAACAACTCCGCTGAGGCCTGTTAGAGCCGGTATTTATTAGTCTTGGATAGATTCTAGAAGGTTCGGGGTTCATCCAGAACAAAGTCTTTGATCTTCCCCGACAGCCAGTGCGGCACCGAACAACGGACGTATTGTTCACCAAAGGCGCTTTGTCTACTACCGCTGACCGCAACACTACCCCCTCCTTAATGCTGATCTGTCCCAGATCAGGTCGTGAATGGGGTGTAATAGGCTCAGGTGTTTTCTCCTCTTCAGCTTCCAGCAGGACTTTTCCTGTTTCCTGACCGAGTGTTAGAAGCACAGCGAGTTTCTTGAAACTACCAGGCAAAGCCACCTTCAACGAAAGGACACTGGCCGGTGCAACAGAGTCGAGCTCCACAATGCCAAATGCATTTGACATTACACAAACACCAGAAGTTGGGTCCGGGACCTGGCTTGGATCAATCCTTACAACACTTGCTTTGGAAACCAGCACCTGTTGGTTGTGAGGGTCTAGACCAATGCTCTGCTCAACTAAGATTCCGTTAACAGCACCATGAGCAGCTGATGGTTTGCTCTCATCACCATTCGATTCGAGTCCTACTTCCGCTGCTGGACTTTCTGTAGTCCCATGGGTAATATTGGGCTTAGGAGGAGGCCGTCCAGGTCCTCGAATGATGCCACTGACTGTCACTTCACTGTCAGTTTCTCTTTCCAATTTCAAGTTCTTTGCAAAGGGGTCACCATCCTCATCAGAATCAGTAAAAGGCATTCTCCTGTTTAACATTTCAAGTTCCGCATCATCACGCTTCATAGACCCACACCAAGCCTTTCCCTGAGGTTCCTTCCAGCTCAAGGTTCCTTGCTTGCTGTACCTGATTAGCCGACCACTGATTGAAAAGGTTCCAGAGTTTGTCACTTGATCGTTTCCAGCCCTCCCCGATATGGCAGTCCTATGTTCATTCAAAGACCGCTTGGCCAAACTCTTCTCAAATGCTCCAAACAGACGCCGACAAGCCTCCAAGCTTCCAGCCGGCTCCCAGCCACTCTGTTCAGAAGGGCATCCCTCCCATCCAAGGGTGTATCCGGCCCTCCTCGATACGGCTGACCTCTGTCCATTCAAAGACCGCTTGGCCAAACTCTCCTCAAATGCTCCAAGCAGACGCCGACAAGCCTCCAAGCTTCCAGCCGGCTCCCAGCCACTCTGTTCAGAAGGGCATCCCTCCCATCCAAGGGTGTATCCGGCCCTCCTCGATACGGCTGACCTCTGTCCATTCAAAGACCGCTCGGCCAAACTCTCCTCAAATGCTCCAAACAGACGCCGACAAGCCTCCAAGCTTCCAGCCGGCTCCCAGCCACTCTGTTCAGAAGGGCATCCCTCCCATCCAAGGGAGTATCCGTATTGCTTTTTTCCTGGATGGAACCTACGGGAAACAACAAACTTTTCTTCCTTATCTTGGGAGCTATCACCATCCTCGAGTTGATCTCTCAAGTTCTCAATATCCTCCCTTCCTTTTTCAACACCAGTGGTTGACTCAACTTCCATGACTTCTCTTGTCGAATCCACCTGAACAAGCCTTCCCACTTCAACAGGCGTTTCCTCAGCGCCTTCATCGCAATCTTCCTTGTCAGGTTTAGCATACCTAAAAGTACTAGAATCCATGACAGTCTGTCCAGCATTTCTTATCCTATCAGGCATGTGTCTCATGAACCCCTCTTCGAAATGAACAGCATTGCGGCAAGGTCCACACACAAAAGGATCCACCTCTCTCAATCCACCAAGCGGCACCTTCACATCTTCAACACTCACTTGAGGATCAAGGTCGAAGGGCTCATCTTCTTCTTCTTTATCATTTTGCGTAGCACTAAGAACCTTCTTAACCGAAATCTTAGGAGTATCACTATCAACTAACTTATTTTCTAAAGTAGTAAAACATTCTGATAACGTAGAAAATAACTCCTTTTGATTTTCTAACAACTCATTTTTCAATTTACTAAATTCTGTTTCAAAAAGAACGTGATCTGGATCTTCTCCACTACTAATTAAAGCTTCCCTGAGCCTTTGTTGCAATATAGACTTGTTCCCAGAAGTATCCAAATCGCGTTCTTCTAATTCACTTTTTAAATCTGCTACTTTCAAATCATACAATCTCAAGCCACCGGTTGACATTTTAAATATTATATACAATTATCAAAATTAAAATTAACAAATCAAAACTTAAAGACTAACAACAATAATTTGATTATAACTAACAACGAAAAAAAAGAAATCTAATCCTATACACAGTTACTAAGATTTAAATTACAAATGAAATTCCCAACACTATAAACAATAAACTAAATTATTAAAAGAAACCAAAAAGATTAGATAAAACTCAAATATTAAATAAAATAAACAATATTCAATATAGACAAACAAATTTTCAATAGCCTAAATTACAATAATTAACTAAAATAACAAACAGAAAAATTATTTAAAACAAACTAAATAAATACGCTAATGCTAAAAAGAAATCCCACCTCTGACACCAGTTGTTACGGGCTTCGGGTTCGATAAAATATAACAATTAACACTAGGACAATAATTTATTAATCAATACTCACAAGGGTAATTACTGCCTTATTATCAGATACAAACCAGGCTGTGTATGCAGACTCTAATTACTTATAACTAACCGCACGGGTTAAAACAAGAGTCTTTTCTACGACATACACTATCACCACAATAACTTATCTCAATAAGGCTTACCACTTATCACACTATCTTATCACAATAGACTTATCACTGTTCACTACGAAGTCCACACCACGGGTGTTGCCAAACAACTCCGCTGAGGCCTGTTAGAGCCGGTATTTATTAGTCTTGGATAGATTCTAGAAGGTTCGGGGTTCATCCAGAACAAAGTCTTTGATCTTCCCCGACAGCCAGTGCGGCACCGAACAACGGACGTATTGTTCACCAAAGGCGCTTTGTCTACTACCGCTGACCGCAACAGTATCGATACTTATGTATCGATACTCATATAAAGTACTAACAATATTAAAAATAAAAATATATTTAATAAAAAATATATATAAAATATAGGACTAGCTACATTATACCATTAATTAAATTTCGTGTTTTTATTATTTGTTAATTATAAGATTGGTACCCATAGAAGGTAAAAGAATTAGAATGAGTATATTTTTTGGATAGGGACTTTCCCTCCAAGAGCTTCTCTGATGTCATGCCAATTACTAACGCCTCGAAATCTCACTGAACTTAACAATATATTTGTTCCGATTCGCAGTATAAAAAAGTTATGAAAAAACTAGGCAAATTATCTGAATTAAAAAGAAAATAAATCTTAATTTTCAGTAAGTTAAGGCCTTATGAAGGGATTTCAAAAGTTTGTTATATGAAAATTCTGTTTGGTAAGAGGCTTTCCCTCCAAGGGCTTCTCTGACGTCATGCCAATAACTAACGCCTCGAAATCTAACTGAGCTTAACGATATATTTGTTCCGATCCGCAGTATAAAAAAGTTATGAAAAAACTAGGCAAATTATCTGAATTAAAAAGAAAATAAATCTTAATTTTCAGTAAGTTAAGTCCTTATGAAGGGGTTTCAAAAGTTTGTTATATGTAAATTCTGTTTGGTAAGAGGCTTTCCCTCCAAGGGCTTCTCTGACGTCATGCCAATAACTAACGATCTAACTGAGCTTAACGATATATTTGTTCCGATCCGCATTATAAAAGAGTTATGAAAAAAATACGGAAAAATGTTCTGAATTAAAAAGAAGATAAGTTTTTTCCACCACTGAATTTTAATTTCCTAACATTCAATCTTACTTTTCAATAAGTTGAGGCCTTATGTAGGAGATTCAAAAGTTTGAGATGTATAAGTATGGTTTCATTGTGGCACTTAGTGGCAGTAAACTGGGTACTAGTTCCGAAAAGTGGCTCCTGGGCTGTTCAGTAAGGGGCCCTTCAGAGTAAGGCACGATCCTCTAAAAAGGACCCTTTTGGGGATGTACTTATCTCTGAAGAGGCCACGCCCAAGAGTCACTCTTCAGAACTTGTACCAAACTGGGTACTAGTTCTGATTACAACTCTTACCGTAAACTGATGTCTTATATCCTAATTCGACAGTTCCTACATCTTCTGACTTTGATGAAAATACTTTTAGCCACTTAATATCCTTTCTTAATATCCCTTTCCTGGTATCGATACTGACTTTCAGTATCGATACCAGTACTCATACTTGAATCCTTGGTATCGATACCAAAATACCCGGTATCGAAATGAAAGTATCGATACTTTACTCATATCGATCGGTAATGTACGTCCCTACTGGCAAATAAGCATCGATTAATAGTACTTTCTGTACATATGATTAATTTTGAAAATACCGTGTCTCCCCACACTTACATCTATAGAACATTACTCTTCATCGAAATGTTATCATTTTTCGAAGTATCAGTATTTTAAAGTCCCTGAAAAATATTAATATTGAACCTATACCATTCCGAATATAAGTAATTACGTAACTATTCGTATAAGTTCCTTACCAATCCACTTTTTTATTAACAATTTTTCCACTTCTTTGTTTTTCTATAACCTATTATCTTTTCATTATGCCTATACTTTTTTGAAGAACTGACATTTACATACTTTACAAAAAGTTGATGTTAAAAAAAAAATTAAGAGATAGGATTTATTTCATTGAAGATGCTTATCTAAATCCACTGTTATTTTTCACAATATGAAAGCACCTATTTTGTGGGTAATATTTACATTCGAAAGAAGAAATAAAAATCATACATGAAAGGATGTCAGCTTATAATTTCTTTCAAAATTTAATATATCTAAATCCAACAATTATATCATATCCTATTCCTCTTCAAAAAAATAGAACCTTTACTAACCAAAACTTGTTTCTATACTATAAACCATTTTGCCGGAAAGTATAACTATTATATTATAAATACAGTATATAAGAATTTTCACAAGGAAGTACCCATTGCTATTTTTCCTCTCCTCTATTTTTCACTTATTCTCATCCTTCAAATGAAAGTAAAATGCAGTACTGGTGTTTAATATTACTGTTTATTTTTATTACCACTTCTTACTACAGTCAAATTAATTATACAATACAGTAATATAACTATAAGTTACTTTACAAAGTAGCACTAAGTCCTTGAAGGGGATTGAACCTAAAATTTTCAAAAATAAGAAGAATAATAATCTATGCCATCGAGCTTGATTGGCCTTACCAAATGACCAAGAATTTTATTTTTAACCTGTAGACTATCAAACAATAATGAAGGGAATAAAGAATATACAAATATCATCAACTATAAATCAACCTATCAAAGCATTAACTAAATAATAACTATATTATAAATACTATGTTATTAGGTTATCAAATAAATGTATTAGGTTTTTCAGGGTGAAATGTAACTCAGTCGATTATTTGCATTAGGTTTTCAGGGTTATTTGTATTAGGTTTTTCAGGGTAAAATAAAACTCAGTCGATTATTTACATTAATAAAGTACAATACATTGACCACTACTTGATATGAATTTTTCCCATCTTTCATTTTCATAGAATGTCTATGGTTTATTATTAAAAAACTGATCGAAAGGGTTTTTAAAAATGAAAGTTTAATGAAAAAGTAGGTTATGGTATAGGTTTGAATTATTCAGCGACTCCGAATATAGTTCGAAATACTGATTCTTCAAAATAGTTAGAAAGTAAAGTATGATGGAGCAAATGGTGGGGAGACGCGGGTTTTTTAAAAGTTGGATAATTATATCGACTGGCACAAAATCTATGTGTTCCTTTCAGATGGGGTGAGATAGTGTGTAACGTAAAAATGACGTAATACTGAGGCAAGGCGGTTATTTTTTAAACAGGAGGGGCAATAAGAGAAAGATGGCGGTGCTAGTAGTTTGCATGATGACCAACAGATGGCAGCGTGCTTATCAGCTGTCAAAGCCAGAAGGGGAATAGGGGAAGTAGTACCAAAAACACAACTTGGATAGCTGATAAACACAAGTAAACTTAAATTTATTCAAAATAAACATGAATCTCATAACATAAATAAGAACCGTGAAAAACAAAATAGTATTGTTGAAAAAAAGGAGATAAAGGGCAATTCCACGTCAAATCAACACAAAAATATATCATTTTGAACCTCACCATTTCAGATTTTCTTTAAATTTGGTATTCGTGTACTACTTGTACTTACTAGAACAATTGTGAAATATCACTGAGATATGTCTACCCGCTTTTGAATTATTGGTCTCTAAAGACCTCAAACATAGGTCCCGAAACATAAAAAAATCTGGTGCGTGCGCACAACACACAACACACAACTTTCACTTACCAACTTACTTAAATTAGAAATTGATGTGTTTTGTTTATTGCCACTTCTCAAAGACACATTTTCTCACATTCATTTCTTATTTTTGTTTTTATTTGCTCTATAAAAAACTAATAAGGGAGGGGATCCCTTAGACCAATATCGATGAAATTTTTGCTGTCACATACACTAAATTTGAGGTTCGCACGGTTTATGGTTTTTGAGGTAGTCTGTTCACACACACACAGACCATTTCACAGGACTTGATTATTTGGACTCAGGGGACCCCAAAAGGTGTATTTCCGTTGAAAACCGGAAGTTTAAATTTTTCACGACTTTCCCGAATACTTTTCCTTACTATATACACGGTGGGCCAGACCCCCCTACCGTGCACCCCCCCCCCCCACATCCCTATAAATTGCATATCGTTGTGTTCCTTGTGATAAAAGATTAAGAAAAAGCTAATGTTCCCAGAAAAAAAAGTGGCCGCACTAACCGAAAATGGCGTTCAAACATGGCGGAATGACGATTTTGATTTTAGTTAGTTTTTTGATTACTGACATTCACCATTATGCTTAATTTCGCCATAACTGGTATTTTATTAAAGCTAGATATATCTAGATTCAGAATAAATAAACAAACGTTCTAAAATAATTAGTCTTGACAACATAAAATACATTTTAATTCAATTTTTTCAAGTCACTCGCGTAAAAGTTAAAATTCCAAGTTAATTTCTGATTAAACGGCCATCGTTAACGAAAAACACCCTGAAATAAACCATCTGGAGCAATTATTCTTCTTTAGAAATCAGTGGTAAAATTTTAAAATATATCAACTAGTTTCATAGAAAACGGACCTACAAGGCGAAAAGGTGCCGGGGACTCGGGCGCATCCAGTCCTCTGCCACATCGTTCAGTTCTCATACATCATATATTTACAGCGGGTTTAGGATATTATTGTGAATGTATAATCGAGCCTATGTAACTGCAAGTTTATAATTTACAGAAATAATTAATATAACCTTTTTTTTTTTTTTTTTTTTTTTTTTTTTTTTTTTTTTTTTTTTTTTTTTTTTAATCTTATTAATAAAGGATATAAATCTGCTAAATAATAATGAATTAGTCGCAGATTGCACATTATCTAAACCTCACTTATATTGACATAAACTGGTTATCATGAAATTAAATAATAATGTTCTCATAGTTATAGTTGGGTTACAGACACTGACTTCTGAACATTCGTGAAATTTGAAATAGATCCATTTTTGCAAAGTATTGATTATTTACAGATTTAAAAACAATCAAAATAAAAAGTTCTGTTTGTTCGTTGATATGTAGAAATAATTGGTAATACAATTTTGGAAGTATATACATAACACGATTTAGTAACTCACAACAATTAATGATAATATGTACATATATATATATATATATATATATATATATATATATATATATACAGAGAGAGAGAGAGAGAGGAAAACCAACTAAAACATGTAAGTATTCATGTATCTAATGATCTATAATCCACGAAGTTGTGGCCTTTTTCGGTTTCTGGCATATAACTACACATCAAAAAGTTTACTTTCTCTTTTTTTCGAAAAAAGGGTATAGTAATACAAATAAAATGAAATATTTGAAGTTGAAATCGGATTAGTTATTCAGCAACATGAAAGATCGGTAATTTTTATCATTTTGGTGAAAACTCATATTCCAACACCTATAACTCGACAATATGTACTCTAAATGAAAAATGTCACAGATAAAAGTTTTAGGACATTAAATTTAGCATAAAATAAGCCCATTTATTTTAAAATTAACTTATTCCTGCGTAGAGATACAAATGAAAAAGTGAAAGTATTTGTAGCGCTTACTTCATTCTTTTAACTATATCTTCTTTCCTTCATATAACTACTCAACAAAAAGTTTTCTTTCTCTTATTTTGGAAAAAAGGGTATACTAATACAAATAAAATGAAATATTTGAAGTTGAAATCGGATTAGTTATTTAGCCAAATTCGGACATCAATGATCGGTAATTTTAACCATTTTGGTAAAAACTCATATTCCAACGCCTATAACTCGACAATATGTACTCTAAATGAAAAATGTTAGATATACAAGTTTTAGGACATTAAATTTAGCATAAAATAAGCCCACCTAAATAGTTAGTTCTGTGAATATTTTATCATATCCCCTTAGGTTTCACAAAAAGAAGGAATCAAGCGCTACGTTTTCATTTGTATCTCTACTTAGTAATAAGTTAATTTAAAAATAAATGGGCTTGTTTTATGCTAAATTTAATGTCCTAAAATTTGAATATGTAACATTTTTCATTTAGATTACATATTGTCGAGTTATAGGCGTTGGAACATGAGTTTCTACCAAAATGGTTAAAATTACCGATCTTTCATGTTCGAGTTTGGCCAAATAACTAATCTGATTTCAACTTCAAATATTTCATTTTATTTGTATTAGTATACCCTTTTTTTCGAAAAAATGAGAAAGTAAACTTTTTGATGTGTAGTTATATGCCAGAAACCGAAAAAGGCCACAACTTCGTGGATTATAGATCATTAGATGCATGAATACTTACATGTTTTAGTTGGTTTTCCTCTCCAGTAGTGGTTTAATTATAAATTAATCATAATACGTATATAAATATATATATATATATATATATATATATATATATATATATATATATATACATATTATTCATTAATTGTTGTGAGCTACTAAATCGTGTTATGTATATACTTCCTAAATTGTATTACCAATTATTTCTACATATCAACGAACAAACAGAACTTTTTATTTATCTTTTTTATTTTGATTGTTTTTAAATCTGTAAATAATCAATACTTTGCACAAATGCATCTATTTCAAATTTCACGAATGATCAGAAGTCAGTGTCTGTAACCCAACTATAACTATGAGAACATTATTATTTAATTTCGTGATAACCAGTTTATGTCAATATAAGTGAGGTTTAGATAATGTGCAATCTGCGACTAATTCATTATTATTTAGCAGATTTATATCCTTTATTAATAAGATTTAAAAAAAAAAATAAATAAATAAATAAAATAAAAAAAATAAAAAAAAATAAAAAAAAAGGTTATATTAATTATTTCATTCAGTTACATAGGCTCGATTATACATTCAAAATAATATCCTAAACCCGCTGTAAATATATGATGTATGAGAACTGAACGATGTGGCAGAGGACTGGATGCGCCCGAGTCCCCGGCACCTTTTCGCCTTGTAGGTCCGTTTTCTATGAAACTAGTTGATATATTTTAAAATTTTACCACTGATTTCTAAAGAAGAATAATTGCTCCAGATGGTTTATTTCAGGGTGTTTTTCGTTAACGAAGGCCGTTTAATCAGAAATTAACTTGGAATTTTAACTTTTACGCGAGAGACTTGAAAAAATTGAATTAAAATGTATTTTATGTTGTCAAGACTAATTATTTTAGAACGTTTGTTTATTTATTCTGAATCTAGATATATCTAGCTTTAATAAAATACCGGTTATTGCGAAATTAAGCATAATGGTGAATGTCAGTAATCAAAAAACTAACTAAAATCAAAATCGTCATTCCGCCATGTTTGAACGCCATTTTCGGTTAGTGCGGCCACTTTTTTTTCTGGGAACATTGGCTTTTTCTTGATCTTTTATCACAAGGAACACAACGATATGCAATTTATAGGGATGTGGGGGGGGGGGTGCACGGTAGGGGGGTCTGGCCCACGTACTAATATATTTCATATATGGGACATTCTTTTACAAACCGAACAGATTTGGACAAAAATTGACCGACACATTTTAGATTTAACTGAAACATTTTTTACGGGTTCTATATCGAAAAAAAAGAGATACGTGTAAGAGGATTTTTTTTAATTTTCGATATTTTGAAAAATAAACAAGATCGAAAATTCGTGAATTTGATGATTTATCGGTAATAGCCTATTTTTCAAAAATTCATAACTCCGGTTCTTTTTAAGCTAAAAAATCTAATTTTTTTTTATTTTGAAGGTAAAAGACAAGCTTTGAGAAAAAAATACTTTCAAAACAAATTGTCTAAAAATTCAAATTGTTATTAAAAATTTCAATGTTTAAATCGGTTTTTAACAGTGGCGCCACCCATGAATCAACTTTTTACTATTTTTATCGTATTCTGCGTCAAATTTTCCATCGAAAACGCTTTTAAAAACGATGGAGAAGTTATTTTTACTGTAAGAAAAAAATTAATTAATTTACCGCGGTATGTCACATCGACACGTGGGTCACATTTTACGGCTTATATTCTTGTTTTACACCGTTTATCTTTTAAATACAAATAATTGTTTAATTTTTTTAATTAAAAACATATTTTATTAGCCAAGAAGATGGGAAGCAGTAGACTAAATAGTAATATTATTTTAATTCACGAGAACTAACGAGAGCCGATTATAACGTGTTGTTATTCGACAGTTAATGAATACAAATTAGAAGAAAAAAAATTGTCCCAACGTTTCAAAAAAGCTTTGAAAGTATTTTTTTCTCAAAGCTTGTCTTTTTACCTTCAAAATAAAAAAAAATTAGATTTTTTAGCTTAAATAGAACCGGAGTTATGAATTTTTGAAAAATAGGCTATTACCGATAAATCATCAAATTCACGAATTTTCGATCTTGTTTATTTTTCAAAATATCGAAAATTAAAAAAAATCCTCTTACATGTTCACTTTTTTTTCGATATAGAACCCGTAAAAAAAGTTTCAGTTAAATCTAAAATGTGTCGGTCAGAAAGGTGTTCGGTTTGTAAAAGAATGTCCCATATAAGTAAGTGAAAATAAAAATCCATCCTTTTTTTTTTAACAAAAATTTATTATATGTAATTTTGTTTATGAAAGTAATGAAGTAATTTAAATTTGTAAAAATACTTTTAAAGTTAAAGTGCTTCTTAGTGACTAATTATTTAACAATCCTCTAGGACAGTGCATTAATATTTTCAAATAAAAATATATAGTTTCACCAAGCCATGAGAGGCTCGCAAATATTCATATAACTAAACTTTAAGTAACAAAAACGGGGTCACCTCTGGTATAGTGGTTAGCATAGAAACTTACTACACTAAAGGTCGCGGGTTCGTGTCCCGAGGTTGTCCTAGGATTTTTTAATGGGAGTAAAAAATCCTTGTCTATGCCGTCCCTTATATAGGACGTAAAATGGAGTTCCCGAGCCTGTACGATGCCAGGTACTCATTAAAGATCCCTATCCTAATTATACCTGGATAGGCAAAATTTAGGACTCCCACTGTAGCATCGTCCTATTAGCCTTAGTGGCGTAAAGTGACATTAAAAAAACCAACAAAGTAACAAAAACAAAACAAGAATATGTATTTGTCTGCATATAAATGATCATTTTTATCATATAAATGATGATTTTTTCAATTTGGGCAGTAGTTAACCTAATGGTGTGTTGGGAGAGGTGGGGAACTAAGTGAAACCCAATGTATTATTTTGCTTTAATTTTCCAATCTTAAGATTAGCCTCTTTTCTCAACCCATCCTCATGCATTTAGATACAAATCCTGTTTATAATAAATTAGACAAGCTATAAATAATGTTGAACAGGATGACATAAGGAGTAACTCAGCCAATAAATGTATGCATGAATAATTTGAAAATAATAATGGTTCTTTTGAAAATACAGTTATTTACTTCTTTCCTTTAAAATGAAAAAAGAAATTATCGTGTTTATATATTTTACAGAAAGGTGCAGCAACATTGAAAGTGTTACACCTATCAGACACCCATTTTGACCCATACTACCAAGAAGGGGCTAATGCTGACTGCAAAGAACCACTGTGCTGCAGGCTTACAAACGGGCCCGCCCCAAACCCAGAAGCAGCAGCTGGTCGTTGGGGAGATTATAGGAAATGTGATACTCCTAGAAGAACTATTGATAACATGTTCACTCACATCATGGCAACTCACCCAGTAAGTGCTCTATCTGTAATTAGCAATTGTAGGCTTAGATAAAATATAAATTTGCAATAATAAATATTCAATTTAGTATAATTAATTGTGTTATAATAATCTTAACAAATTTTGATATCCCAATTTAATTTCTAGGATATAGATTACATAATATGGACTGGAGATCTTCCTCCCCATGATGTCTGGAATCAAACCAGGGAAGAAAACTTGATGGTTGTAAAAGAGACGGTGAATCAGTTGATTACAATGTTTCCTGGAATACCGATCTTCCCTGCCGTCGGTAATCATGAAGCTGCTCCCGCTAACAGGTACCCACCCGCTTCTGATTGAAATCTGTTCTGAAGTAAACAATATTTTCATCGTCACATTATTTCAGCTGTTTATTAATAATTTTATTAATTGTAAACAAAAAAGTTCTTGAATTTGAAGGCTTAATGTCCTTAGAACACTCTATCACTGAGCAGTATAAAACACATACCTGAGGAATTTTGGCAATGATTGATTTTATATAAATTCAGCAATTGTTTATATTAATATTTTCTGCCTTTGCTCTGTATTTATTTTAAGGTTGTACCAGTGATTCATATTTTAGTACAAAATAAGAAAATGATATTGCCAGTTGTATTGAATTAATTGAAATTTAAAGCAAACCAAAAAAAAAAAATGAAGAAAGTCATCTAAATAAAGTTTACTTATCGAGAAAGCTAGTCATATGTTGATTTTTAAGGTCTTCTAAACCACTTTAACATAAATATTTATAGAGGTCTACATTTCTGCTAAGTTTCGAGTGGACCAGTGGAGTTGGGTTAGATATAAACAACTTGTGAGAATTCTATTTTATTTTAGGAGCACTATGAAACTTCATATTTGGTGTATTTTCAAATTGTAAATGTATATGAATTAAAATTATAGCAATATGCAGATTATAATAGAGGGTTTTTTTAACCTAAAGGACACTAGAGTAAGATTAGATGAAGAAAGTTTCTTTCCGGTCCAAAACCAAAAATAATTCATGTATTTTAGGTATTATGCACTATAATTATATCTCAATATCTTCTTAAGGGTAAAAAAAAGTTGCCCCCTTTTCATAATTAAAAAAAATCTTATGTATAGGTAAAGATCCTAATTCATGGATCGTATTCTTGTTTGGCCTGTTTTATATATTCCTGTTTGTTTTTGTGTTTTTATAGCTTTCCACCACCTTTCATTCAGAACGATCATGATCCCAACTGGTTGTATGATGAGCTGGAAACTCAATGGCTTAAGTGGTTGCCAAGCAGTGTATCTCGAACCGTCAGGCGTGGCGCATTCTATTCAGTTCTAGTCAGACCTGGATTCAGAATCATATCACTAAATATGAACTACTGTTACATAATGAACTGGTAAGAACCAATTTATCCAGAATAAAGTGTCTATTTTAGACACTGATGTTTCCTGCTGTTTCTGTGAGATCATAACAATCCAAGAAAAACTAATATCATAATTAATATTACATTTAAAATATATTTTTATTATTTACTTACTTACTTAACGTGGCTCTACAACTCAGTTATGAGTCCTGGCCTCCTCTACCATCCTACGCCAATTATCGCGGTCAAATGCGGCCCCCATCCAATCTCTGACATATAGTAGCTCACAGGCATCTTCCGAGACACAGTCAGCCCATATCATTTTTGGTCTTCCTTGGCTTCTTGTGCTGTACAACGGTTCTGTCAACAGCTTCTTTGGGAGCTCCTCGCTGCTCATTCTAGGCACGTGTCCCGCCCACTGGAGTCGACCAAGCTTCCAAACCCTCACCATATTGGGATCTTTGTACAGTGCATAGATTTCGAGATTGGTTCGTCACCGCCATCTTCCCTTGTCCCAGTCTCCTCCAAATATCGTTCACAGTATCCTCCTTTCAAATATGAGCAGGTCTTGCTCAGATTCCTTCGTAATGCTCCATGATTCCGACCCGTACAGTAAAACTAGTCTAATCAGTGTCTTGTACAGGTGGATTTTTGTTTTTCTCGTAAGGGCACGACTCTTCAGGTGTCAGAGAAGTCCAAAGTATAGTTTGTTAGTGGAGGAAATTCTCTGACGAATCTTGACGTTATTATCATTGTCCTGAGTAACCAGAGAGCCTAGGTACTTGAACTCTGATACTTTTTCAAACTCCAATTGGCCAAAGGTTACAGTTTCACCAGGGTTTGGGGTCTCTTCTGCCAACATGTATTTTGTCTTCGAGACATTGACCTCGAGCCCAAGCCTCCTTGCAGGTTCAAATAGCGCCAGGAGCGCATCTCCTAGCGCACGAAGTGACCTACCGTAGGCAAGTAACTGCACCGTCCGATTAAATATTGTGCCTCTAGTTTGTATTCCCAATGCTCTAATTGCCTTTTCTAGGAAAGGTTAAAGAGAAGGCAGGCCAGTGCATCCCCCTGCCTGACACCTTTTGTTCATGGGAACTCGTCCGACCTCTCACCATTAACTTGGACAGAGCAAGTTAATGGTGTTACAGTAAGTTAATGGTAACAATAGGTTGGGTGTTCAGCAGGGTGATCCTGACTAGGTTTGTCAGTTTCTTAGGTATTCCTAGCTCTCTCAACGCAATATACAGCTCCTCTCTGTGTATGCTGACGTAGGTGGCTTTGAAGTATGTGAATAGGTAGTGCGTTTTAATCTTATGCTCCTGACCACTTTCCAAAATCGTTTGGAGGCTAAAGATTTGGTCCAGGGTTGACTTGTCTCTTCTGAACCCACACTGGTATTTTCCTACTATTTCCTCAGCAAACGGAATGATGCGCTGGAATAAAATGTTTGAAAATACCTTGTACGCTGATGGGAGTAGGGATAGCCTCTATAATTTTTACATTTTAATCTATCCCCTTTCTTGTGTATGGGACATATCATTGATAGATGCCAGTCTTCGGGCATTACTTAGTCTGTCCAAATGTTTATCATGATATCCTGGAGGGCTTTAATCAGCTCATTTCCGCCACATTTGAGAAGCTCAGCCTGAATTTCGTCAGCTCCTGGTGCCTTGTTATTTCTGAGCTTATCAATTGCTTGGAGGATATCTTCCTCATCAGGAGGTTCAAATTCTTCCGATTCTGTCGTTGCTCTCTCTGATGGAATGCAGGCGCAGGAGGAGGATCGCTTTCGTTGAGTGGAGAAGTGATTTCTCCATTGCATCAGAACGTCGGAGGAATTCGATAAAAGATCTCCCTCGTCATCTCGACAGCAGGTTAGTCTACTTGTGAAGGGTTTTCTGCTGCGGTTCTCCAGCCTGAAGAATTCTCGATGCTGCTTATATCCTCTAAGCATTTCTGTCCTCTCAAGCTCCTCTTTTACGTTCTGCCTCTTCTTGCGTTGATGAAAACGTTTTGCCTCTCTTCGCCTCTCTCGGTAGGCTTCTACGGTTCTCCTTGTGCTCCTTTGGGACCGATGTTCTTTTTCTTGAGGTCCAAGTGAAGACTCAGCCGCTCCTAAGATGGCCTTACTACATTCTTCCCACTGTGAGCTAACACTTTCCTCAACAGGTGTCCTTCCTCTCAATCTGGAATCCAATTCTTCTACATAAGTCTTCTGTGCATCTGGGTTCTTTAATTTCATCGTATTGAACCTCTTTTATAAGCTGTCTCATATTTTTTATTTTTGAGCTTAGCTTTGATGAACGCAATGCTAAGGAAATGATCGGTGTCGGGATTAGCTGCATGGTATGCTCGTATGTTAATCAGACTCGACCTATGCCTCTTCCCTATCAGACTGTGATCGATTTGGTTTACTGTAAGTCGATCGGGAGATGTCCAGGTACCTTTATGAATATTCTTATGAGGGAATAATATGCTTCCAAGCATCCAGGTTTCTGAATGTGGGGAAGTTGATGAGTCTTCTTCCGTTTTCATTTGTCTCCGTGTTTTCCGATTGCAGACTTGAATACGTCTTCTTGTCCCACTTTAGTATTCAAGTCTCCAGCTATTATCTTCATATCGTATCGAGGGCTTGCATCCAGTGTTCTTTCCAGCTGGTTGTAGAAGTTTTCTTTCTCTTCTTCTTCGGCGACTTCCGTTGGAGCATGAACACTTATTATAGTGTAGTTATGAAATCTCCCTCGCAGGCGAAGAACGCAAATTCTTGGGCTCACGGGCTTAAATCCAATAACGTACTGGCGGTATCTTCTTTTCACTATAAATCCCGAACCAAGTTCATGCTTACTTCCACTGCAGCTGTAATATATGGTATGCCTTTTCTTTTCAAGGATACCCTGCCCTGTCCAGCGGATTTCCTGACTTGCAGTCACGTCGACTATATATCTATCAATTTGATTGAGAAGTATGTGGAGTGCTCCTGGTCTGTATAAGGGTAGAACATTCCAAAATCCTAAATTAAAATCCCTATTTGGGTCCCCGGGTCGTTTCCTGAGTTGACTAATCGAATCCGAGGCTGATGTTGGTTTCATGATTGTTTTTGTTTCGGGTAGTGGGGCCATCCACCCTCTCTACGTACCCTAGCTCGGTGGTGGGGATGCCACCAAAGGCTCTGAGCAGCCCTCGTCCTGGGTTTAGCCTACTTCACCAATTCATGTGCCAGTCGAAGAAGCGTTTCCCACCCCGTACTACGAGGAAGTACCAAGGACATGTAGGATTTCTTCACTTCCTCCATCACCGGGACAGGCGATATGATGGATTCCACTACTTGCCAGACTCTTCCGCAAGGGTCACTCTGGTTGAAATCCCACGACGGGGCCATTTTTATTATTAATAATATTAAAACACATTGTATCGTTATAATCGCTAAATAAAAAAAAAAAAAACACAACATATGATTTGAAATCCCAAACTGTTTTTTAGAAGAAAATAAGCGGTTGGAACGAACTGTTTGGGTCTAGATTTTTCCAGGCTAGTCCACGCAGACATGGAACTGTCCACCTTGTTCTGGAACATTCCAGATCTGACCATTTACAATTATATATAAAGAGCGAGAGACTGAACAAGTTAGTATGAGACTAGGTCTGTGTCTTGACGGTGAAGCTCAAGTCATATGATTGTGTGTTAGAAAGTTATCATTTTTGTAACCTGCTCAAATATTTAAGTTCTATCACTTCGTTGGCATTGGTAACTATATTTTTGTTGAATAAATATTTTTTAACCCACAGAAGCGTTACAACTGGTGTCAGGTGTGGGGTTTAAGAAAAAAAAAAAGTCAGGTAAACGAATTGGAGAACTTGAAGTCACGGAGCTGCGGAGAGAATTAGAAGAGCTGGATTTAGACACTACACGGACAATAGCGATCTTACTTATTATTTCTCGAGTCAGGGCGTAGATCCTGAAACTACAGAGTTTGAGGATAGCACTTTTAAAGCCGCTTTAAATAATTTGTCGGCGGAAATAAATGGCAAATCGACCAATCTGTCTGGTGATATAAATGACAAATTGACCAGCTAATCGGCCGAGATCAATGATAAGTTCACCAATTTGTCTGGTGAATTAAATGACAAAGTGGCAAGCCAGTCGGCTGAAATAAATGATAAATTTTCAAATTTGTCTGGAGAAATAAATGAAAAATTAGTAAGCCAGTTGGTTGAGCTTAATCAGAAGATGAATAGTCTTAATAATAGTTTATCGGCGGAGATAAATGACAAGCTGACCAATTTATCTCTTGATGTGAACGGATTAAATGAAAGGTTGACTAACCTGTCTAGACAGGCGAATGAAAAGCTCACCAACTTGTCCGATTAAGTGGTTGGGTAGAACGACAGGATGGCTCAGCAAGAAGCCAGGGCTATCGCTTTTGAGGAAGAACTTAAAAGGTTAAAAAGAACGCTTGAAAATGGGGCGGTCGTAAGGGAGCAGCTCTGTCCACATCCCTCACAAGATGGACAAGTTTGTGAACTCGCAGTTACGGAGAGCCGAGCAAGGATACAGCCTCCGACTTTTGATGATAAATCGTCCTGGGCGAATTACCTGAAGCAATTCAACGCTGTGGTCAGTGCTAATGGGTGGTCTCCTAGAGATAAGGCGGTTGCTTTAACAGTAGCCCTCCGAGGCGACGCTCCGGATGTCCTCCAGACCCTGAACGCTAATGACCCCTATGATTTTGACTATATGTAAGCCGGCTGGAGATGCTGTTTGGTCACACCCACCTCGAACAGGTATACCAGTCCCAGCTGAAGAGCAGGAAGCAGAAGGCAGCCGAGCCTATCCAAGAATTCGAGGTGGACATTGTGAGGATGGTAAGACTGGCTTATCCAACAACCCCAGAAAGTTTATTGGAGTGCTTGGAGGTCCAAGCATTCATTGACAGCCTGCGAGACTTGGAGGTTCAGAGAGCGGTGCGGTTTGCTCGCACTAAATTGCTGGTGGATGCACTAACCATAGCATTGGAGTTTGAGGCGGCAACCAAGGCTTCTCGTAGCTATGGATGTGTCCAGACCACGTCTATCACCGACCGTGACAATCTGAACCACAGAAACTTAAAAGGTGTAATCTCAGGGTCCGAAGGCTTTAGACTCGCAGAGAAGACCATTCCGGTGTAGGAACTGTGGGGAGCCGGCAATACCTGCAGACCTAGAGAACCTTGTCTTAGAAGTTTTAAAAGTCCTAGAGTCCCAGAAAAGAAGACCCGTTCGGTACTGGAGCTGTGGGGAGCTCGGACACATTAGAAGTTCCTGCATAGGAAAGGTCGCTCCTGACACAGGAAAAATAAGACACACAAATACCCGGAGGATGAAAGCTTCCCAGGACAGTCACCAAGGTCCCCCAATAATGTTAACCTCCTTGGGACACCGAGACAACAGCGTATATGTGGATGGCAGAGTCAACGGCTAGAGGCATACGATGCTGATTGACACTGGAGGTTCGAAGACTATAGTCTCTCCAAATGTAGCTGGCCCCTTCAAGATGGCAGCTTAGGAATGCGACTGGCGAAAAAGCCAAGGTATTCGGGGAAACCAAGGTAAAGTTACAGTTAGGCTCAAGCTGTGTCTCACACTCAGTCCTAGTGGCTGATATTGAAGAAGATGTAATCCTCGGGATGGACCTCATTAACACGTATGGCTTTCAGCTCGACCTCAAACAGAGGATTGTCAAGATCAGTGGAGAGGAGCTGTACTTCCGCAGTCGGGAACCAGCCGGTGTGGTAGCCACCATGAAAAAGGAAGTGGAACTTCCTTCGAGGTATAAGCGCTCAAGTACAGTTATAAAAGGCCCTAAGGTTGAGACTTCGGCGCCGATTACCTCGTTGATTCGGCAGGCGACTACGAAGAGCGAGCTGAAATACAAGCAGCAGGACAGGGTGATGGAAGGCATCGATCTGTCATTGCTTCGAGAAGAGAATCGATATCACCCTATCGCTGTCAATAGGAAACACGCCGCCAGCGATCAGATGAAGAGACCAAGAGGGAGTAGGGCCAGCCAGGGCGGATATGAAGAAAGAGAACTTGTTTGGCTCTACAACCCAATTGTAAAGCGGGGACGATACGTGATTAAGAAGCACATCAATGATCTGGTCTACAGGGTGTTCATGTACCCAAAGGAAAGCCCATAATCCTCCATAATGATCGCTTGGCGCCATATATGGGGAACCACAATGAAGAACAGGCGCAGCGGATTACGACAGAGACCGTTCATTCGACCTAGGGAGCAGGCATGCATGAATAAGAAGAAATCCAGGAGGAATGTCTCTAAGGAGGGGGCAGTGTAACGTTAAATCGCTAAATAAAAAAAAAACAGCACAATATATGATTGTTGTGTTACCAGACTGTTTTTTAGAACAAAATAAGCGGTTGGAACGAACTGTTTGGGTCTAGATCTTTCCAGGCTAGTCCACGAGGACGTAGAACTGTCCACCTTGTTCTGGAACATTCCAGACCTGACTATTTACGATTATATATAAAGAGCGAGAGACTGAACAAGTTAGTCTGAGTCTAAGTCTGAGCCTTGACGATGAAAAAAAAAAAAACCTGTACCACTACAGCCCATGAAGGGTCTTGGGTTCAGTACTATGTAAGGAAGAGTACTGTTTCTTGGTCAGCGGTCGTGCAAGGAGGTGATTTGACCGTGATCACGCTAAAATTTTCTCCTTAGTTTTTCAATTAAGGGTACCCACTTTATAGAGGCTGGGTTTGCCCCAGGAGGGTCTCTCCTGGCCCACGAGACGATCTGTTGTAGAATAATAAAGATATCCTGAGCCAAGCCAGATTCAAACTCGGGACCTTGAGCACAGCAATTCACTGCCTTACCAGTGAGCTACCCCGCTCCCCCTTGACGGTGAAGCTCAAGTCATATGATTGTGTGTTATAACTTTACCATTTTTGTAACCTGCTCAAATATTTAAGTTGTATTCATTTGCTGGCATTGATAACTGTATATTTTTGTTGAATAAATATTCTTTAACCCACAGAAGCGTTACAATATTATTTCCAAATTACTTTTTTTTCTTTTTTCTATGATTTAGAAATCTAAAGTTTCTCTTTTAAATAGGTGGTTGCTGATAAACAGTACAGATCCTGTCAAACAACTGCAATGGTTCATCAATGAACTGCAGAATGCTGAGTTCAGCAGAGAAAAAGTTCATGTTATAGGTCATATTCCCCCTGGTCGCAGTGACTGTTTGCAGGTCTGGAGCAGGAATTACTGTTCCATTATTAACAGGTAAAGTTTTTTGACATAGATAAGTAAAATATATCAGAGTATCATCAAGATAACTTATTGTATATTCTAAATTTTATTTCATAAACATCATGTGATGATCATCATCATCACAAAGCTAGGGCTCATGATATTGTTTTAGCCCTGTATTAGCTAGTCCTAATAATTTACCATAAGAAATATATTCAGTACTACTACAACTATTCAGACTATAGAAGGGGTTTATGAACTAAGGCTCAATACCACTTGTTTTATGCTATTATAATGTTCTAGTTGTTATAGGAACATAAAAAAAGAAGTTATGAATATAAATTGGAAGTTATATGGGCCATACCATATTTATTTTTTATTAAATTTATCCATTTTTAAGTAAATAAACATAATTTTGTTTGTTTAATGTCCCTTTATGCTACTGAGGCTAATCGGACGAAATAAACACAATCAACTATTAATTATAATAATCTGTAATGGTAACAGTAGTAAAAAAAAAAAAAAAAAAAAATCAGTAGGTATTACACAGGAATTAAGAATCAAGCAGAGCTGTGTTTACCAAATATTGCTTCTGATTCTTGTAATTTTTTATATTATTTTAATAAGTTATCTAAAAATCGATAATATATGAGAAACTCTTGTCTACGGTCGCTCCAAGGCTTTCCGAATTGGGTAACTTCTTATAATAAAATTATTTTCCTTCAGTGGAGCGTATTGTTCCAATTTTAAAGACTGTTGCATTATTAGACCTAATACGTTTTGTTATCAGCAGTTGAGTGATGTTTTTTTTTTCAGGTATGAAAATACAATTACGGCTCAGTTCTTTGGCCATACCCATTTTGATGAATTTCAAGTATTCTATGATAAGGAGGACATGGGTCGTGCAGTCGGTATTGCTTACTTAGGACCTTCGGTTACACCTTACGACGATCTCAACCCAGGCTACAGAATATACTACGTTGATGGAGATCATTATCAATCAACAAGGGTAATATTTATAAAAATTATTTTGACTAATTTATTGTTTCATAGTGATTGTAAAAGGAATGGAGATTTATTAGAGTTTTTTAATTTTTTTTTTAATATATCTGTATACATTAGAACAAAAAAGGTCCAATGTCGAAAACCTGAAATGATAATTTTACTACACAAAAGAAATTAGGATATAGTGTACATAAGTTTTTACCATAAATTAGTCTCACTTGCTAGTAATTGGAGAACGATTAATGTATTATATATAATATTGCCTTCTAATGATTAATTTATATCCTATTCTGATTCTCATAATTTAAATTTCAAAGTTTCGTAAAGTATATTCTGTGATACTGGCCCTTTTTTTCTTAAATATTATGTATAATTTTCTTATCCAGAGAAACTTAATAGCTACAACTTACAGCCACATTGAAACTGAATCATTTATATATTTTTGTTCCCTGATCATACCACATCATAATCATAAATAATATTCTCAACTTATTAACACCGGTTCTTTTATTCATTATCTTGCTTCTTTTAACACCATATTTTATCTTACTAAGTATAGAATAATATTTTCTAATCTTTCTTTCAGGCTGTTGTGGACCATGAAACATGGGTTATGAATTTGAGAGATGCCAACCTTGACGACTATCCTATTTGGTACAAGGAATACAGTACTCGTCAAGCTTACCAGATGCCCTCTCTTATTCCACAAGAATGGGATAATTACCTTCACAAACTGGCTGAGAATGATACAATTTTTGAAACATACTACAGGTAAATATCAAACTTTCCTCCAATAAAAATAGATCTGTAAACTTTTGAGGCTTCATGTTTTCAGGACTCCACTAATTATATTAATAAATGAATTAGTGATTCTATTTAGATGGGCAACATGTTTTTATTAACCTTTTCTGAGTAAACATAGTCTGCAATGTTTTCCATCTGAATCCTATTAAATAATTTGTAATTATTATTGAATATAATTTACAGTAAACTCCTGATTATCCCTGCCCGTGGATGGATTCGCTATAGGCGGAAAATACACATTTCTTTTAAATTCTTCGAAGAATTTTCGTTCATCATTTCATGCTGTGCATGGTAAACTAGCGAATCTCTAAAAACTCAACATTTTAGGAGAGAAAAAAACAATTCCTTTCCTTTAGTGTAATTAGCTTCCAGCCTTTGTGATATTTACATATTATTTAATATGATTTTTTGTGAGGAACCCATCGGTAATTGTCGTAATAATGTCATTGTTTAGAACCAACTGGAAGATTTTTTTTTTTTTTATTTAAGGTTTATTGGCTTTAATGTTACACATGTAGCCATTGAGTCTGGCCCATTTCGTGTTAATATGGTTAGTTTTAAATCGAAAACAAAAATTATTGGTTTAATTACAATCTTAGCTATAAGTCTATATCACAATTTAATATTTCATTCACTAATCTACAACGCAAGTATTTAAAGATAAGTTATAAACAAAATTAAAAACTTGTATCATATACAAATAAAATTAAAACCTGATATCATAAATTAAAAACTTGTATTAAATTTTAAAAAAGAAAAGAAAACTGGTATCATAAATAATAAACAAAATAAAAAACTTGCATCAAATTCATAAACAAATTAAAAACTGGTATCATATTGATTGATCATTGAATATTGCAAATAGAAAAAAAGTATATTTTATCCACGGATTATCCACGGTACCTAAGTATACTTTGGATAGATAAATCTTATGAGCTATGTTTTTTTTTTTTGTTAATTTTTTTATTGAGTAATAAAATTATTATCAGTCTCTAAATAATAATTTTTCTACTATTATTCTAATCTAAATAAAATCAAGCCAGGATTCTGCTATACCTACAGCTAGATTATTATTAGAAATATAAACATGATCAGGGTTTACGTTTAGCAGATTTGAATTGTCCCCTATATTACAAAATATTATATTAGCTGTTAATGTGTTAGTAAAATTGTCTATACCAGTTTGAATATCTAGTTGACCTGTAGAATCCGAGGGTTCAAGAGTAATGGGTCAAGAGGCCTCCATCTGAGTCGGTTCTGAAGGGGAGTTCGTCAATGAATTCGACCTGGGGCAGTACCGAAAATCTTGAAAGCGATTTCTCAGTTATTTTTATTTTATTTTTTTTTCTTCTGTGTTACGTTTTCTACCGCACCATCATTTCCGAGGGAAGTATTAGCGATTTCTTCTGCTTCTTCTAAACTATAATGAATTCCTCTGAATTTAAAGAACCCTTTTTTATAGGTAGCAATTTTATCCATTCCCTTTAATTTAGTAATACAGTTATAAATTCGCTTCCCTTCTTCTCTTTCTTCTTTAGTCCTATCATGACTGACTCTTAGGCCCCTCTGCTGAAGAGCCTCTCTTTTAGTCATAATATATTTCTTAGCCATATAACTGTTGAGGGAGATTAGTACAGGCTTGGGTTCTGGTCCTTTTCCTAAAAGGAAACAATTGTTGATCGTTTGTTCGGTTAAACAGACACCTATTTCTTGAAAGTTTTTTACAATTTTTAATGACAAATTCTCATTTTCAGAATACGGTAAGTTATTAACCAGAAAGTTATTTCGTTTTTTCTCCTTTCTTAACATTTTTATTTCTTTTTCAAGGAAGCTTATTTTTTTATCTTGGTCCTGACATTTTTTCCTTAATTCTGATACCTCATCCAGTAACGAGTTCAACAACTCAGTTAATTTATTTAATGCGGTTTTAGATTCCGAGTTATTTTTATTAATAGTTATAAGAATTTCTTCGTTTGTAATTGTCATATTTATTGTTATTTATAGAAGCTGCAATGAAACCTTATTGTAAATATTTACAGCTACCTTCCTCTCTTGCAGCGTGGTGGGGGAATTCCAATCACAGCCTGCTTCTCTTATCTCCCTGAGAGCCCTGATTTTATATATACTATAAAACTTAATTATTGGATGTTCTAGTCACAATTTGTAAATGAAACTTGAAGGCTATGAACATAGACACTTTATACGTAAGCCACTCAAATTGCGTTTCGATCTGACACGATTTAACAATACTTTTGCCAATAAGAACGGGATCGATCTTCACTCTATGGCAGCTCGGGCCAGACTCCCAACTGGAAGATTAGCAAAATTGCAATTATAAAATATGTATACTTATTCAAAAATTATTTTTTTTTTATTAACTAGGAAGGAATATTGATTTTCATGAAAATTATACATATTGTTAAACACATAAAATTCAGGCTATTTGGCAAATGTATCGAAAACGAGATTTTTTTCAGATTCATTAGTTACCATACACCTGACGATTTCTTCAAAATTAAGAAGAATAGTTTCTTCATTCTTCCTATTTCTTTTATTTTTGTTTATATGCTGTGTAGTGTATTCCAATTATTAAAAAGTAGAGGCATGTCATAAAATTGACATTAATGTACATATCGCCTTCCAGTTTGGGAACCTCTTCCTTAAAAAATCTAATGAAGATATATATTTATTTAATTTTTGTTTTTGTTTCCCCCGCAGGATTATTGGCAACATTTATATTTTAGATTCTCGTATATTGTTTTATTGATTTTAAATATTCCAGTGTTTTTTTTTTTTTTTTTTTTGACAGCTTTCTTGTTGTCCCTAAGAATTTCCTTCAAAGTACCTCCCCAAGCCATATTTTTTCTGTGCTTCAGAGGGCTTTGCAATCTAAAAAAAACGTGTCATATCGTTATTTACACATTGCATATTTTGCATATTGGTTTGGTATGTGTGAGACCTTTTATAAAATAACCTAGTGAGAATTCACAGTTTCCTGTTATTATCTGACTAATGACAGTTTCTTCCCTACGTGATTCTCTAATTGAGGTGGCCATTTGATTGGGATCCTCTTTAGGGGCCTTTAGAGTTTAGCAACAAGATGGTCCCAGTTTGCCTGACACGTTCCATAAATTTGCAGTTTTATTTTTTTAATGGAATTTGGTCTTTAAATGTTTACAATTTTGTGCGATTATTTTGAAAACACAATGTCACACCAATGCGACTCAGAATATTAATGAAAAAGAAAGAAAATGTAGCACTTAAAAGCTGCTCAGGTTAGATTGGTAAAAAAAAAAAAGGATGAAAATTACATCAAAATTTACTCAGCTCTAAGGAAAACTCAATCCTCCAATTGGTCAGAGGCATCAGATTGTTGCCTCCAGTATTTATTAAGGTAAAAGATAGTGAAAGCTAATATTTGGAAAATAAAATGAAAAATTCAAAAGAAAATTGGTGTCCAATAGAGATAAAGAAACATTATTCGTAAATTTAAGGTTATTTTGCTCATTCTATGTTCACACACTAACGTCATAATATGAAAATATAATAATAATGTTTTGGAACATCGTTCACAGATTAACGATATTTTTTTCTTAACAGGCATTACTGGAAAAGTTCGCCAGTGAAACCTCCATGTGATAGGAAATGTAAGAAGCAGATGTTATGGGATCTAAGATTGGGAAGATCTCATGTCAGGGAGTCTCTCCGCCTAGACCTGGAAAGTAGGAGAGATTCCCAGACCAAAAAAGGATGGAGAGCTTGGATTAACAACATTTTAGCATTATCGTATGTAAAATCTGCTTTTTAAACTGTAACAAAGCTGCTTCTTGGTTGAGGGATCTTGGCTGGTGATAGTCACCATTGTAAATAAGAATTTAAAGGGAGTGACATCTAATAATTCAATGATTTTGTAAATCACAGAATAATTTTATATTTTTCACCTCTGTATTGTATACCTTTGATTGAGATGAGTACTGACAAAAACCTATAACTGTAAATAAAATTTAGAATGTGCTAAATATCCTAAACAACAACAAATACAGTAAATTTTCAATTATTTTCATATAGCCATTCCACGTCAATTCAGCAGAGGCTTGAGCCTCAACATCTCAGATTTTCTTGAAATTTGGTATATGTGTACTACTTGTATCTAATAGGACAATTGTAAAATATTACTGAGATATGTCTATCCGTTTTTAAATTATTGATCTCTAAAGCCCTAAAAAATAGGTCCAGCAACAGAAAGAATCTGGTGCGTGCGCGCAACACACAACACACAACACACAACTTTCACTTACCAATTTACTTAAATTAGAAATTGATGTGTTTTGTTTATTGCCATAGCTGTAGATATTTTCCAAATTTGACTAGGACTATGAGATTGGTGTCGTTTAACAACGCATTCCATGCCGTTTCATATGCTATAGAACAATGTATAGGTATGGTTGTGTTTGTCTTTTCGAAGAGAGAAGAGCTCTTTTTAACAGAGAAGGTAAGGTAGGTACCTACTATTCATTTATTTATAAGTATTAAAGTTCTTTTTACTTTCACATACCTATATTAATTAATTTAATTTAATTTAATTTATTTAACAACTCTCCTCTGCCTTTATGGCAATACGGGCGTTTGCAGTTGTGGGGTGGTAGGCATAACTAGCAACCCACCGCTTCAATAGAAACAATAGTCTATTTCTTCGTTTCTTTAGTCTCTCTTCAATTGAGCCTCATTCCGGTGGTCTCCCAGGTGCAACTCCTCTTCTTCCCAGAGTGAAGTGGGCTGGTCCAAGGACTTCCTCCCACCCGTAGATGAAGGACTTAAAATGAGGAAACCTGTCGTCCGTGACGAGCTGAGGGAGATCGCTCTCCGTCATAGCGTAGAGTCCTGTCTCCCTCATTAGCATGGCCCTCAGTGCCTCATAGGCGGTATAAGAAAGTACGATATGCTCGGCGGTCTCCGGCACTCCGTAACTTGGGCACAGGGGATCGATATTTATACCGTGGTCTGCGAGCTTAGCTCGGAAACCCCCATGCCCGGTGAGAATCTGTGAGATCCAATAGTCCGGGAGGATCCAAGTTGCTTCTAATCGTGATCCGACAGTGGGGAAGTATTTTCTCAAGGTAGCCCCCTTTTGAGAGGTCGTCCACCGTCGGTTCCATTCCTCTAGTTTATCCTCCTGGAGGATCCTCTTCCATTTGCTGGGTTCATCTGCTATTCTCACTCGGATGTTTTCTGGTAGATCCGCCAAGCCTTGCCTTTTAAAAACATATTATCATCAACGCGAACCAAGACTGAGCCAGCTTTGGTCGCTCGGACGATTGATACCTTTACCCCTATTTCATTTGGTGACGGCAATCCATGAATTATATCAGATGGTCTCTTGCCCGCCCCGCCAATAGTGATGTATGTTGATCTGGGAATTTGGGTCGGTTTTGACGGCAAGGATCTTACGATCTCTGCTATCGTTAGCGGTTTCTTCGGTCCTTCAGAGCCTTTTTCCAGTCCTTTTGGAGTTTCTCGTTGCACCTGTAAATTTTGAGATTTGTTAGCAATAGTTGTTTTTTCCTTTTCTTCTTGCTTGTAACGAGTTGGAATTGCTCATTATCAAGAACCGTCGAAGGCATGTCCACCCCTCGAGATGTTTGCGGTTCCGCAGATGGACCGGACCTGCTTTAGGTTCCAGACATTGAGGAGGTACATTGTCCTTACCTTGTGCCGAAAGGGCCTTAACAATTTTCGGTACAGAGGTCTCAACAACGATATTTGTCATTAATTCCCCAACTGACTCAGATGACAATGCATCCTGTATTGCCCTTTGGGCATGGGAAGTTACTTGTCTATAGCCCACGCTCTCCCTGTCTTCTAATCTTTCGACAAGACTTTGTATTTTATTGTTGATATAGTCTTTGATACTACCTACGGATTTCTTTTCATGTTTATTAATGTATACTCAGAGGTTATCCTGTATACGCTTGGCGTCCTTAAATAGATTACCTACCTCTTCCAATATCATCTCAGAACCAGGAGAAACCTTCCTGGCCCTTTATAGATTACTTTTGCAGCCTTTAGAAGCTGCTGCTTCATCCTCAGGTGAAGCACTATCTATTAACATGTTTTGTGATAACTTATATTACCAATGCACTTTTCCACACTATATACACACTGTGTAATACTTGTGCTTACTTTCCTGTAGGTCCTACTGAATTTCCAATCACTTAAGTTCAAGAAAAAATAAATAGTTTAAAACACTGCAGAACCTTAACCTATGAAATTTCAAACTAAGTAACTGTAAAACAAATTTAGATATGAACATTAACGAAAAGCATAAATATAATACTAAAACATGAACGAAACACTGGAACAAACAATTAAACAAACACAAACAATTCAAATAGCAAAATAGTAGGTTATCACACAGCAACCTCATATAACCTCATATAACATATAAAAAAAGTGTGTGTGTGTGTGTGTGTGTGTGTGTGTGTGTGTGTGTGTGTGTGTGAACAGACTAGTTCAAAAACTATAAACCGTGCGAACTTGAAATTTGGTATTTAGTGTAGGTATATGCCCGCGATGTTACAGCGAAAATTTTATCAAAAATTCTCAAAGGAAGGGAGTACTTTATTTAATAACTTTTTACGTTTTTTTCGATTTTCAAAAAAACGGCTCTAACGATTTACATCAAACTGGGTATTTGATGTATGTATATGCCAAAGATGTGATAGCCAACATTTCATCAAAATTGATCAACCGGAGGGGGGACTTTACTTAATAAATTTTGAATCATTTTCACATTCCTTTTACATTTCTTTTATTTACTCAAAAACGGCTTTAACGATTTTGATCAAACTGGGTATTTGATGTATGTATATGCCAAAGATGTGATAGCTTAGATAGATAGATAGATAGATAAGAATAGATAAGAATAGAATAGATTTCATCCAAATTGGTCAAACGGAGGGGGCACTTTATTTTATAACTTTCTTTCCAATTTTTACGTTTTTTTTCGATTATCTCAAAAACGGCTTTAACGATTTTCATGTAATTCGTCATGTTTAGTGAAAATGAGGTGTTCTTTAATATCAGTAAAGCTTTATCATTATTAAAATGTTCTAGAGGGGCTTAAATGGCTTAGGGGCCTTTTTTTTTTTTTTTTTTTTTTTTTTTTGTTTCCTATAAAGTACCTTTGTTTTTGTTTATATGGAGAAATTAACTGTCTCTCGTAACGCCTAAAAATAAAAAATGGCTAAATATGAGATATGATAAAAACCAAGTAAACATATAGAGGAGAAAAAAAGTAAAATATTCAGTCAACTCATAAAACACGTTGAGCCCACGCTCAAGTAGTGCGTCTTCAATGACACACCATTGTTCATAATTAAACCCATTCTGTTCATTTAATGGAAATTATTTGTTTCTTGGTAATTAAATGAAATTTTCAACAATTAGGTACATAGAGAATTATAAAATCAGTCGACTATGGAGTATTATGCTTACATTGCCGAATTATCTCAAATTTAAGTAATTCAAGTAAAAACTTTTATTTAATAATAAAAGAAATTAGTGTTTGTGAAGAAATAAAATATAAATGTGGAAAAATGTGTAACTTTGAGAAATGGCATTACACAATTTCTAATCTAAGTAAGTTGGTAAGTGTAAGTTGTGTGTTGCGCGAACGCACCAAATTTTTCTTATTATTATTATTAATTTATTTTTTTATTTTTTTTTTTGGTCTTTTCGTGCATATACACCTATTTAAAATATGAACGGGAAGGAACCACCTAGCCCGCATCCGCAGCCCCGAAAAAGAGGTAGAATGAAATCGCCCGTGACAAAACTGTTATCTCATCGGACGAGAGGGCTCAGATATTACCCACTTACATCGTAATTTCAAGGAAAGACGAAAATAATTTCAAAAATGTCTCACCTTTTTTTTTTTATAAACAAATTTATAACCAACACAGTAGGGCAAATGAAAAATAAAAATAAAATGAGGGATGGCCATTTGTTAATTGAAACCTCTAATACGAAACAGACCGAAAAGCTCTTAGCAATTACAAACTTTGGTCGACAATTCGAGGTTCATTCAAGCCCACACAGGTCTGTAAACTACTCGAGAGGCGTCATTAGATGTTTTGATTTGCAATTTACAACATTAGAAGAAATTTTATTTTTATTTATTTATTTTTTTTTTTTTTTTGGCTTCAAGATTCTGTCCAAATCCTACCTAGCCAGTAGAAGAAATTAAAGACGAACTTAAAGACATCATCACTGATGTAATAAGAATTAAAGTTAGAAAGGATGGTGTTGAAAAATACACTCATACATATACATATAATAACTTTCAGTACTCCTAAGGCCCCTGAAAATATAAAAATAGGGTTTTTGACCATGAACATACAACCGTACATTCCAAACCCTGTGCGTTGCTATAACTGCTTAGGTTTCTCCCAAGTAATCAAAGATGTAAAAAAAATTCTGTCTGTGCCAACTGTGGGCAAACTCGACATTCCGAGAATGCAAATTGTGAAAATTCCACCAAATGTATCAATTGCAATGGTGAACATAACGCTCTTGACCGCAAATGTCGAGCTTTTCTTTTACAAAAACAAACAAAGGCAATACAAACAAACCAAAAAATATCTTTTACCGAGGCAAACAAATTTTTAAAAACCAAAAATCCTTCCGTTTTCCAAACATTTTATTCATCAATAATAAAAAGTTCTAATAAAAAAGATATTGGTATTCAAGTAGACTTTGCCTTTACACATGCAACAGTTAAATCGATGGTTACAACTTCAAATAATCAAGTTCCAAAACAATCCGTTCGGCTTACCTCGACTTCGGTCGGCACCGCGCTCTCTCTTGCGCGTTGAAGAAGGATGTGAGGCTATTACGAATGAAATCATGCGGACAGCTCAGGCATCAATACCAATGACCAAAGGTATGCCAAAAAGAAGACCTCCAGTTCCACGATTTAATGAAGAATGCAAAAAAGCTATTAAAAATTGTCGTAGGGCTTACAAAAGATTTCTAAAATGCATGGATAACGAAAACCTTATCGAATATAAAAAAAATAGAGCTATATGTAAAAAAACATTTAATTACTTCAAAAATGATTCATGAAAAAAATTCGTCAGTTCCATAAACTCCACTAAAAGTTCCGCAATTATCTGTAAAAAAGTTCGCAAACTAACTAAAAACTCCTCGTTTCCCCGCCTAGCCTTAATAGTAGTAGGAAATGGTCAATTGATTGATAATCCTTTAACTGTATCCAATACTTTTTCTCCCAAATATATAATAATAACAGAAACAATCCTGATACCGTTATCTCGCCTCACAGGACACCGAGACTTGTATTAACCCAGAGCACTCAACCTTGCCATACAACCTGAAATTTACTATATGGGAACTAAAAGATATCTTAAACACAGTCAAAGGATCATCACCTGGTCCAGACAAGAACATTACGAAATGATAAAAAATTTGCCAAGTTTTCCTTGGCATGCCTTTGAAATGGCTTCTCGACTACTACAAGCGTATATGGTGCACGGGAGGATTTCCAAATAGCTGGCGGAGCTCGCTTGTGGTTCCCATCTTAAAAAATGGAAAAGACAGGAGAATGCCAACAAGCTATCGCCCGATCTTCCTCACCAGCTGTCTTAGCAAAACCATGGAACGGATGGTCAACAAAAGACTGATGTGGATGATAGAACAGAACAAATTAATACAGCCTTTTTAATCCGGATTCTGCAAAGGCCGATCCACGATGGATTACTTGGTTGCACTGGAGGCGGAGGCACAATATGCCTTTGTCAATTCGATTTGGAAAAAGCTTTCGATAATATTGACCATCCAGCCATACTACATAAATTAACACGTTGAGCGCCACGTCAGCCATCGGTGGCTGACACTGGATTTTCCGTTCAGGCCGCGCCAGCCACCTGTTTCAAGGAATTACAAAATTTACTTGATTTTGACTCATCACAGGATCAATGGATTTCATTAAAACATGGTAAACATAAAAACGATTCTCCTTTACAGGTGTTACAAAATGTGACAACTCGCTTAGTCTTTTTCCTGGCCATTTCTCCACCATATTTCGACGCTCAGGGCTAATGAAAATTTTGTTCTGTACGGGGCCAACTGGTTTTTCCGAACTGGTTTGTCGTAAAAGAAATACCGGTCAAAGCGTACTAGCGGGGCAAACGATAAAAAAAAAAAAACAGACTTGGCGCTTACGGGTCGAATGATTGCCTACAGGGATTTAGTTCTAAACGCAAGTTATCTTCTACTGCGATAAGCAAACTTGTCCCTACAATACCAGCGCTTCTAAGCAGCGCGCGTGGCCTGGCGGGAACTTCCTCAACGTGTTAAGGTCAACGGGTATATCAGGACAAATGTTCCGGAATTAGTTTACATTCAGCAGTTTTTGGCTAACCGTCAGTTCAGAGTTAGGGTAGGTTGTGAAATTTCCGAAAGCCGCAATCAAAACAACGGTGTACCTTAGTCCAACCCTATTCTCTCTAGCAATAAGCAACCTTGGGCTTAACCTCCCAAGAGGGGTAAAACCATTATTATTTGCCGACGATTTGGCCATTATCTACCGATCTCATGACATTTCAGACATACAAAACATAATTAAAGAATCCCTCGATAGAATTAGCAACTGGTCCACATTCATAGGTCTTCAATTCTCTCCAGAAAAAACCAAATGTCTCTTATTCAGCCGAAAAAGAAATATTCCGCCGTATCTCGAATTGTAATTAGGAAATGTTCTACTACCATTCAATAACCACCACAAATATTTAGGACTGACATTTGATAGAAAATTAACCTGGAAACAACACATAAATACAATAAAAACATCAGCCTCAAACAAACTAAAGATACTTCGTATTGTGTTACAATTCATATTCATATCTGTGGTACAACTTGGGGATCAGACAGGGATACATTGTTAAAGCTCTACCGGGCACTGGTATGTTCGGAACTTGATTATGGGTCGTTTGTGTACGGATCCGCCCGTCCACAAATCTTAGCCAAGCTCGACTCCATTCACCACGCCGGAATTAGGACTTCGACAGGAGCTTTTCGAAAGAGTCCCATCCTCAGCCTGTGTTCTGAAGTCTTCCTCCCCTCATACTCAGGAGACAAAAATTAGCTATCCAATATGTTTCTAAATTGTACCAACATACTGATAACCCCAGGCACAAATACATATTTAAATCTAAATTCACTTCTACTTTTCGTAATAAACCGAACTCGACACTTCCTCTCGCAGAAAGAATCTCCTTCGCAACCGAGTTCCTTAAAGATATATCTGTGTATAAAATAGATACATGTTCATCTCCCTGGACTAATAGACCTCCCAAAATATACTTACAACTAAACAAATTCCGCAAACAAGATACACCAACCGTACAATATCAGGAACTGTTCCGAGAACTTATCCAGTCTTTACGACACCACACTGCAATATATACAGACGGTTCGAAGTCCGATATCTCCACAGGATCTGCCTTCATAACACCTAATTCAACCCATAAGAAAAAACTTCATCACCTATGCAACATCTATTCTGCCGAACTAAACGCCATTGCATCCGCGTTACACTTCTCTATGACCAATATACCAACAGACAATATAGCAATCATTTCCGACTCAAACAGCGCACTATAGCTACCTGTTTTTTACAACAAATATAAAAAATTTAAAAGATGCCTTTTTTGAGAAAAATGAAATTAAAATTTTAAACTAGGTTTCTTTTTACCTTTTTAATTTTTTAATTTCTTTAGTACCAACCTATATATTGTTGTATAGCATACCGAACGGCATGGAATGCGCTGTTAAACGACACCAATCTCATAGTCCTAGTCAAATTTGGAAAATATCTACAGCTATTTTTAATCATGATTTTTTCTGTTTCTGGACCTATTTTTGGGGGGTTGTAGAGACCAATAATTCAAAAGCGGATAGTAACATCTCATTGAGATTTTACAATTGTTCTAGTTGATACAAGTAGTACACATATGCCAAATTTCAAGAAAATCTGACATGTTGAGGCTCAAAATGATATATTTTTGTGTTGATTTGACGTGGAATAGCCCTATTGTTTCATATTATCCCATATTAATTTTAATATAGTTTTTGAAACTATGCCATCACCTTTTACATCCATATTTTTATATACATACAAGCAGACCTGACCGCGCGTTGCTGTGGCTCAGTAGCTATTCTTCTAATACAGTCAAATCAAAATTGGCTGATCTAAAAACCAACGGGATTTAAAATAGAACTATAGGCCAAATTTAAAATTGTTTGGTAAAGAAGTTAGAAGGGTTAAAGTTTTTATTGTAAAATGGAAAAGGAAGTACTAAAGAATATAATTGGAATAAGGCGTAGTGCAATCATAATAGACAGCGAAAATGAACCGAATTAATCTTTTGCCATAATTCATATACAAGGGGTACTACAAAAGTTTTGCAATGTAACTTAACAGAAAGACCCAGGAGGCTGCAAGTTACTGATTGTTCAGACCTATCCATGCCTGCATACTAGCCGCCAGTATCACATCTCTGGGCTCAGTTGTTCATTAGCAGTGACAGATTAAAGTGCGTATAATGGCAAAGTGGTCACGTAGTGAAGTAAGGGCAGTTTTGTAATATAATTTTGTGCGCGGTTTAAGCATAGATCAATGCTTAGAAGAAATGAAGATTGCATTGAATAATGATTGTCCACATCATACGATTATATTTAGATGGTACAGAGAATTCGAAAGGGGCAATTTCACTCTGAAGAACGCTGAGAAAGATGGAAGGCCGCGAACGTCTGTAACAGAGGAAAACATTTCTGCTGTGAGGAAAATGCTTGGTGAGGACCGTCGAGTGACATGCCAACCTGTTAGAGGAGACATTATGCCTTCATGCATCAGCAATTCATTCAATTCTGAGAGACCATTTGAAGGTTAAAAAAACTTTGTTGTCTTTGGGAGCCCCATAGTCTAACGGAAGAGAACATGACTCATCGTGTGACTTGTTGCCGATAGATGTTGAAACTATTTGATAAGAGACATTCTACATATGTGAACAGCATCGTGACTGGTGACGTAACTTGGCTATACTATTATGATGTGCCGACCAAGGCTCAAAACAAAGTTTGGGTATTTAACGATGAGGATACACCTGTATGATCGGTGTATCTAGCAGGTCAAGTGGAATTGTAGAGCGTGTTGTTTGGAGACACAGAAGACAGTCATAGAGTCTATGAAAAACCTGAGACCTAAGTTGGCAGAGCTGGTTTAATGACAGGTTTCGACGTATGGAGAAGTGTATTAAATGTGGTGGAAATTACTTTGAGAAAATTAAATAAATTAAGCTGTATTGCAAAACTTTTGTAGTACCCTTTGTATTAATTCATTCATATTTGGGCAAAAGGGGTTGTCATAAAAAAAAAATTGTTTGTATCGTCTACTTAAAATTCATAATTTACTATAATTTATTCGTTTTCATAATTTATTACAGTCTCTGTTGAAATAATATAGTTTTATTTATTATTCTGGAATAAAGAAATACAATCAGAAAGAATTTATAATGATTTTCAATAGCTTGGTATATCGTTGTTTAAGCTTCACATTTTGATGACTTGATACCCTTTGGCCCAAACACCAGTGAATCAAATTCAGAATATAACATGGTTCTACCTGAAACAGGTTATGAAAAGTTCTCAAACCATGTGAAAAAAACCCTATGTTCTTACACTACTACTTATCAAAACAAAATATTTAATTTTATAAATGAGATGATTTATAACTTTTATAATAATAATTTACATTTTTCTTTATTATTAGAATTCACAATTTCTATTTATTGTAGTGTTGTAAGGGTGCACAATGATTTTGGTTAACCTGTCTTTTGGTAAAACAAATAGATTTGATGTTTTCCCCACACGTGAAAACGTCACATAATTGCCCATGTAGAAAACACGGATTTTTTAAGTCCAAGCTGGAAAAAATAGATTTGCTTACTGGATACTTCCCACCCTAAATATCCAAAAAAAAATTAAGCTTTCTGTCAGTAAATCAACTTACATCGCCATCTGTTGGAAATTTATAGAACTTACAAATAATCACACTCAATTGTAGTATAATAAGCATTTAATTATCAATAAAAGAAATATTAAAGCCAATAGTCGAGATAAATATCTTTCTTTTATGTTGGACAAAACTACAGACAATGAGCAAAATTTCATCAAAATCGGTTGAGTAGTTTCTGAGTTTACCTCCGACAAACATCGGGACACGAGATTTTCATATATATAAGGATGATACGAGCAGTCCCAGCCACAGGTTGCAGTGGCTCAGTAGCAATAATGCGTTGAATTTATTATATCCTATTCTTTTTAATACAATCAAATCAAAATTCAATTATAAAGATAACGTTTCAGCTAATCTTAAAATCAACGGGATTTAACCCATAACCAGTATGGTGGGGTCCTAGGAGCCCCAACTAGTTTTTTCTCTAATTTCCATTGGGGATGCTATGAGGAGCTGTGTACCTATCAGGTACTGTGCAGAAGCAGTAGCAGTACAGTACAGAAGCAGTAGCTTTTGAGCTGTTGACAGAAGTGGTGGTTCTGTCATAAGTGATTTATGATTATTATTCAACTATTAGTAGAGCATGGGGTCCCTCTGACCCCACCATACCGTTAGCGAACCTTTTTTATTAAAAATAATTGACTTTGTTTCAGTCGAAAATGGCGTATTCCCAAAGACAGTCGATGAATGTTAACGATCCCAATTTTCTGCAATGGCTTAAAGATGCTATGAGCGACCGGAAGTAACCAGGACTTAAATCCAGATTTAGAAAGTGACCATGATTTGTTTAGTTTCCTAAATGCATCACTACGGTTAATGACGAAACTGGAAAGCCTGAAATAATACATTATTATAACGCCACAAAAGGAGCGATCCATGCTCTTGACAAGAAGTGTACAGTACTCTCGAGTAACAGAAGAAGCAGGAGGTGGGCTCTAATTGTTTCTTACGCAACTTTGAATGTTTCTTCTGTAAATTCATACCTAATTTATTCATCATTGCCAGAAAACAGACAATTGTCAAGATTTGATTTTATTCAAAATTTGGAGAGGCAGCTGATTGAACCAGAGCTTCAGAGGAGAGTAAGAAATTTGCACATTCCGCATGATCTTAGACAATCGATTGCTAGGCTGGAAAATTACCAAATCCCAAAGCCTTCAGCTTCAGGTACGAGAATTAGGTATGGGAAGAGCCCAAGGAGCAGGGATAAAAAAACAAAGGTTTACTGTGCTCATTGCAGTACTCCAATATGCATGGATTGTGCCAAGAGTGTCTGTGATGAATGCCTGTACTACTGCTTGTGATTTGTATAATTTTTTTTTTTTATTATCTTCTGTCCAATTTTTTAATGTTCCTTATATAGCAAATGATAAAAATCAATCACTATTCTCTATGATATTTCAAGTACTCATATCTTAATTATAATGTTGAATATTTAATGTAATTTTCATTTTCACAGTTTTGCGTTTTGGTAAATATACTTTTTTATAAAATAAAAATTTTAATTTTTGGTGTTCTATTCCATTTAGATACCTTAAGGTATGATGTGTGGCTGTAAAAAAAAAAATGTTTTCATTTTAATTGAACATTTACAGGGAGCATCTTGAACTAACTAATATTGGGGTCCCGGTGACCCCATCTTACTGGTTATGGAACAACTTATGGACCATACCAGTTACTGGTTAAAATAGAACTTTACACCAAATTTAAAATTGTTTGGTAAAGAATTTAGAAGGGTTAAAGTTTTTGTTTTTTACCTTTCATATTTGACTATAGTAAGTATTAATGATCCATTCATTTAGCACTTACTGGCTTGTTTCAGCAGAGGTGAGATTAAATATAAGTAACTCATGTAAAAGGAACTAATAAAGAATATAATTGGAAGAGGGTTTAGTACAAACACAATAGACAGTTAGCTAAAATGTACCAAAGTAATCTTTTGTCCTAATAAATATTAATTAAATTCAGAATATAACACATGATGAAATGAGATATCATCTACTTGTTGAGGTTCTACCAGAAACAGGTTATGAAAAGCGAGCAACCTCAAACCATGCTGAATGTGAACCATGCTACTTATTAAAATATAAAAATTTAATTTTATAAATGAGATAGGTAAAGTTAATTTATAACTTTTTACAACAATGATGTACATTTTTTTATTATTAGAATTTACAATTTCTATTTACTGCAGTGCTAATAGGTGCACAATGATTTTGTTTAACCTGTCTTTTGCTAAAACCGTGGGAAAACGCGTTTTTTCCTAGTCCAAGCCGGAAAAAATTTCTGCTTGATCATCCTAAATATCGAAAGAAAATGAAATGTGACAATAAATAAACTTACACTCCATCTGTTGGAAATTTATAGGACTTCAAATAATCACACTCAACTGTAGTATAATAAGTATTTAATTTGCAATAAAAGAAATATTAAAGCCAATAATCGAGATAAATAACTTTCTTTTAAGTTGTACAAAACTACAGACAATGAGCAAAATTTCATCCTAATCGGTAAGGTAGTTTCTGAGTTTACCTCCGACAAACATCGGGACACGAGATTTTTATAGGTATAAAGATATACAAAAACGGTGTCCCAGACTTGATGTTCCAGGCTAATACCTCTGCAGCTTATTGTTAATTTTATTAAACCAATAAATAAATCAAGAAAAGGTTACAATAAATTCTCAAGGTTGTATGTATTTTTGCTTTCTTTTCATTTTTTATTCTAATTACTAGCTAAATGCTAAAACTCTCTGCTGTGGCCCACTAATATCAACTTGTAGAAAAGTAATTACATTTTAATAATTTAAAATAGGCGATTATTTGGGATAATATTATTTATATGTAATATTTAAAAAAAATTACGTATTCTTTAATTTAAAGTAGGCTATTATTTGGAATGATATTTGGGGTAAATTTCACCAGAATATACTTATTTACTTATCTAAAAGTTGATACTTTTACAAAATGTAATATTTACATATCTACTGCACAGGAAGGAGCTATGTGGATTCCTTTTTATTTGTATTTTTTGTATTCCATTTTACTTTTATTTTATTTCAATTATTAGCTAAACCCTAAAACGCTTTGCTGTAGCTCAGACTAATATAAACTTTTAGATAAGTAAATAAATTTATTCAGGTGAAATTCACCCCCAAATAGGTAGGTACAGATACTGAAGTGTGGCTGATGGGAGGAGCCTATTTTTAAAGATCGTGCAGTGGGCGGAGCTCAGCTATCTCCCTTTCGGCTGGGAAATTCTAATCAGCTGATGCCCCCACCACCTTACCGCTATTTCCCCTCCTTTTTAAAAACAGTACGCCTTGCTTGAGTGTTCCCGTCATTTTTACGGAAAAAGCCATCTTACCAATTCTCCAATTGTCACATCGATATTTCAGTTGCTACTTTTAATGCCATATAGTTCTCCGACCTTTGAAATAACGGCCTTTAGAAATAACAGAGCATTAGAAACCTCTGTTAAGCTAGCAGGACCTAATCAGCAGAATCCAATGGGACAAATTAAAGGATTTAGTGCTCATTTTGTGCTGCAAGAAAAAAATGTATACCTCTTTTGCAGAAATTAACCCTTTTGGAGAAATTCTTGGCGCTGCTAGCTTTATATCAAGCTAGCAGGACCACAAAAAAAATTAATAAAAAAAAATTTAACCTGGAATCATTAGTGGTAATTTTTGCAAGAAAAAATAATGAAAGTCGTGTCAATTTATCGAAATTCGCATATTTTAATTACTATGCGCTTAAAAATCGAGAAAGGAAGAAAAAAAAAACGTCGCTATTCGGAACTGACACAAATTCTAAAAACTATTTATTCTAGAAGTGTGATATCAAGCAAACATAATGGTGTAAGATTCATAATATTCTGCTCGCTTTAAATAATGAAATTTAAATAATGAAACTCGTAAATAGTGGGTACCGCAAAGGATCTTGAAATCTTGAACAGAGTTAACTAGGCCGAAGAGAAACGAACATCTTTCCTACTAAAACTAAATTAATATTCAATAGTTCTACTAAATATTTTTTTAATAATATAGTTTATTCCTTAATTTTTTTATAACCATTAAGTATGTTTGTTCAAAATTAAAATTAACATGCTTAATGAAAATGTATATAAGATTAAGAATTTCATTGTATTTAGTTAGTTATAAGTATAGATTTCTACTATTTTATTTTCTGAACAAAATCTAATAATAATCTTTACTTATCATTTATTCAATCATACCAGTCTAGGTACAAATATTATTAAGTACCTTGCCGCTTAAATTGTCTAAGTATTAATTAATGTTGTTGATTTGTTTGATGGAAAATATTCTTCTGTGATCAATGAATACCTCAGTGAAATGTTCCCAAAGTAAATAGCAGCAATTTCTAAGGAACTTAGTGAATCAAAAATAATTTCTACTTCTTAAATTGAAACCTAGATTTTGATTAAGTAATGTTGTTTAATGACAGGTTAATGTTGAAATAAAATAAAGAATAAAGACTATAAATAAGAATAGGAAGAAATTCAATTAAAGGTTGCTGATAGATAGGTACAACATAAATTTATTATTAAAAGAAACAAACATTTGAATAATTAGAACGGATAATACCGTAAAACGAGGTGACTTTGTGACTAATGGAGTGACTTTGTGACAAGCCTATTTTTCTACAGTTTTTGAATTTCCCTCCTTAAAAAGAATCAGGTTAAGCAATTCAGTGTACTTGTCAGTTGGTCAGTAATGTGCTGCAACCTACTCGCCACATATGGACCTCTATAACTTCTTTCATTCCATTTATCATGGTGCTTTATTTTAAAGTTTCAACTAAATGAAAACAATCAAACATATATGCAATAAAGCAACATGGTAAATGGAATGAAAGAAGCTATATGTGGCCAGTAGGCTGCAGCACATTACTGACCAACTGACAAGTACACTGAATTGCCTAACCTGATTCTTTTTAAGGAGGGAAATTCAAAAACTGTAGAAAAATAGGCTTGTCACAAAGTCACCGCATTAGTCACAAAGTCACCTCTTTTTTCGGTAATGAAATTAATCTAGAATCAAGAACATAAATTAACTTAATTTTTAATTAAAACAAAGGAAGCTTCAATAAAATAAACCAAAGAAAGAAAGAAAAAAACTTAAGTATAAACTTATTATGTTAATAATTACAAGCAAGGCCTTTAGGATTAAGAACATTAAAGAGTTCAAATGAAATAGTAATAGGTGGCCACCGCGATGAAATAATTGAAGGAATAATTCAATTTGATTGTCTGTGAATTATAGGCGAACATAACAAAGAAATTGTCTTGAGAGCAATACTTCATCTGCGAGCGACACTTTCAAATAAATAACCACTACGGCGAAAGAAAAAAATAAGCAAACAGGAGATGGTAAGATCTTACGACTTAGCCTCGGTGCAGGTGAGCCACCGCACAGTGGTCCAAAAAAGCTGAAAATGGGGAAAAAACCTAATATCTATTTAATCACATTGTTAGCGGCTTGGAACCACCCGCGTATTAATTTTTTGAAGTGCCGAATCTTATGAAATCAAAATCAGTGCAATGGGACCACCAGATCAAGTCTAAATTTGAGACCAAAAAGTCAAAAATTCGTGTTTGGTACAGTCGTATGTTTTTTGAGGTGCCGAATCTAACGAAATCAGTATCAACGAAATCAGAGCATCAGATCAAGTTGAAATTTTACGTAGAAAATAAAAAATATGGATAGATAATTTTTATTTAACATTTTTATGTACAATAATACAAATAGGGTATAATTATTTAATCTTGGTTAAGTAAATTTTATACTTCCTCGGTTGGCTCTTTTTTTTATACTTGTATACTGGTCTTAAATCCGTAATGTATGGATCGCTTGTAACAAATAATCGGTGGAAAACATATTCATATCTTGCGACTCGAGATATTCTCCTGGAATGATGTTCTCCCTACTGCTCATAATTTTTTTTTCTACTCTCCATGAGCCTCTTCTGACAGGGAACCAATACAAAGAGCTGCGTGCTCAACTATGTCTGCTCCATGGAAAATAATTTTGTGGACGGTCGATGGTGCGTGTGTGTGTGAACAGACTAGCTCAAAAACTATAAACTGCACAGACCTGAAATTGGGTATTTAGTGTATGTATATGCCCGTGATCCGACAGCCGAAATTTCATCAAAATTAGTTAAACGAAGGGGCCACTTTACTTAATAAATTTTGTCCCATTTTCACGTGTTTTTTTTATTTACTCAAAAACGACTTAGACGATTTTGATCAAACTGGGTATTTGATGTATGAATATGCCCGCGATGCGACAGCCCAAAGTTCATCAAAACTGGTCAAACGGAGGGGGCACTTTACCTAATAAATTTTGTCCAATTTTCACGTGTTTTTTAAACGGCTTCGATTAAACTTGGTATTTGATGTATATATATATATATATATATATATATATATATATATATATATATATATATATATATATGACAGCCAAAATTTTATTAACCGTATTATTAAAATAAAAACTTTTATTTATTAATAAAAAGATTAATGTTACTTAAGAGAGTAAATACGTGATGCTCAAATTTTTGATGCATCGCACGTGTGTAAAAATATGGTATAAGATAATAGCCTACAATTAATACAGGTATATTTTAGTCTAGAAACTTTTGTTCCATAATCAATTTTTGAAAACAGAATAAAGCGATTTTAGAGGAACAGTAATCGTTCTTGATTTCCAGAAAGGAATAAGAGACGTAAATTCACCAATCGATTCACCTTCACGATGTATTTGCAAAAAGCAACTCGTAGTAAAAAACAAGCAAGTAGTAAAAAAAACTCGACTGTTGATGAAATTAGTCCCTTCATAAATAAATTAGCAATAATGAATCGAAAAGTGCTGAGAACTACCAACGTTTGCTAATCAGATACTCTATAACGTATGGCGATATAAAAATATAAGTATCCCACATATATTATTTCACAAAGCGTAAAAATCGGTTTTTCATCAATTATAAGGTCCTACCGTGCTCAAATGCCACGAATGTGGTATCGTTGGATTCAGAATTTCACGGAGCTTTTGCGAATTGCATTCTCAGTGTCCATTTTTTGATGCAAAATAAAATATCGACCTAAACGTACTGACTCGACGGATCGAAACGAATAAAATTGGGTTTTATGAATTGCGATACGAGCGTTTTAAAGCCCTAAAACCTATCATTTCTGAGATAACGCCTGGGTTAGGCGACTCCGTCGCACGTAGTCAACTACTTATTGTATTACGTGACAGCAAATGCTAGGACCTGTCGTGTTTAGGTTCTAAAAATGTTGTTTCGTCTGATTTAGACTTAATTGTAGCGTTGGAAAATTGCACTCTCACATTTAGCAATTACAGTATACTCCCACTTTACCGGTTCCCGTTTAACCGACTCTTCGGATAAACCGATGGACGCTATAAAAGATAAAAATTCTTTTTAAAATCCTTAAAAACATTTATAATTTTGTCATATTCTCAATAAAAAAATTTGTTAAAATTTGTATTATGTTGCAGTTCGATAGATCTTAAATAAATTGAAATGTAGGCAAAAAGTCTTTTGTTTTATACTTTCACTTACCTACATATGAAATATATAGTAAGGGGAAGTATTGCGATCGTGAAAAATTTCCACTACCGGATTTCAACGGAAATACACGTTTTGGGGTCCCCTGAGTCCAAATAACCAAGTCCCGCGAAATGGACTCTGTGTGTGTGTGTGTGTGTGTGTGTGTGTGTGTGTGTGTGTGTGTGTGTGTGTGTGTGTGTGTGTGTGTGTGTGTGTGTGTGTGTGTGTGTGTGTGTGTGTGTGTGTGTGTGTGTGTGTGTGTGTGTGTGTGTGTGTGTGTGTGTGTGTGTGTGTGTGTGTGTGTGTGTGTGTGTGTGTGTGTGTGTGTGTGTGTGTGTGTGTGTGTGTGTGTGTGTGTGTGTGTGTGCGTGCGTGTGCGTGTGTGTGTGTGAACAGACTAGCTCTAAAGGTGCCTTTACACCTTACGAACTTTACCTTCGAACACCACCCTCGAACAACCTTCGTGAAGCCTTCACGTCGACTGTTCGGCTGTTCTGGTTACTTCATCTGTTCGCCTGGGTTCGGGGGTAGCGCTAGTGTCACTTTTGATTTGTGTTTTTGTAAGTGACAGGAATTGTTTGTGATACTAGTGTAGTTTGTGATACGTTGTAATTCGTCTCCTATTTTTTTATTTTACAGATAATATAAAATATATTGATAAAGGAGATTTTTTCTTTATCATAAGCTAGCTTGGGGTGCGTCAGCCATATTGGTTCGCTTAACGTCACGTGAAGTATAAATGGCTGTTCGCTTCACGTCGGTACGGCAAGGTTCGAAGGAGAACTTGTTCGAAGGTGAGGTTCGTAAGGTGTAAAGGCACCTTAAAACTATAAACCGTGCGAACCTGAAATTAGGTATTTATTATATGTATATGCCCGCGATGTAACAGCAAAAATTTTATTAAAATTGCCCAGAGGGAGGGGGTACTTTATTTAATAACTTTTTACATTTTTTTCGATTTTCTCAAAAAGAGCTCCAACAATTTTGATTAAACTGAGTATTTCATCTATTTATATGCCCGAGATATGACTGTAAAAATTTCATCAAAATTGATTAACCGGAGGGGGGACTTTACTTAATAAATTTTGTAACATTTTCACGTGTTTTTTTTATTTACTCAAAAACGGCTTCAACGATTTTAATCAAACTGGGTATTTGATGTATATAAATGCCAAAGATGTGATAGCCAACATTTTAGAGGAGAAAAAAAGAAAAATATTCAGTCAACTCATAAAACACGATGAGCCCATTCATGCGTAGTACGCCTTTAATGACAGATCATTGTTCATAATCAAAGCCGTTCTGTTCATTTCATGGAAATTAATTGTTTCGTGGTAACTAAATGAAATTTTCATCAAGTACATAGAGAATTATAAAATCAGACGACTTGGAGTATCATGCTTGCATTGCCGAATTATCACAAGTATAAACTTTTATTTATTAATAAAATAAATCAGTGTTTTTTATAGAGCAAATGAAAACAAAAATAAGAAATGAATATGGAAAAATGTGTAACTTTGAGAAGTGGCATTAAAAAAACGCATTAATTTCTATTCTAAGTAAGTTGGTAAGTGAAAATTGTGTGTTGCGCGCACGCACCAGATTTTTTTATTTTTTACCGAACTCCAGTAAAACAAATCTCTTCGAAGTAAAATTGATCTTGAAACAAAATCCGTATCCTCCATTCATTTCATTAAAAAAGAAATAACTTCCTATATTTTGACAAGAAATTTCGTCAGTTGACATTAAGGTGCGTATAAACGAAAAAAAATAAAAAATTTGTGAAAACTGAAGAAATTGATAGTGTAAATTTTCTTAAATTGTAAAATAAAATTTGCCCAAAAAAGGTTTATTTAATTAATAACTATATAGCCTTTGTAAAATAGGTTGTGTGTTGCATTTGGGTTTTATCAAAATATAGAAGTTATAATAATATATTTTGCTGGTTTTTTATACACTTTTCCAGATTGACCGGCTCATTCACTTAAACGGCAATGTATCCGTTCCGACGAGGAGGGATAAGCAGGAGTCTACTTTAGTCATTGGAGGATCTGAGTGGAGGGGGGTGCTATGGGGGCTGGAGCCCCTCCCTTTGGAAAAATTTTCAACATTTAAAGATAGAATTTGCTTTTCCTTAAAGTAAGGAAGCAAGTTAAAGAACAAAAATGCGCAGAACAGGTAGAATTTCAGTTGTGGGAAGGTGAAAAAGCTGATCGGCAGATCCAAATGAAGGGCTGTGGGGCTGCAGCCTCCCCCCCATTAGGATGCAGCCCCCCCCCTTTACAATCGGCTGGATCCGCCCATGACTGTAATCCAAAATATATATAAAATAAATAAAATCTATTTATGGTGATTCATAGTAACATAGTGATTCATTAGAACTTTGGTTTTATCAACTTATCTTTTTTATAACGGGAATTTCAAAAAACTAAAGTATCGAAATAAGAAAAATGAATTTCAATGGTTTCTACGCGGGCTTTATGACACATACACGTTCCACGTTTTTGGGCCAGGTGTTTTACACCTCTAAAACTTTGGTTTTGGTGGGTTAGGCCCCTCACCTTCACGAGGCTACTTATTGTTTTGTTGCCTCTCCATGGATAGAAACCTATTTGATGTCGTTCTTACCACTTAGAAGACTATCTTCCTCTCCATTGTCAGAAAAATGACCGTAAAAAGCATCTTATGAACTGTTTTTGAAAAAACAAAATCAGTAGGGAAGTTAAAATCAGAATGCAGAAAGATTAATTTCCAAGACTATGCAACATTCTTAGTGATTTCATATATTCCAGGAAACTTTTGTAGAGAAAAACGTCAGAAAATGAAGTTCTTCCTTAACTATTAAACAGAAAAATAATTTATTCTTCCTTGCTGTAGAAAAAAAATTTCACCTTAAGGCCCGAGTGGTTGGGGGAGAGCCCTACGGGTCGTACCCCCCGTACGAACAGGCAAAAAAAAAAAAAATCATTTCATAGTTATGTTAAACCTAGAAGTAAAATGTGATACAAATCTTCGTGCGAAGTGCTTTGCACCGGTCCACCTAGTATACTTAAATGTGGAAAAATGTGTGAAGTTGAGGAATGGCGTTTACATATTGTCGAAACACGTCGATTTCTAATCCAAGTAAGTTCGTAAGTGAAAGTTGTGTGTTGCGCGCATCGCACCAGATTTTTTTTTTTATATCCCCCAGTAAGGTTAAATAACTGTAATCCATGCCCTCTTACATTTATATAACTGTGTCAAATTCTTCTTCAATAGTGATTGATACTATATAATTTACAACTGGTAATTCCTAAATAACATTTCTTTCATTTTGTTTCTAAGGCAGTATCACTATGAAGATCAATGAGATATTACTTGCCTTCCTGTTTAGGGAGCACTTTTCATAAAAATAAATAAGCTTTCGACCCCATATCCCTTGGGAGTCAGGCACCTTTGAGAACTAAAGCTTGTTTGCTAAGCAGATAACTAACAAAGTGGATCAAAGACATCAAACATCTAATTTAAACAACAAGTGATGACTGCACTACCCTGCCAAGGAGAAAAGCAGTAACTAAAAATTGTGAGATAATGGTATCGTGAAATTTTCTCTTTATGCTTCACTGTAAAGCCCTGAAAATTTCTAAAAAAATAAATGAGGAAAGTGTAAACTAAAGTAAGCTGTTTACTGCTTTTCTATAGAGCAAAGAATGCATAATTTCAAGATACCTTTATCTCACAATTTAGCAATGGACTAGGTGCTTAGTCTTGCCTCTTAACTCTCCGGAATTGTGGTGGTTGGCCGCTATCTTTTATCCAACTCTATTTACCTCGGATTTCCTTGGCGTGTATTCATCAGATACCACGCACTCAGAAGGGTTAACATTGAAGCATATGATTACTTTTGTGTCACTGTGTTGTCACAAGTAGTTACTTTTTGTAACATTGTTATTAATTTGAGCTTTTATTGTTTGTCTGACATGGTTTGTAATTTTATGTAAATAAAAACCAGTTAAACCCACATAAGTACTACAATTTTAATTCAGGTAATACATATAAATATTCAAGTTTAATAAGAAACGCTCAAGATCATATTTGGGTTTGAATCTTTATTATTTATTTTTCATTATATACAAAAATAAGTACAAAAGTATAAAAACATACATTTAAGATATAAAATTTTATTATCACTTAAAACTAAAACACGATAAAATAGAGAGCAAAATTTTCATCAATCAGAAATAGGCTGATTTGTACTTTTAATCCTCCAATTCTTTCCTTTTTTGTTTTTCTATCAAATGTGCATCTCAACTTATAAATACACATTTATATACAATTTCTTTTAAATCTCAATATATTAAAATTTCATTTTAACAATAAAAATCTCAATTACAAATAAGAAAAATTACAATGTGATGCACAGACATTAAACTTTTAACAAAAAATAAAAAAATAGAGAACTAGACACAAACAAAAAACTGAAATAAGACATATACTTACATAACTATGGCATGAGCACTTACATTGTACTATTAAGTAGCATATATGCTAGAGCAATTATTCTTTCTAAAAGGAATAATATTATCACAGTCTTCTAAGGAACCTCTTGCTCTCTTTACTTCCAATCCTCTTGGGCTTTTGCGGGCTGATTGGAGTTGACGTTGTACAGGGCCTGCGACCATGGTATGGCGAACGGCAGGAACAACAGAATTCCATACCACAGCTTATTCGAGAACACCGACCGAGTCTTGTTGATGGACTACATGTAGAGGGAAGAGAACAACTTGGGCACGCCATCAGTATTTCATCTTCTTTTAATTTGCTTGCCTCCTGAAAAATATATTACTTCTTCATATAACAAAATAATCACTATGGTTGATTATACAACTATGATTAACCTCAATAAATAATATTTTCCTAGCTAAAAAAATAAATTATGATTTTAAATCATTTTTTATTATTTGTTTTGATACATATGTAAACGACATTTGCCAACTTCAGAGAAAATAGCTTTTTCCAGATTTATTTACTTCTTTTTGTTTTTTATAACAAATGATTATATCCATAAGGTATAGATTATTATTATTATTCTGAAACTTAAAAATCCTCAGTCCTATCCGAATTACTATATTTTTTAGGGGCCTAAAAAAATCATAATTTAATTAACAGTCCATTTTTTTTAACCGGTTTTAGTAAATATATCGTGATGGGGAATCCATAGAAGGGGTACTTAAAAGTTCATAGTGAAACCTAATTTTCAAAATTTTGTCTCTCTCTTATGCCTTTGCAGAAAGTGACGATTATTGTTCCTAAAAACTAACATATAACTATTAAAAGCTACCTTGTAGCATATGTTTTTCACATTGTAAAATAATTTAAATAATTTGAGCATTATCTATTTTTCTACGCATTTACTCTCTAAGGAACAATAATATTTTTTATTTCTAGCAAAAAAAAATTCTTAACCTCAAATCAAGGATATCCTAAAAGTTTAAATTATTGAATATTAGATTCCCCCATACCCACACTGAACTTTAAATTTTTAAAAAACTACATTGCCATGATTTATCAAGATTAGTTATGGTGTTAAACTGGGAGGACAGGAAGGTAAGTTGAATAGGAGATGAAAAAAGTTGAATTTGAAAAAGAAATGCTACATAATTCAATTAGGTACTTTCCCATCATTAAACTTATAATATAAATAAATTAAAAATTTTTATGAAAATCAATAGCGATTGAAAAAGAAGGATATTGATAAATAAGACGAGACACAGTTGTGAAAAAGTGTTATTATTAAAGATAAAGGGTAGGGTCTCCAGAGAACAACAAAACAAAGATAAACAATGCTCCAGTATGATGCCTTGCCTTTCTTATCTCAAAACATTCCCACACTAACCAGTGTCATAACTGACTCATACCTTTCACAGGCAACTTCCAAAATTAGAAGGTTGAGGACTTTCTAAGGGAACACAACACATAATCTGTAAGTAACCTTTTTTTTTTTTCTTACTAAAATTGTAAAACATAATTCATCAACAAAATTTCTTAGCTACTACAATAATATTTAGTTAAACTCATAGAAAACTATAGATCTAAATTGAAGTTCAAGCTCCTAGGATTGGCAAATAATTAAAAAAAAAATTAATATTTTATATATCTTAAAATACTAAGGGTCTCTTTATTACTCTAGACTCAGAAGCTCTGATGTAGATCCACATTCAGGGATCGAAACGTTGGCTTTTCAAAATAAAAAAAATTTTAACTGAAAATCCTGACTATGAATCAATCGATCGTAAAAAAATATTTAACATATAAATTTCTTCTATTATGTTTCAAAGGGAGGGTTTAGTCAGATTGAAGATTGATGTTGAATGCACAGTTGTTACACAAAAATACATTTTTTTAAATAATTTATTTTTGAAGAGAAAAGATTTGGCTCCGCCGGGAATCGAACCCGGGTCTTCCGCGTGACATGCGCGGTATGCTTATCCATTACACCACGGAGTCGCTAATGGATAAGCATACCGCGCATGTCACGCGGAAGACCCGGGTTCGATTCCCGGCGGAGCCAAATCTTTTCTCTTCAAAAATAAATTATTTAAAAACAAGAGTGGTCATCCACGATAATGATTAAATTAATAAAAAATACATTTTGTATATATATCCTGTTAAACAAGATAAAATAAAATTAGGATATATATTCAATTCTTTATTCATTAAAAATATTTAAAATGCTTTTTGTATATATTTTAAAACAATTATTTTCAATTAATTAATTTAATATGTATAACTTATATATATTGAACTATATTATACAGGATAATTTCCTGGACCAGACTGATTCATATTTTAATTCTACACATAAATCTATCTAAACACCCTACCAATCAATTATAATGATAAATAAAAATAACTTCTTACATTCAGTCAAGAGTTACCTTACCTTCTGAAACAAATGAAATCGTAATTTACTGGGGCTCACTGGTGGGCTTGAAGGCTGTCTTAATTGTAATGGTGTACTATGATGATTTCTATTCAGTAATGGAGTAGTAGAAATTTTCTGCTTACCTCCGCTCTAAAAATAAGATAAACGTTTAATAATAAATCAAGAGTATTGTACATTAAGTCATAAAGATGAATACAGAAATAGCTGATTATCAATAAAACTTATTATCAAATTTCATTTAAAACAAGCAAACAAATGATTAAAATAAACTTTAAAGATAACATGCTATATTTACAAAACTGTAATGTCTTATATATTTTACATTCTTATATGTATATATGTATATATGTATATATATATTTATATAAAACTTCAATTTCTAATAAACTTTTTATATTCCTTTCATAACAAATAATTATATCGCTCATTGATGCAATGTCATAATTAATGAGTTAATATCATTGTAATCAAATTACAATGATGTTACATTCTAAACTAATAAAATGTAATTTTAAAGCTTTGAGGCGAATATATATATATTTTTTTTTTGTTAAGAATACTTCACAGAAATCGATAGTTTTAAAATTTACAATGCACTTTCTAAAAAAAAAAATTTGCTATCTTAGAGTGATAACAATGCAACAGCAAATGAATGACATACAGACAAAACTTAATTCTTATATTAAAATCATGAATCCATATAATACTGATTTTTTTTCTCTTCTAATTCCAAGTTCCGAAATAATATATCAGATTTCCATATGTGTAATAAAATTATAGGGAAATACACCCATGCAGACCAATATTTAACATAGTTGACCAAAAGATAAAAATTGTGGTTTTCACAATCAAGAAATATTTTTAAAATATAATTTAAATAAATAATACATAGAAATAAATAATATATTAGGCATCACTAAAATAAAAATGTGTTCACATAATAAGGCATAAATAAAGATCACAAGTTAATTGAAGAAAATTGAAAAAAATATAACTGGGAGCTAAAGATTCTCTTCTTTTTTACATTGCTACTTTGCTTTAATAGCTATCTAACTAAAAAAAATATATATATCTTTATCAGAAAGAAATAATCGTTGAGTATTATATTAATCGGAAGGGGGTCTATTTTATATAAATATTTTATCAGTCATCTTCTTTTTATTAGTGGTGAAAATTTGGCTACAGCTGGGTGAAATTCGGTCAAAATCAGGTATGTGAATAAACAGAAATTAAGTAAATAACATTATAGTTGCCTGGTTGTTTTTGAACATAAATAACATTAATACACAGTGAATTTATTCTTTAATTTTTATTTTAATAAAATAATTCAGAAGTTGAAATTAAAATTGATAATGTAAAAAAAAAAAAAAAATAATATCTCATCAATAAAACAAATTTATACAAGAAAAAATATTTATATTTACACCTTAATACCAATAACACAAAAGCAAAATTAATACTCACAACAAAAATGAAGTGGAAAGAAAACTCTACAGATTATCATATAACTAATATGTCCATAAATCTATACCATAAGACCATAATGATTGAAAATGAAATGACATCAACTTTCAATTAGGTGATGTTAAAGTGAGATTATTCATAAAACAAGAATGATTAGAATGCTTGCAGTTAATTAAATAACTTATACAGGTTTATGTATAATATTAAATAATTAGGGCAGATGACAATAATGAGGATGATTTAACTAGGAAAGACGGTACATGAAAATAAATATGAGCCTTCACAACAATAAAATACTGTTCTAACAAAGAAACTGTTAAGTTAGAAATGACTAATAGTAAATTTTAATACTGGATAGTTGATGGTTGACCGTATATCTAATAAGTAAATATAAGAATAGTCTGGGTTGGTGGTCAAAAAATCTGCAAATAGTATTTAACTATTTTATTGCACTCTATGTTTCGACCAAACAATGCAGGTCTTCTTCAGGGCCTGTGATGTTGGAGATTTGATATCCGAGAATCTGACAATATTTGATTCTAGGCTCCGACATCTTTAACATCACTGGCCCTGAAGAAGACCTGCATTGTTTGGTCGAAACATAGAGTGCAATAAAATAGTTAAATACTATTTGCAGATTTTTTGACCACCAACCCAGACTATTCTTATATTTACTTATTAGATATACGGTCAACCATCAACTATCCAGTATTAAAATTTACTATTAGTCATTTCTAACTTAAAAGTTTCTTTGTTAGAACAGTATTTTATTGTTGTGAAGGCTCATATTTATTACTGCTACTCCAACCTATTCATATATTTAATAAATTTCAATACAGCTTATTCTCTAACAGGTACCAGTGTGAACCAAAAAAAAAATTCTGATATGATTTCACTCCCCCCTCCCTCAATCCATTCTATTTAAAATATACAGTATAATCCCGATAATTGATAATTCGTATGGATTCTCTGGTCCCATGATATTCTCCCTCTTAATTCGTATAAAAGCAATGTAATTTGGTCCCCTCGATAATTCATATTTATTTTCTTCGAAATTATATTTTCAATATCTAAATTTGGGTAATAAATCTGAAACTAAGACAAATATACTATCTGGCTACGAGCAGTAAATTGAAGCACTTCAAGAAGAGCGAATAGACATCACTAGATCATTTGAAGCTACTTGAAAAAAACATGTAATTCTAACTTTCCGTCCAAAAGGATAAAGCGAAAGTTTTTGCAATAAAACTTTAAATTGAAACCCAGATAATTCATATTTTACTCTCAGTTCCTTGTATTGGGATTCTACTGTATTTCTATTTTCCACTTAGATGTTATCTTTTTTTTTTTTCTTTCACTTTTGTTAGAAATATTAGGCCCTAAATATTACAAAGATGTAAATTAGACAAAATTTGCTAAGTTGAATGTACCTTTAGAGAATTGATCAAATGAAGCAACATTTCTAAAATCCCCCCCCAAGGTTGTAGTTCGAAAAATCTGTATGCTACTAGTCCTTTGCTACTAATCTTTGAAAACTAGTCCTTGTTCCTAGTTTCCTGTTGTTAGGCTGCTAGGATATCATGAAAAAGCACTATTTTCTAACAAAGATTATATGTTATTTCCATTCACCATCAATATATTCATCATTAATTCCAAAAAATTTCACAAAAGTTAATAAATGTTGTTACTTTATTTGGGAGAAATGGGATTTTCTTGGTTTACAGTCAATAAAAGATTATTTTTATCAACATAGGAAATGACAGTAGCACACTTGGTGAAAATATGTGGATTGGTGATGTACTATAATTGAAATCATATAAAAAAAAAAAATTAACATATATTTACAACAAAATTTAATCAAGCCACTGTACAAAAAAAAATCATTTGTTTCTTTAACTAATTTTAATGCACTTATCAATAATATACACAAATTAATAGCAGGCATTCAACAGCATAAAGCAACTAACATATGAAAAAGAAAAACTTTTTCATAATCTAACAAATTATTAGCATGTGATATGTGTGATAGGGTACCCCAGGTGCTTAAGAGTCAACAAAGAAGCATTTTTAAAAATACCATACATTTTACCTCAAATTTTAATACACTGAAGTTCTTAACGGGTTCGCAAGAACTCCTTTTTCACCTTGACAAAGATTTGAAGAAAATCATTATTGAAGCAGTAACGCAATAAATCTACTAAAAGTTTATTATTAGTTAGGCCTCAAAATTATTAACAAAATTATTCTTTATTTTATGAAAATTTACATTAAAAAACCAATACAAAAATTAGGCAATAAAATTCTTAAAATACAATCAATGAATTTATCAATGTTAGACTTTTCGACTTAATTAACAGATATGAGATATTGAAATATATTTATATTCAACAGGTTGTACCCACTTGATGTTAGGGGTTGATATATCAACGGTATAGGGCGATTTTTTACAGGAAGAAGGGTTTCAAGATCCAAAAAAGTGATACACACATAGTAATAACTGATGTTAAATACTAGAAGTGACTTCAGATTAAAAGCCCAACTATAGAAATAAAATTACAATAATTTATCTTAAACAGCTCCAGAGGTATTAGCCTGGATCATCAAGTCTGGGACACCGTTTTTGTATATCTTAACATATATAAAAATCTCGTGTCACGATGTTTGTGGGGGGTAAAATCAGAAACTACTCAACTGATCTTTATAAAATTTGGCTCATTTTGTGTAGTTTTGTCCAACTTAAAAGACAGGATAGTTTTTATCTTGATTTTATGCCTTAATATTTTTTTTATTGCAAATTAAATGCTTATTGTACTACAATTGAGTGTGATCAATAGTAAGTTCTATAAATTTCCAACAGATGGCGGTGTAAGTTAATTTATTGACACAAAGCTTCATTTTTTTTTTATATTTAGATAAGCATCCAGTAGCCAAATCTATTTTTCTGGCTTGGACTAAGAAAATCCGTGTTCTCCCCATGGGCAATTCTGTGTCGCCTTTTCACGTGTGGGAAAACCATCGAATCTATTGGTTTAAGCAAGACAGGTTAACTAAAATTATAGTGCGCCTATTAGCACTATAATAAATAGAAATTGCAAATCCTAATAATAAAAATTAAATTATTATTATAAAAAGTTATAAAATAATGTTATCTATCTCATTCATAAAATTAAATTTTTATGTTTTGATAAGTAGTGCATTATATTCTGAATTAAATTAATATGTATTACGGCAAAAGATTAATTTGGTACATTTTTCCGGTCTAGTGTTATTGTACTAAACCCTATTCCAATTATATTCTTTGTTAGTTCCCTTTAACATGTGTGTTATTTATATTTAATCTCACCTCTGCTGAAATAAATGCTGAATGAATAGATCATTAATACTTATTATAGTAAAATATGAGATGTAAAAAATAAAAACTTGGAATAAAAACTCTCCTAAATTCTTCACTAAACAATTCTAAATTTGGCATAAAGTTCCATTTTAAATCCCGCTGGTTTTTAGATCAGTGAATTTTGATTTGACTTTAATAAGTATAATAGGATATAATAAATTTAACGCATGGCTGGGTCTGCTCGTATATTTGTAATTGAAAAAGTAATTTATAGTGTTTTTCTAAAGTATGTTATTTACATGTCAACTAATAGTAACCCCACAGCAAATTAATTCATTAAATATTCACTTAAAAATAATAATAGTGAAAATCTGTTGATGTAGAATTTTATGCTAAATTAATGAAATAAAATGTACAGCATACTTACACAATGCAGATTTTCTTTAATTTCTTTTCTTCTAGAAATATAATTGAGCCACCTCTCTTTTGCTTTAGGATTACTCAAACAAATATTTTTCCAACTTCTTGAAACCATGGTTATATTTGATAAATCATTATCAGACAAATAACTGAGAATTCTTTCAATTACAGGATTATAAGTTGATTTTTCACCTAGTTGATAAAGAATATCTATTTTTTCAAAACCGGTCAAAAATTTTGGTCGATGAACCTTCTTTTTTAAAGGAAATCTTTTTTTTCTAGGTGAAGTATAAGCTGCTTTAATTGGTGTTAAGGGAGTTTTGAATAACCTGTCTGCATAAATTTTTCGTAATGGCGTAATTGGTTCAGAACAAATAGAGCTAACATCCATAGACAAGTCTACAGTAATTTTTTTTGTTATTTCACACATATCTAAACTTTCTTCAGGGATAATATTCAACTGTGGCGAGGATTCTACAACTGAAATGTCCATGGGCTCAGTGTAAAGCGATGCATCCATTAAGAAATCAGAATAGGAATCCATTTCTCCAATCGGAGGACTCCCTGAAAATTCTGAGGATTTTCCATCTTGAGAACAATGTAATAACAGCCTTTTACAATCTGTTTTTACTTTCATTGCAGGTGTATACATAATGTCACCTTCTATAGAAACCAATCTAGTATCTCCAGTAACATCTGGGGTAGTACCAGAATAATGGTGATTGAATGTTCTACTGACAGAGGCAGGGCTCACACTATTGTATCCACTATCATTATTACATTTTCTTTTAGTAGAAAAATCTAAATCCCTTGGTTGACTCAAAGGAGTTGCCCATGTAAAGATTCCATCAGTAGGAGAACTGAACTCCACAGTGCTTTTAGAAGCTGCCATCTAGGATAAAAAATAATATTAAATTAAAAATGGAATATGGTAAATTAGACTATCTTTATATAAATATATATCAAGATTTATTTCAATGAGTGATTTGTTTTATGTTAATGGATAAAACAAATCAGAAAATTTTCATTGTTCCTTGTTAAGATTTGGTTAGGAAAATACAAGGTTTTTATTGAAATAAAACTCTTTAACAAAGAGCCTTGATTGGTAGCTGGGTTGAGATTACCATACAACAATAAAAAATTGGTCAATTGATGGTTGACCGTATATTCAACAAGAAAAGAACCAGTCTGGGGTTCCTTTGACCTAATCTGTGAAATCTTATGGTTCTTCAAGTGGTATAAATAATAAAATACATGAAGGTTCTTGAGTAGGACAATTGGTGAGGAATGATTTACCTTGACCAAAAGTTGAGCTCCCTCTAAATAAAGGATATCAACTTCATAGAGATGTGGTATTGTCTAAGAGGATCATCCATATGTTTGATAAAACAGAATCAAAAATAATCAAACACAAATGAATTTTTAAGTCAGTCCTCCAAGTAGCAGTGCTGATTTAGACAAATTGTCAGGTTCACTGATCTATGCAAATTTAAAAAAATAAATGATTTTTTGTTCCTTTTCCTCTTATTTGCCATTTATAGCATACACATAACATTCCTATTGAAGGTACAGAAACAGTTCCTCAATAAATAGTTAAAGAATATAATCAAAGAGTATATATTTTATAATTGGTACTATTATAATTTTTTTTTGTCCTATCCTTCCTCACCATTTAGATTATATTGGGATTGCCAGGCCAGAGGAGAACTTGGGGGATTAATACCAAGTATTATTGAATGTCACCTGGCTATCCGGGTTTTGAACTGGCTATCTTTGGGTTTCAATCTTAGGCTGTCAATCATCCCGCAGCCCCTTACTACAACAAACCATGGATGGGTTAAGATATATTGTTTCGATTGTTCCATGATTTCACCCTTAATCAAATCAGAACAAGCTTTAGAGAGGCTAGGTGGATACAAGAAGGATCTCTCACCAACATGTCAACCTAGGACTGTTAAAATAGAATATTAGTCATCTGCAACATCTTGACTTTAACCAGGACCTTCACCATAATGGTGCAGTGCCTTATTCCAGGTCTGAAACTGGAATCCTATCTCATCAGACTCTCATCTACCCTTATTATTATCCTAAACTTTCTAAACTACACAATATATACTTCTTTAGAAGGTTCTTTTAGGAGGTTATGTAACTGTAATATACTCTTACTCCTACCGCATCCTTCTCAGTTAAAAGGGAATTTGATCAGCTTTATTAGATCAAACCTTTCGACTCCCGCTCTCTCTCTCTTCTGGGATAAACACACCTCCAAAAGAGTCCTTTCAAGTTGAGATCGGGGACTAACTAAATGGCACCATATTAGCCATGTCTAAAGGTAACATAGTGTTTCTAGTACCGATTCTGGAACAAACATAGAAGACCCATCTTCAAACTTTAATAGCTGTGTTGACATTTGGCCAATACAAGTCCAAGTTCACATCTTTAGATGGATAAATAATATGAACCAAGTTATAGAACATTTTACAACTTAATTAAATGAAAAATAATTTTACTATCCAGGGACTGATATCTCTTTAAGATAAATTATTGATACATAGTCATAATGAAATGGAAGCGAAAAATTCCCTGTCAGCTATTTAAATGTATCTATCAATCAAGAAAGAGCCAAGAGAGCACCTCTCGATATTTTTGTCAACAAGGGCTACTTTCAGATACTGGTCAACACCGTGATCTTGATTTACCTGTCAAACATATAGGACATTTGTGAACTTTTAAAAAAAAAAAAAAAAAAAAAGTCAAACACATTAAGGATTTGTATAGACAATAAAATAATGTTACTAATAATAAAATAATGTTAAAAAATTTAGTAAATAAGATGATTTTTTATATTAAAACATGATTTATGGTAATTATTGAGAAAAAAACAAATAAGGTCATTCAGATAAAAAAGGTAAAACAAAATAAATTCTTTGAATACACAATGGCTTTGATATTCTTAAATGTCAGACTCATAAAGTAAATAAAGGTTTCCCATGGTAAACTACTATTTCTCCACAATAGGTGCCTTGTATAAAATACAACCCAATTTAATAGGAAATTAATTAGGAAGAACATAATGCCAAAATACATTAAGATATATCAAACAAATAAACCATTTATTTGGTAGTTCATTATACCATGGGAAAATATTCCCTTGTCTAAAAAATACAACTTACCTTTGTTACAGCTTCAATACTTCCCACGATATATTGTTTAGTACGTGAAAATAAACAATCTTTAAAAATTGCTTAATGAGTAAAAGCCATTCTAGAAAATTAGTTTTTAAGCATTTTAAACTAAGCCCAATATTAGACCTCTGACACCTGTTCTGTTCCTTCCAAATCAAACAAAATGCCGGTTACGCGAAACTCCCTTCCCATGAAGAAGATAGAAATCCAATACTACATTTCTCTTATTTCGTAAATAAAAATCTATTCAATTACGACAATAGTTTTTGTTTATTGTCTATACGTAAACATTCAAACACAACGGACTACAGAAGCTTCCCACATTTTTGGGCCAATGAGATCGTTAGGACAGTATTTTGAAGTTTTGCCGTTTTTCAATGCTAACATGATAATTAGATTTCTTAATTCATTTATTTAACAAATAACACTAAAAGCTAGTTGTTTAGTGTCAGTATGATCATTTTAATAAATGTTTATAATTTTTTTTTAGATTTTTATTTGCAATTAATGGAGGATTAGTTCAGAATAATAATTCATTAATGTATCATGTCAAATTCTGATCATTGTTGTGTTGTCACGTTGAAGTGCACTGTTGAATGGCAAATAATTTGTTTTTCTAATCTTGGTGTTTTTTAGTGCATCTACGAGAATTGAAGATTATCAGAGAGACAGAAGAAAACTTTTAATTTATTTTTCTAATAAGCCTTATAATGAGCGATCTTTCACCAGGTTGGTTAGTTAGACCATTATTTTACTTATTTGCCGGCAGGATTTTACCTGCTTTACTCTTTATCTTTTATAATCTACCTCCTTAATTGTTAGTGTTTTTAAACGTGAGCAGTATATTTATTTATTCACTAAATGTGGTGGACATTATGTGCCAATGTGTTAAGATTATTTGTGTAACCTAAGTCTTCTTGCCAAAACGTTTCACTGTTTTAAATTTACAATGCTTTAATAATTATAAAACATTTGATCGGAATGAATCTTGTTAGATGACTAATGGTTTTGAAAATTTATGTTTTCAATGCTTTTTGACCTTGGATTCTTTATTGTTTCTATTGATTTAAGTTGTATGGTTATTTTTGGCTAATCTCTGGAATGTTTGTTCCTGAAATGAATGGTATGTGTTCTCTTTATTTATCAAGACATTTTAGTTTCCCTTAGAATTCAATATAATTTTCAAGTTTCCAAGGTTTATTTGAATGGTCGATTTTACTTCATATTACTTTCCATTCGTTAGCAGTGATCTATATCGAACATACAGGCTTAGTTTTTTTATAACATTACATTCTATGACATTGTGTTAGTGTTTCTTTTTACTTGTTCATATATTTATATTCTAGTAAAAACATTTGAAGTCCGAGTATGTAAGTATGAAAATATCTTTTTTGTGTACCTCTGTACCCAATGGAAATGAAAAAAAAAAAATGAATTTACAGAAATATTCATTTTTTATTTAATAGATTACTACTAGCAAATAGTAACTAATGTTTTTTTTATGTGCACATTATTTCAGGAGTTCTCTTGGTGATATTAAAGACTCAAAACATTCCTTAACGTATAATGATTATTTATAGTATATTTTAGATTATATGTTTATTTATATGCTCGTTGTTTGAATAATTATGGACAATTTTAGAATGTAATATAATAAATTTTGTTATGTAATAAGGAATACAGCAGCTACTGGTTCATTTCTTAATACTAAATTTGAAATCTTGCTGTTAATATTGGATTGTTTTCATTTTATTAATTACCTCCAGTGATTTAGTTAAAATGAAGGTGATTTGACTTCCGAATCAATGAAATTGAATTTCTCTTGTAATTATGCCCTTAAGATTCAGTTAAAACTAATTTTTTTTAATTTACAAAAGAAAAATGTTGCCCGTGTTACTATTCTTTAAGTTAAAGAATCAACAGCATTATTTAATGAAAAGGTTTTATATTGAGGATTAAATTTTTTCAATTAATAATCATGCACTTTATTAATGCTTCCTAATAGTAAATATTTAATTTATCAATAATATTTAGTTGTGTTTAAAATTAAATTTGGTTAGATGATTATTGCAACATTCTTATTTATTCAAGTGCTAAGTTAGCATACACATATGTTTCAATATTAAATTTACTCATGCGAATAGAAGTCATAAAATTGTCATGTACTATATACTTAAAACTGACAATAATAATATTACTCTTGGTTTTTCCCTTTACAGGAATATGATACATATTTTACTTTTACATAATATTTCAATTTATTTATTGAATCTGAATAGTTCTATCGATCTGATAAGGTTTGTTTATTTGGCCGACAAAATTATTACATTCTTATATTATAAGTCTAGTTAAATCAGTTGCATGTAGGGCAAGGTACTGTTATGTTTCATTTACATTAAACATTTTTATTAAAATATTCATATTTTTTATTTTATTTATGTTTGTTTTATTGATTTATTTTATTTTTATTTTTTATTTTTTGTATTACTTTCTCAATTTTTCAATTATTTATGTAACATGAACTCATTTTTGTTTGCTGTTCTTAGAAGGCATGATAATGAAATATTTCATTGCATATTTATTATTTACTCAGTGTTAATTCTTATGGCGGCTGTTAGTCGTGAAAATGGTTTATCTGTCATGTTCATATTCAATTGATGAATAATGAAATAACAAAGAGAAAGAGCAGATGATAGGCATGACCAAATAAAATAAAAACTTCATTCCTTGGGTGGGGGTAGGGACCTTTCTCCAGCTTTACACCTCAGCAAATCTGCTCTCAACTGTAGCAGTTACTCTTTTCTCCTTCAACATGGAGGGTACATTTCCTCTACATATTTTTTAAACATTTTATAATTTTTTTTTTGTACCTTGTGCTGGCTGTGACCTATTATTTGTTCAAAATGATCTCTCAACAGTTTTTAGTGTTTGTTTGTTTGTTTTCTTAAATAATGGATTTCTTTATCTTTTGGACAATTATGTTTTCTTGACTTACTTATCATTCTAAGATAAATTTGTGGTACAATATCAAAAATAAGATTGAAATGCTTTTGATTTCCATTACATCATTGATAGATTTTATATAAGCAATATGTCCAATGCTCTTGAAGACAACATTAGAATTAAAGAAGATGACATAGAAGATTTTACTTCACTTGAATATGAAGAAGATTGTTTCTATGCCTTAGTCTCCAAATCAGAAACCCCTAGTTTTGATATCGATGAGAGTGATTGGGATGAAGAAAATGGCTCAATGTTTGTTCTTGTCGATGAAGAAGAATTTGATCCTCCTCCATTAGATCTACCGGAGCAGTGTTCTGTTGAAACAGAATTTTATAGCAAAACACTTGGGAAAAATAAATTTATTAAAGCTGTGCGGGTGAAATTTCAAGATTTGTCTAAACCTTATCTTGCAAAAATTACAAGTCAAAAAAATTATACAAAATTCTTACAATTGGTCAATGGAGGTTTGTTCATATGATTTACAATTACTTCTTACAATTTAAGTTTTGTATTCCTGTATATAATATAAAAGTAGCTTGTCCATATGTGTTACCTGATAGTTAATATTACTCATTAAAAATTAACTTTTGTCATTAACATTTTGCTACATCATTTATAATTGTATGATATTTCCTATGTTCATGTTAATCTATCCACCTTAACTACAAAAGTAATCCTCAATTTATATTATCTGTAGTTATTGTATCAACTCAATGTCTTGAATATTACTTAAACTAGTCTCCAGTTTTATTTTATTGTAAGGAATAAAAAAAATAATCGACCATTAGAAGAGGTGCACAATTCTTTTCTATTCAGAACTATAACTGACAAACTAATACGAATTTTTTTAAGGAATAGTCAAGTGAAAAAGATATGTTGAAAATTTCTGCATTATGTTATATATTTTAAACAAATTGAATACAATTATATTATAAATTTAATAATTTATATTACTGATATATGTATGTATATATATTTTGTTTTTATAGAAAAACCACACGGTGATATGTCCCCTGATTCAGGTATCAATGAACTGGCTGGCTTGAGCCCTGAAGAACAGGAAAGGCAAAAAAAAGAATGGGCTGATGAACTTGCAAAAGTTAGTTTTTTTTTTACCTTAAGTAAATAAATTTTATATTTATGTGGGAGTTAGATGCTTAACATATTGCATGGTAGGGGCACTACTGGTTTCAGTTAAAAAAAAAAAATTGTTTTAGAATTATTTATAATATTCAGTAAAGCTCAAAGGATTTAAGTTATGGCATACATTTTTTTATAGATTAGTCATAAGAAAATTCATGCCACCACAATAGGTGGAAGAGCCAAATCACTAATCCCAATTTCCCAAAAGTTTTATTTTTGGAGATTTGCCCAGCATTCTCCCCAGCGTGCAATATTAGGCCTTTAGGCCAATGGTGTTAAATATTTTTAAATTATCTTTAAAAGATATTGATTTAATTTATCCAAATTTTTATTATTGTACGTTATCTTTTCTATATACCTGAATAATATAATATTTGTTTATAAATTAGTTGTTTGATTATAAAACCTCTGGCTGGCATTTATATAGCTTGCTTATAGGAAACTTGTTTTTTTTTTAGTAAATGTTATAAATGTCATATTGCCATCTGAGCACAGAAATTCTAACTCTTTCATAGCTTATTGTTAATGTTTTCATGCAATCAAAATTAAAGCTTCTTTAGAGGTTGAAATTTTGATAATTTGGTTATCACTTCGATCTGACAATTAACTTTTTCAATCTTTTCAAACTCTGTACCCATAGAGAATTACAGTAAACTTCAAGAAATAACAATTTACTATGGGGAAAAAAGTTTCCTCTTAAGTTGCAGGATGGCGCTTACAATTGTTTTATAAAAAACACACAAATATAGAGGGTGAAAATTAAAGTTCTGTATGACACAAGCACTACTCTATTACTTCTAATAACTATCTTATTATTTCAGATTCGGAATAAGATTGTACACATTTATTATATTGATTCAAATAATTTTTTGTAGGTCGAAGAAGAAATACAAACTTTGAGGCACGTTCTTGCTTCAAAAGTAAAGGTATCTCATGAACTGAAGCGTAAGCTAGGTTTCAGCGTCTGGCGAGAATTTCAGGACGACATGAGTCAAGGGATTAAAAATGTGAAGGAATCTAATGTGTCAGTATATTTAGTGAATAAACTTTTTAAGTTTAATTTTCATTGGTAAATAGAATCGATTAAGGGATAAAATTTATGATTAGATGAGATCCATTCTAACAGGTTTGATATGACATTACTCATTTGCTGCAAGGAAGTCATACAACTTCCGTTATCAATTTTCAATAAAAAAAATTTTTTGAATAGCTATAGTTTTTAGTTTAGTTCTTTAGCGAGCCAAAATAAATTTAAGTTAAATAATTGTAAAATGGATGTGTGAAATACAAGAAAGTGTATTGGCAATTGTTTCTATAAAAATACAGTTCATATTTGAGAATGAGACTTCCACAAAAACATATTAGTCTCTCTATCTTTTTATGTTATGTTTCCGTTGATAAATTGCTCTTGTTAAAAGGCAATTTAGAAAAGTTTTCATTTTAGAATTCGGTGTTATAATAAAGATTGTTTTAGATTGATAAACATATAAATTATGATGCATAACAACTTAATTTTGCAGCATTAAGAGTGTAACTATAGTGCAATGTAAGGTTTATTGATTTTGTTTTCAATTATCATTTAAAGAATTTTGATCTCGGTCTCCCAGATGCTATAGACTTTGCCTCCCATCTTGTGGACCAGGTCTGATTCTCTAGCTCTAGTTTACTTTCCTGTTCTACAGCTGTAAATAGTGTGATTTCAGAAGAACCTCCTGGGGTTCAATTAGCCTCTTTCAAGCTGGGATGCGATTGTTAAGTGAGGCATTAATTTACTTACTGTACCCAAGGCCTGCATCGGTCCGCTTACTATTTTTTTTATATAGTTTAGTTTATTCACTACCTGTTGATTATAACTATTAAAAAAAAATTTTGTTTTTATTGTTTTGGATGAATCTCATTAATACTCACCAATAAGTTGACCATTTGTGCATTACTTTGTTTACTTAGTAGTCTGTAGAAGTTAGTGTATTGTTTGTACTCGTTCTTATGTATGCCTGTTTGTTTTTCATTGTAAATTATTACTGTGGTTGCAGCATAAGAGTAGATAGATAGAAAATCATGTTTTATCATATAGTTAAGTTATACAAAATAATATATTACAATAACAACACACTCTGACAATAGTTAGTATACCGTCTGCCAGGAGTTGCCTCTATAAACATCTTAGGTTAGAATAAAATAAGAGAATAGAACAAATTTACAAACTGTGAATAAAAAATTAAAACCTTCAAAATAAACTTAGAAAAGATACTTTAATACACTTTACAGATAATCTACTAATAATCTAAAATTTAATTGAAATTAAAAATTGTCTATAGCTTAAAACACATTTCATAAACCTATATAGCCTGCACCAACCCTTCCCATTTACAAACTCTAAAATTTGGTGTTTACTTAGCTGATTAGAGCCAAAATATTTATTTCTGTAAGAATTCAAGATAGGGCATCTGGCTACTATGTGGTATGTATCTTCATCCTCATTTAATGTTCATTATCAAATTACACATGGAGCATATATAAACAATGTCCACCAACCAAGGTTTACAATGGCTGCATGAGAGTTTAGTCTCATCCAAAATATTTTTTTAATTTGTTTGTACATGACTATGCAGATCTTTAACACATTTATTATTTTTTTAGCACCTTACACGGATAAAGACCTTCTTAATGTTTGAATTTATTCATCAAGGTGTCGCATACAAAGCATGATTACTCTTCAAAGTCATGTGCAAACAAATTAAGAAATTATTTTTTATTTAGGACTTAGCCCTCTCTACCCTGCAGCCAAACATTTATAAAGTTATAACTCACAAATTTTTGGATGCTTCCTGCACTATTACATTTTTTATCTCCCCCCCCCCCCCCCAATATTTACTGTTGATTTGATACTTTAAGGTTTTCTTTTGCACATAAGTTGTTTTGATATTGAACAATAATTATGAAGTCATAATAATACTTTCCTCAGAAATTTGAACAAGAAATTGGTTGAATCATCTATGACCTCATCTTGAAGGCTTTATTTAAGCAAAATAAAGAATAATAATTTACCTAAGTTCTTAATCCATAAGTTAGTTATTTCTAAGATCTCTCTACCATTTCACAGATCTTCTCATTTATTTTTTTTTTTTAGGTTTCAGGTTTTTTGTTTGTTTTTTTAGTTATTTTTGAAAACTACCTATGGCACTCATTTCTATTAATAGATAGAATTTGTCAGTGTATTAATTAAGTTTTGTTTAAAAAAAAAAAAAAAAAAAAAAAAAAAATCTGGTGCGATGCGCGCAACACACAACTTTCACTTACGAACTTACTTTGATTAGAAATCGACGTTTCGAAATTCTTAATGTTGCATCGCGGGTATATAGATACACCAAATACCGAGTTTAATCAAAATCGTTTGAGCCGTTTTTGAGAAAATCGAAAAAAAACCTAAAAATTAGACAAAATTCTTTAAATAAAGTACCCCCTCCGTTTGACCAATTTTGATGAAATTTTTGCTGTCACATCGCGGGCATATACATACACTAAATACCAAATTTCAGGTCTGTGCGGTTTATAGTTTTTGAGCTAGCCTGTTCACATACACACACACACACACACACACAGACCATTTTGCGGTACTTAGTTAATTGGACTCAGGGGACCCCAAAACGTGTATTTCTGTTGAAAACCGGAAGTCGAAATTTTTCACGATCGCAATACTTTCCTTACTATATATTTCATATATAGGTAAGTGAAAGTAAAAAAAAAAGGTGTAACCTACTAAAAGAAGTTGCTCTTGTAGATAGTGACTGTACTGTAAACCTGAAATTAATTTCTCACTTTTTTATTTTTATCTATAATTCACAAATGTATTCCATATCATTTAAACCTTTTTCCCTCATATTCAGATCCAATTTTATACAATAGGTGATTATCAGTAAAGCAGTTAATTATTTATTTTAAATACCATCAAAAGGGGTAACTTTGGCATTTAAAGATAATCCAATAGAATAAAAGAGATTGTCTTTGTTGTTTAGACAAAGTCAGAGTGATTATCACTAATTATTTAAATAATAAAATGTATTAGTGGTAATTGCTCTCATTCTAATACAGCTTTCACAATTTCATTTACCTACTTTATTGGGCCTAAGTTACCCCATATGACGGAGCTGTGATGGTGTAGCCTTCTTATGTTACCAATCTTAAATTCATGAATGCAGCGCTTGTTTGAATCCATCCTAAGCAAGTTGAAATATATTTAATGGCAGAACCTTATTAGGCTGAATTGTTGGTGATTTCATCCGATTCACATCTAAAGGATAGTAAATTTATTATTTGTTGATTAATTTCAATCAATTCTATGATCAATAAAAATATATACAGGGTGGAATGCTACTCGTGCTACAAACTTCACCAGTAGATTCTCCACCATATAAAATGAATAAAAAAGTTCATATTGACCATGGTCCGATTCTCAACCATTTAGGAATAATTTCACTTTTTATCGATTTTGAAAGATATCACGACCTGGCATCGGAAAACCGTGATATCTTTAAATCTGAAAATTTCTCCGAAAAGCTGATAGCACCGTTGAAATCTACATTAATTGTTCAATAATAAAATGGTCATTTCAAAATTTTTGGGCCAATTTTTCGTGTTTTATTTCAGCCAGAACAACAAAATAAGTGAAAAATTTTACAAATTGGAAAGTGTTTAACATAATCCAGAGTTTCTAATTTTAGTTTCAGAAGGCAGCAAAGTTGAGGAAAAATACCTCATTTAATAACGCTTCTAACGCACTCTTCATTTTTTAATTTGGTGTTTCTAAGACCAAGATATGGATGACATAAAAAGAAAAAATTATGGTTCAGCGATTGTTAATGCTTGAGAATTTACATTTTAAATTTGAAAAAACTAATACAACTCACCAATATCTTTAAAATAAATTTATTTTTAATCATTTTATTTATGTTCAAATTGGAAGCCGTACTCTGCAATACACAAACGTGCCCGTTTTCTCATAATCCCAACTGTCACACCAAAAGTGAGAAAACGTCGAAGTTTTTCAGTAGCGGCGAAGATCCTTGCTCTCAAATTGTCTATGTTTGTCACTTCAGTGCGATAGATCAGTTCCTTGAGATATCCACAGACGAAATATTCCATGGGGTTGGGATCAAGAGATCTTGGTGGCCATAGAACTGTCCCATCACGGCCGATCTACGTTTCGAATGTTCTGTCAAATACGCCTTAACTATTCTACAGGAGTGAGGAGACGCACCATTACTTAAATATTATCAAAAACACGCGGCCTATCTTGCTGGAGGACCTTCTTTTACAATTGAGGAGAAACATAATTTTTCATCACGAGTACATCTCCAATAACTTCCGCCCAAACACAGTTTTTGGCAGTAATGGTGCGTCTCCTCACTCCTCTAGAATAGTTCAGGCGTATTTGACAGAACATTCGAAACGTAGATCGGCCGGTATCGGCATCGGAAATGGTTGAGAATCGAACCATGGTCAATATGAACATTTTTATTCATTTTATGGTGGAGAATCTACTGGTGAAGTTTGTCGTACGAGTAGCATTCCACCCTGTATAATTTTTAATTCAAGTATTAATGTTTAATCATTAACATGATTTAATCAGTTGAGTTTATTTATTAATCTATATTAATTGCTTTATTGATAATCATAGCTTGTGTAAAATTGGATTAAACAAACAAATACTTCTTTCCGTTGTAAATTTTTTTTTTTTTTATTTCTTCTTTGATTTATTTTATATATATATTTTTTTTTTTTTTAATTGGTGGTAGTTACCAGGTTGTGGAAGAAAAGGTTGGTCAGATTGGAAAGGCAGTTAGTGAAGCACCGATGTAAGTTCTATCCTCCGAGGGATTCTCAATTCTACCTATTTATTCAGCATGAGTATTTATTTATATAGCCTATTTGTATAGCATGTGGTCTACAGAGGGAAAAATCATTATCACCTTTTGTTGCTGCGAATGTTATTTCTCTCTTCTTAACCTAAACTGAACAGGTTGCTTTCCATGTTGATTGCTACATGAAATATGTTTTATTTTTATTTAAAGATTTTGGGCATTTTAAACCAAGACAAAAAAAAATAATACTAATAAATAAATAGAATATAAATCTTGAAAGTGTATATTTTAGGTTTTTATTTAGTTGTTTTGTCTGAAAACTTCTCAATCCTTTCTAACTGATGCCTAAATTTATCTAACATTAAATAAAATAAACTTTTGTTCATCATGAAAATTATTGAATTTTTTGTTCTCTCTTCTTGTAGAACCATTTCTTTAAAAAAATCGCCTTTTTATGGATTTCTTCCTTAAGGTCTGGCCACACATGTCCGTACCGTAGCAATAATATAGGTTATGTTCAGAATATTTTTAATTTTACTTACATATTACCTTTAGTTATGCCTAAGGTGGCCTGACCTCTAGGCATAACTAAAGGTATTATGTAAGTTAAATTAAAAATATTCTGAACATAACCTATATTATTGCTACGGTGCGGACATGTGTGGCCAGACCCTTAACTGTTATCTTATTAATTTGTCTTTGTTTATGTAAATGGCTAAAATTTTATAATTGTATAATTTTTTTGGGATAACAGTTACTTGCAGAACTCTTTGAACCATGAACCATTATTATGTGGCATTTTTTCATAATTTTTATATCATCTGCTTTGCTTTTAGTGTTTTTGGTGCTAATATATATTTTTTTTAACATAGTTTCAAATGCTTGGGTGGGTTGAAGTGTTGTATATCTGTTCAGTGAAGTAGGTATAATTTAAAGGCTAAGATGGAAATTGGTTTGCCTTAATGTTTATGTTTAAAGTGGAGGTTAATGATATCATTAATTTTGCAGTCTTAGCAGAAAGATATATTATTCTGGTCAATGCAATATTGTTTTAATATTTCTTTTATTTATTATTCAATTATTGAGATGATTCATCCATTGGCTTGTTGGATAAGATGTTCTATCGAGTGATCAAATAAAATGTAAACTACATTATTTTTATTTCCCTAATCATATTTGTCTGCTTTCATTAACATTCCAATTTAAATTTATTCACATAACTTCTAACATGTATTTTCATCAATGTTAGAAATTCTAATTTATAAAAAAACTAACTCATTTGTGTTACTAATTGTGTCCATTTGTTGAAGTTACATTTTCTAATATTTAATCTAACTCTTTTAATGCATGTGTTTGTTAACCTTGAAGAATTTTTAATAATTTACATTAAATTTTATTACTTATTTGAACTTGAGTATCTGGTACTGACATAGTATTGATCGCCAGGGACTGCTATTCACGACATTATTTAAAGCCAACACAAAACACAACTGATATGGGGCAGTGCTGGTGTTGGTAGTGATGAAAATTGAAATTAATAAGACATTTTTTATTATAAAAAACAACTGTTATATTTATTTAACAAATAAATAACAAAATAGCTGACCCATGCGAAGCATTCGCACTCTAACCTACTTAAATCCCACTTAATTGAAGTACACACCATACATTTAGTATCGTATAGTGTGTATTTTAGGGGGTCATGGGCATAGGTAAGTGTTGAAGTAAAGAATAGATATGTTTAAATTGTAGGTTATTTATTCTTTTTAACATAAGGTTAAGGTATATACCTAGTATTTACGTGTTTACAGGACCTCTTTATACACTATGTTAGAAGTTACGATATGGTCATCTGTGATTGTTTATTAGGGGATTTGTTTTATACAGACAAAGATGTCACTGAAAAACTCCACATAATCAAATACAAATATCGGTTTTGCGGAAAGCAAATCCGCTGACTCTATTAACTGAAATCGCATGTTTTTGCTTGTAACTCGCAAACAATGGCAACAACGGAAAAGTATATATTTCCATAATGTTCGACTTAACAAACTAAAAAACAATGACACCTTCGAAAAAGCCCTGCAACCATTTTGAAATTTTCGCTGAGAATTGCTGTTTTTGCTTGTGACTCTCAATTGAAGGGTTTAATCGAAAAAATGTATATGACCGAAAATATTCTCCTTGAAAACATGAAAAGATTGACACTATTTAGAAACCTCTACTACCAAACCAGTATTACCAAATCCGCGATTTTGTGCTAATAACTTGCAATCGAAGGCGAAATGAGTGATTTGTATATTCTTCCAGTGTAGCGGTTAAGGAAAGCTTTAAAATGATGCCTCATTAATGAAATTTGATGAAGTATTTAGGAAGTTATGGCGTCCCGACAAAAAAAAAGGCTCTGAGAAATAATATATTGATATGATATTTGTTATTGAAAATATAAATTTTAGCTGTTTTACGAAAAAAAGCTGTTTTACGAAAAAAAGTTATCGTGGCCTTGATTTTCATTGAAAAGGACCTGTTGGGGGTTTTAGATATACTTTGAACTAGCAGAAGTTAAAAGCTGAGATCTAGTAAAGCTAATGAAGGCCATTTTTAGCTGAAAAGGACATGATGGGAGTGCAAGTGTTGATGAACTCAAGGCCTTAACAAATGTAATGGCAGATCCCTTAGTTTTCCTCATCCCATACTTTTTATTTGAAAAGAGCCTTAATTAGGTTTATTAGATCTCATCTTTTGCTTTACACTCGCTCAAAACAGGTTCTTTTCAGTAAAGAGCGGGAAATTTATCCAGTTGAATGAAATTAAAAATGAACAACACAAAACAAAAAACAATTCAATAACAAGGGGAAACAATTTAATAGCCAAAACAAAAATAACAGCCACAGGATAGTAATAGGAAGATGTTACATGATAAGCGGGTTGGTTCCCTGGCGATTCGGTACTACATAAGTACTTATCCTAATGAAAATTAATATATTTTGTGTTTGTGTGTTTTAGATATCAGAAAACAGAGTCTGTGATTAAAGCTACTACAGAAAAAACATCCTCTATTCTAGGTGGACTGGGATCTGGAATCTCAAGTAAAATCGGCCAGCTAAAAAATTCAGAATCTTTCCGCTCATTTGAGGAACGAGTGGGAAGTGCTTATGAAAACGTAAAGGTTTGTCTTATGATATCTATATAAGTTCATGACATATTAATTGATAATATTTTCATATGAACTTATTATTCATGAATAATGGAAAGTATGCGAGTTCCTTATTCTTATTTTCTTATTTAAGTCTTGAGTAGTCATAAACAATCTTATATAAATTTTTATTTGAGTTCATTGGCAAAACAATTTGTTATATGTCATTAATGGTAGGATGTTTTCCCTTGTTTCGAAATTAAGTTTATTGCTCTGCGATTCAAGGATGTTTAACTTATAATAAGCCATAATAATTTGTGGATTTTCTTTTCTGACATTCAATATGGTTCAAAATGTTTGTTGGGCTAAGGCAATGGTTTGAGTCTTGATGTACTGTTTGATTTTGGCATCAAGAGTTGGTAAAGTTTCTCTGAAATGTGCTTTAAAACTTTCTGTTTTCCAGATACCAAGGCCAAGTCTCATTTTAACCTTAGTTTCCCCAAAGTAACAGTTGTACAACTAGTTACTACATACAAATTTTTTTTTAATTAAAATTTTGCTATGAATTACAAACTGTGATGATAAATAACTAATCTATTGAAAATATTAACGAAGGTGAATTAGATAAGTTCTCTCAAGCACCTCGGATAGCACAGAAAGAAACTAATATTCCTGATTTCGAAAACACGTTATATTACTTTGGAACATGTTAATTACTCATTAACCCTTTAACTGCTAGTGGCTCATATATGAACCGGCCGCGTGCTGGTCCCGTGTGCTGATGGCTCGTATATAAACCAGCCTGTTTTCCCACTTCACAGCTGTAGTTATATACGAGCCGGGTAACTAGTGCTTTCTTTTGACATTTTTTGAAATCTATAATATTTTCCCATACTGCTACAGGGCGTTTGATTGTTCTTTTCCTTAATATATTGCCTTGATATAGGGTTGCTTTTCAGCTTTTGTAAATAACTTAATGTTTTGTCTGATATCAAACCTTTCTATGCATGCCTATTTATGCTTTGTCTAATTTTAGTTTATTTTCAACTACTGTGGCATAAACTTATGTTGTAAAGTAGTTGTGATGGCGAAAAAAATATATTATGAGGAAGAGCTATTGGAGCTCAAAGCAGTTACTCGTGATGGGGAAGCTTTTTAATTTTTTAAAAGTTTTTTACTCCACCTGTGCCAGTCCACAGTTCGGATTGAAAAGTTAGGATGAAGAACTTTGTTTAACTAAACTTTGTAAAGAACTTTGTTTAATTAAGCTCGCAAAACATATAAGATGCGAGAGCTTGAATACCGTAAAAGTACTCCGCACAGCGGGACCGCTTAGTGTGCTTACTAACCAGCAGTGGCGGACGACCTCATGTCCCGCTTCCTCCGCAGTTAAGGTGTTAAGTAAACTTATGCTTATTAAGTAAAAAGTGTCATTTGTTATTAAGTAAGAACATAGCTCAAAAACTGTGTGTTGAATAGATTCTCTTAATATATTATTGTTATTTTGTTTATTTGCTAATAGTTTGTTTTTTTGTTGATATTATTCAACAAATTACAATGTTTTTTATAATATTCTTTATTCTTCTAAATTATTAAGGAGAAGGAGGATAAATATCTAATGTGAGACTTCTCGCAGAGATATAACAAACAATAGTTATTGATTTTTCTCATTAAAGCTATTTGACATTATAATTTTCTCAGTTGCTTTTTTATTTTTTCCAGAAATTAAGAAGAAGAAATGTTCCAACATATACATTTTGAATTCCAGATTTGATTTTATCAATTATATTTCAGCGATTTTATTTGAAACTAATAAATTTTTAATTTGATGGTTTATTTATTTTTTTATTTTTTGACATCTAAATACATTTACATTCTTTCTACATGAATTTAATGATCCTACAGAGTAGAGGCAACAAAAAAAAAAATTAAATAAATAAATAATATGTGAGTTACAGAGTATTTTTTATCAAATTAAAATAATGAAAGACACACTGTTAGTATAATTTAGCCATAATGTATATCAAAAAATTTATTAACAATTTCAGATCCTTTAACACATTGAGTGCGAGTCTGAATAGGTGAAAATATCCCTGTCGACGGAAGTACAAATTTTTTTCATCAACTATCAAAAGATGCAGTTTTTGTTAAACGCTAATTGTTATTGTAAAAAATTTTTTTACCATACGTTATTAATAACTTTAATGATACGCGTACTTAATACGGTTCTATCACTCATGAAAAATTAGGATAGGTAAACCAGCATAGCATACGAGTTAGTACTCTACACACCTGTTATTATTACTGTGAGACCTAATAAAACTCTGTGTCTGTTTTTTTTTTTATGTGGGTAGGTGGAAATCTTTAAAAGAAGCGGGTAGGCCCGTACCTATCCTAGATTTCTACCCACTAAAACCTCCCTACACCTGTTTCCTACCCTCCACGGGACCACCTTTAGGCATTATTTTGTGGAGGGGAGTGGCTATGTGCCACCCCATTGTTCTTGGCTACCTCTTTTTTAGGCACGCCTCTCCTTTTCTTCCTTCCTTAGCTGCTTCATGACCTGAGCTGCAAGGCATTGGCCCGCGAGCCAGTTCTCCTCAGAATGTAGCATTAAGCTGACTATATTACAGACAGTTGGTTCTGATCCATTAACCTGTCGGAATTCCTCCCTGTCTTCATTAAATCGGGGACAGCAAAAGAATACATGCTCCACACTCTCTTCAATTGTTGGACACTTTGGGCATTCCGCTTAATGTCCAGCTTGAATCTCAATTGATAAGCCCGGAAGCAGCCATGTCATGTTAGCAGTTGTGTTAAATAATAGTCAACTTCCCCATGTTTTCTATCAAGCCAAGGCTGGATACGAGGAATCAACCTATGGGTCCATCTTCTGTTCTAAGCCTTGTCCCAGAGCTCTTGTCATCTCACGATTGTTTCCTTATTTTCCCCTGTCCTGGGAATGCGGTCGACTCTTTTATATGAGCGCTTCAGTTCTTCTGTGATCAGCTCTATTGGTGGCATCCTGGCCACTGCACATGCTGCTTTGTAGAAAACTGTTCGGAATGCACTGATCACCCTAATTGCACTCCAACGATAAATTGACACCATGGGTCTCCTGTAGGCTAGGGTATATAAGGCACTTTCCCATATTGGGGCTCCATAGAGTAAGATGGAAGTGACTATGGTAGATGTTAATAGGCCATGACTGTTCTTGGGTCCTCCTATGTTGGGCATAAGTCGAGCTTGCACGGTGGTAACTAGCTGCCTTATCGCATACTCGTTGGATATGATCCTAGAACCGCAGCTTATCAATGATAACCCCAAGATATCTCAGGGAACGCTGGGACCGGATCTCTTGTGTACCGACTTTCAATAAGATTTCCTCCATTCTTTTCTGGCTACTAATTAGTAGGGCCTCAGTTTTACTGTCTGCCAATTGGAGCCCTACAGAAGCTAGCCTAGTCGCGGATCAGAGAAATGCTCTTATTAGCTTTCAGGTTCATTTATATATTTTGCTTCAACCACTACTGCTTTGTCATCCGCAAAGCCAACTGTTTCAGCACCCTCGGGTAGCCTGAGTATGAGAACCCTATTGTACATAACGTTCCATAGCAGAGGCCCAAGCAATGAGGCCTGGGGAATGCCATCATTTAACTGGAACCTTCTAGGCCCGTTCTCAGTTGAACATATTGAGGTCCTGTCCTTGAAATAGTCTCTTACAATGTTTTTGAGGTACATGGGTACACCCATTTCCTGCATAACATCTAGAATGCATCTCGTTGATGGCATTTTTCACATCTATTGTGATGACAGCACAGTAGTATTTCATGCCTCTCCTCCACCATTAGCCTTCTGAGCTGTTTTGATCACTATAGTGATAGCGTCCTTAGTAAATCTTGCTTTCCTGAAACCGAATTGGTTCCTTGATAGGAAACAATTCCCCTCTGCTCCTTCGGTGGTCTTTTGTATCCTGTTGGCAATTATTTTCTCCAGGACTTTGCCAGCTGTGTCCAACAAACATCGTTCGATAAGCCAAAGGGTCCGATTGGTTTCCCTTCCCTTTCAGAATCAGCACTAGACACTGTTTTTTCCAGGTTCTCGGAAAGGATCCCTCTTTTAAACAAGAACTGAAGACTTCCTGAAAAACATCAGGCCTGATCTCCTCCATTGCTGCCTTGAGTGCCAATCAGAGTGATATCGTCCAATCCTAGAGCTTTCCTTTTCTGAAGGCTTGTGCAGATATCGCTGAGTTTTTCAGCCGTTACTGCTGGAACATCAACTGCCTGTATCGGCCCTGTCTGCAGGAGTTCTTGTTTAGGAAAGAGAGTAGTAACAATTCTTTCTATAGCAACTGGGCATGTAGGTGCTATTTTAGAACTCCTCGCTTAGTTCTTCATGACCGCTCTGTAAGGTCTTCCCCATGGATCTTCATTCACCTCTTCACATAGTTTCTTCCAACATTACCTTTTGCTCTTCTTCATTGCATGCCGTAATTTGTGCCTCCCAGCTAGGAATTCCTCCTGTAGTGCATGAAACTCAGTGCCTGATCGCTGATACCTTCTCCATGATGCATGACACCGTTTACGGAGGACTGCGATGTGGTCGTTCCACCAGTAGGCACGAGTTCCACCTACATGTGAGCTGCCACGAGCCATCTTAGTGTCACAGGGTGTGGCCATCATTACTTCGAAGGACTCCCTATCAAAAGTCCTAATTTTCCACTGGACAGTACCTTTCTCACGCCTCATAGGTGTTAGCAGTTTTCTGTTACCACCCAGTATGGTTAGTATAGCCTGATGGTCACTATGTGTATACAGGTCACAGACCTCCCAACTGGTAGTAGGTAGTCACTAACAAAAGTCAGGTCAAATAATAGAGGACCTGCCATCCTTGACAAAGGTAGGCTCCGACCCAATATTTGCCAGTATTAGGCCATCCATCTGGGCAAAAGCTTCCAAAAGGGCTTCTCCAAGTCGATTGGTCCACTTACTGCCCCCCCATCTCCAGCAATTACTAGCTCTGTGTGTGTTTGTGTGCGTGTGCGTGCGTGTGTGTGTGTACATTCAAATTGTTATTTCTGTAATTATAGGTAACAATAACATTTTATAAAAATAATCATTTTAAAATATTAATTTCAACGATATTGTCTGATCCATTAACTTACCTCAGGAAAAAAGAAACCTTGGTTGTCGATAAATTTTATAAAAATCAACATATTTAGAAATGGAAATCACACTTATAAAGCTCACACCTCCCCCGAAGAACTGACATGAACTAATTCACATTCCCTGGAATCTGAACCCCTCTTACCTGCCTGAAACCTTACGTTGTAGGGCCTGTCCAGGACGGTGGCACATTGTTTTGGTTTTACTTGTACCACTTTCTCGGACAGTACTTCGCACTGAATTTGTCAAATACACAAATTTTTATCCTAGGCCTTTC